>OZ038512.1:62296514-62371514 GCA_964036315.1 Acanthosepion esculentum
GTTCTGGGGGACAGAATTTACTTTATTCATTATTTACTGTAGAATATTGGTTAGCTTGCTAGTGGTCTGACACAGAAGTGGGCAAGTGTGGCCAGAAGCTCAAACTAACTTGAGTCATTTACTGGAGGGATATCTGGGTGAATAGAGGCCACTCATGCAAATGTATTGGGCAGGTCCATTCTAGCAAAATGGAACAACCTAACTCGTGTATTAGGCACTCTCCAATAAAATGAGGTAAAATTAGCTGGCCTGCTTTTCAAGAGGACACAAGAAGGCAGCCATGTTAGTAGGTAAGTCACTTGACTTCTACATTTTTTGTTATATAAGAATAAGGTGTCACTGCCGATACTGGAGTTTGAACATGGATCCCCAGAGAGCCAACATAGGCGATCCTATTTTGAATATGTAGATCACATGATAGTAAAGGAAATGTATATATAAGAATTTGTGTGGCATCTAAAGCTATACAGATCATTATTCGGTCATTACTTTTCGATCAAGTATTATTGGGCAAATGCTATTAGTGCGAGTGTTATTTGAAAGTGTCTGATATCAGTTTTGTTCAATGATGTTACTATAGTTGTATCTGTGATTACAAAGTCTCTACTACAACAAGCATTACTAAAGTGACAATGAGTATTTGTTGACATTACAAAAGTGGCAACAAGTGTTCGTTGACATCACAAAACATTGTTCGGGCTGTTGTCCTCATTTTTTTTCACAATGTTTCAACCGTTGTACACTCTGGCCTTCTTCAGGTGACGGGAATTTTGAACCGAACCTTTTATTTCATCCACCGGGGTAGATTGTTCTAGTTTCATGTGCCGTGCCTCTTCAGGATCTCTCAGTTTCATTATTTCCCTTTAATAACTCAGTTCTCCAAGTTTTTGTTCACCTGTGGCCAGGTGTTAAACTCACAACTCTTTGCATCAAGTCACTGGATTACTTCAACCAATGCATTTATCCACTAGGCCATGTGTCTTTGAGGATGAAATAAAGGGTTCAGTTAGAAATTCCATTCACCTGAAGAAGGCTGGAGTGTACAATGGCCGAAACGTTGTGAACATGACAATAAAGATAAGGACAACAGTCCGAACAATGTAAATAGTTACAATACCTCATCTCAGAAATAGATATAGATATAGAATTTACTTAAATTTTCCAAAGTAACAAAAGTTTAAAATCCATAAGGAGCATAGGTGAAATTTCTTTGGCAATTGAAGAAGAGGAAAAAAACAGACAAATGTACTGCTATTTTCTAGAGAATAGAATTTGTTTTAGTTTTTGCAAATATCTAAATCTAAAAATCCATGAGGAGCATGAGTGAAAGAATATTTGCTGTGTTCTTAATGAAGAAAATAAGAAAAGTAAATAGAAATAATGCATTGTATTTTCTCAAGAACAGAATTCATTTTAAATTTACTAAAGTAACAAAAGTCTAAAATCCATAAGAAGCATGGGTGAAAGAATATTTGCTGTGTTCTTAATGAAGAAAATAAGAAAAGTAAATAGAAATAATGCATTGTATTTTCTCAAGAACAGAATTCATTTTAAATTTACTAAAGTAACAAAAGTCTAAAATCCATAAGAAGCATGGGTGAAAGAATATTTGCTGTGTTCTTAATGAAGAAAATAAGAAAAGTAAATAGAAATAATGCATTGTATTTTCTCAAGAGCAGAATTCATTTTAAATTTACTAAAGTAACAAAAGTCTAAAATGCATAAGAAGCATGGGTGAAAGAATATTTGCTGTGTTCTTAATGAAGAAAATAAGAAAAGTAAATAGAAATAATGCATTGTATTTTCTCAAGAGCAGAATTCATTTTAAATTTACTAAAGTAACAAAAGTCTAAAATCCATAAGAAGCATGGGTGAAAGAATATTTGCTGTGTTCTTAATGAAGAAAATAAGAAAAGTAAATAGAAATAATGCATTGTATTTTCTCAAGAACAGAATTCATTTTAAATTTACTAAAGTAACAAAAGTCTAAAATCCATAAGAAGCATGGGTGAAAGAATATTTGCTGTGTTCTTAATGAAGAAAATAAGAAAAGTAAATAGAAATAATGCACTGTATTTTCTCAAGAACAGAATTCATTTTAAATTTACTAAAGTAACAAAAGTCTAAAATGCATAAGAAGCATGGGTGAAAGAATATTTGCTGTGTTCTTAATGAAGAAAATAAGAAAAGTAAATAGAAATAATGCATTGTATTTTCTCAAGAACAGAATTCATTTTAAATTTACTAAAGTAACAAAAGTCTAAAATGCATTAGAAGCATGGGTGAAAGAATATTTGCTGTGTTCTTAATGAAGAAAATAAGAAAAGTAAATAGAAATAATGCATTGTATTTTCTCAAGAACAGAATTCATTTTAAATTTACTAAAGTAACAAAAGTCTAAAATGTATAAGAAGCATGGGTGAAAGAATATTTGCTGTGTTCTTAATGAAGAAAATAAGAAAAGTAAATAGAAATAATGCATTGTATTTTCTCAAGAGCAGAATTCATTTTAAATTTACTAAAGTAACAAAAGTCTAAAATCCATAAGAAGCATGGGTGAAATAATATTTGCTGTGTTCTTAATGAAGAAAATAAGAAAAGTAAATAGAAATAATGCACTGTATTTTCTCAAGAACAGAATTCATTTTAAATTTACTAAAGTAACAAAAGTCTAAAATCCATAAGAAGCATGGGTGAACGAATATTTGCTGTGTTCTTAATGAAGAAAATAAGAAAAGTAAATAGAAATAATGCATTGTATTTTCTCAAGAACAGAATTCATTTTAAATTTACTAAAGTAACAAAAGTCTAAAATCCATAAGAAGCATGGGTGAAAGAATATTTGCTGTGTTCTTAATGAAGAAAATAAGAAAAGTAAATAGAAATAATGCATTGTATTTTCTCAAGAACAGAATTCATTTTAAATTTACTAAAGTAACAAAAGTCTAAAATCCATAAGAAGCATGGGTGAAAGAATATTTGCTGTGTTCTTAATGAAGAAAATAAGAAAAGTAAATAGAAATAATGCATTGTATTTTCTCAAGAACAGAATTCATTTTAAATTTACTAAAGTAACAAAAGTCTAAAATCCATAAGAAGCATGGGTGAAAGAATATTTGCTGTGTTCTTAATGAAGAAAATAAGAAAAGTAAATAGAAATAATGCATTGTATTTTCTCAAGAGCAGAATTCATTTTAAATTTACTAAAGTAACAAAAGTCTAAAATGCATAAGAAGCATGGGTGAAAGAATATTTGCTGTGTTCTTAATGAAGAAAATAAGAAAAGTAAATAGAAATAATGCATTGTATTTTCTCAAGAGCAGAATTCATTTTAAATTTACTAAAGTAACAAAAGTCTAAAATCCATAAGAAGCATGGGTGAAAGAATATTTGCTGTGTTCTTAATGAAGAAAATAAGAAAAGTAAATAGAAATAATGCATTGTATTTTCTCAAGAACAGAATTCATTTTAAATTTACTAAAGTAACAAAAGTCTAAAATGCATAAGAAGCATGGGTGAAAGAATATTTGCTGTGTTCTTAATGAAGAAAATAAGAAAAGTAAATAGAAATAATGCATTGTATTTTCTCAAGAACAGAATTCATTTTAAATTTACTAAAGTAACAAAAGTCTAAAATGCATTAGAAGCATGGGTGAAAGAATATTTGCTGTGTTCTTAATGAAGAAAATAAGAAAAGTAAATAGAAATAATGCATTGTATTTTCTCAAGAACAGAATTCATTTTAAATTTACTAAAGTAACAAAAGTCTAAAATGCATAAGAAGCATGGGTTAAAGAATATTTGCTGTGTTCTTAATGAAGAAAATAAGAAAAGTAAATAGAAATAATGCATTGTATTTTCTCAAGAGCAGAATTCATTTTAAATTTACTAAAGTAACAAAAGTCTAAAATCCATAAGAAGCATGGGTGAAAGAATATTTGCTGTGTTCTTAATGAAGAAAATAAGAAAAGTAAATAGAAATAATGCACTGTATTTTCCCAAGAGCAGAATTCATTTTAAATTTACTAATGTAACAAAAATTCTAAAAGGAGCATGAGTGAAAGAATATTTTCTTTTCTATTTGTAATCATATTGAACAAGATGAGGATGTAAACAGAAATGATGTGTGCTTTTTCTGAAGTATAGAATTTGTTTTAATTTTCTCAAATACCAAAAATTACCGTTTGTCTTTCCACAGGTCAGGGTCGTGCAGAACCTGTATCGATTAATGTGAAGAACAATCGTGAGGGACTGGGGATGGAGAGTGAGCGGAAGCAAAGGCAGGAAGAGATGAGTCAGATGCGAGCTAAAATGATGCACAAACGGCAGAAAGTTTACCATCAACAGCAGAGTGGCTTCCAACAGAGAATGAGTGAGAAATTTACTGAACGGGAATTTGAGACAGATCTGGCAAAGAGTCAAAGGGTTTGTGATGAACTTGATGGTAAAGCAGTAAGTATCTTTTTGACTGTGTGCTGATGAATGTCGTAATTGACACAAAAGATAATGTGTCTTGTAAGGGTCAGCATTAATCAGTTCAGATAAATAGGTAAGAAACTTTCCCCATTTATCAGAGGATGTGTCATCAATTACAGCTTGATATAAGAAATCAGAGAGCTGAGTTCAAATTCTAGTTGGGTTTGTTTCATTCACTTACCGGCAAATATCATTGGAAAAGGTATGAATCCATCTCTGCTCCCAGCTATGGGTTAAATACTATGATTTCTATTTGAAAAATTATTGTTATGCTCAAAAAAAAAAATTGTTAATGCAATATTCACTCACAAAAGAGAATTCTTACAAATCCAAAATATTGTCTTCGCAGCTGTTGCTGATTGTTGCCAGCTTTGTTTTGACGGTGAAGCTTTTTACTGCTCATTCCTTTTAGATTAAGAGGTAGTCGGTGTTGCAACCAAGGTCAAATGAGATAAAAGAAAAGCTAATGAAGCTTTACTGTTGTATCAAAACACGGAAATAAACAACAATGGTAACGATCACAGGTGAAAGAGAAAAGGTGTTCTTAGAAGGGTTAAAGAGAATTCGTGAAAGATTTATTGTAACCAAGTTTGAGAAAACAAATGTCTGTATATGTACGGATGTGTGAGTCATGTGTAGATATGGAAATATATAAAGGGTGATTGAAAAGTAACTCCCTATTTTATGTATGATGGGCTCTCCCGTCTTGTAAAAATCATAGACAGGAGAGTCCATCATACATAAAATAGGGAGTTACTTTTCAATCATCCTGTAAATGTATACAAACATCTCATCTACGGACCCCACCTCAATGGATTTCAGATGCAACGGACAAAATCCACAGGCAAAATAAAAAAAAAAGTTTTCAAATTGTCAGTGATGTAATTAAAAATTTTCAGGGTTAATGGAACGAATCGTATTAGTTCTCAGAGTGACTGCTTGGTGGTGGTGACTGGTCTTTCAATTGTAAACAAAGACGGGTGTACAGTAGATAAATTATGATACATCAGTGTGTGTGTGTGAGAAATTATCTGTGAGAAATTTATTATTTTTGTTAATATATCTATTAAGTATATATTTATTTATGCCATATATACATGTTTATAGTATTTACATAATGATCATAACAACTGGGAGTTACTATAATGGTTTTATAACTCAAAAGTAAACCCTTCCCATCTATGGACAATCGGCTTTAATGCCCCCCCTCCCCCTATTAGTCCATTGATGAGAGGTTTATTGTCTCTCTTTCTCTCTGTGTCTGTCTCTCATATATATATGTAACTATACTCGTGTCGAAAAACCTTCGAACTCTTGATTTAACAATAGCCAAATCAATCACGAAGGGAAAAAACGTTTTAAAAAAAGAAAGAGCCAGGAACATGAAAGTCTGTCGAAAATAATCGCACAGATACAGGTTCAAGGCCCAAAGAAAAAACCCCGATACGAGTAAACAACTAACTAAAGAGCTCAATATAAACGTAGAGCAAACCTAGTCAAACCTAATGAGCCAGACAAACCTACCAAGGTTTCACTTAGGCAGATCGTCAGGGTATATATATATATATATATATATATATATATATATATATATAAAACCTCTCATCTACGGACCCCCCCCCCTCCCATCAGCAGACTTTGGATTCAACGGACAAAATCTGCAGGGAAAAAATCTCCAAATCGTCAGCGTACATATACTGTATATAAATATATACAGTGTGTTTGTGCGTATATTGTATATATATGATTATGTATGCAGTATGCTGTATATATACAGTACAATATATATTTATTTATGCCATATATACATGTTTCACCCAAGCGGATCGTCAGGGAAAGCCAGCTTTCCCTGACGATCCGCTTGGGTGAAACCTGGGTAGGTTTGTCTGGCTCTCTAGGTTTGACTAATATATATATATATATATATATATATATATATATATATATATATATATATATATTTTGTATGTATTTAAAGATAGAAGTAAGTCACTTAAGTTTCTTTTTCTGTAATTGATGTAGTTGGTGTTTGGGGGAAAAAACTTTTATTTTCATTTTGTTGCTCTGAATGATTGGTGATTGTTATTGGCATTTTTATGTGTCGTTTCTGTGTGAGATCACTGTTGATGTGTTCTTATATAGCCTCTGGTGATAGGCTTCAAAGGAAAGCCAAAATTTAATATTTTTGTTTGTGCTCTCATTAATTAGAAAGGGTTATGTGGTGTGCTTACTGCTACATTTGCATTAGTTGAGAGCAAGTCTGTTTTTAGACTTGACGAAATTGGGAATTTGAAATTGTACTTTTATTTATTTTTATTTATTTTTGAAGTTCCAATAATATTTTTTGGCTCTAAATAACCCACAATGGGTTGATAAGCTGTAAAAAATAAAACAATTAATCTCTCTTTAACTGCCTTTTTTTTTCTTCATTTGAATAAGTGGATTGGATAAACTAAGAAATAGATATCTGTCTATATTCTGAGATGAGGTATTATGGCACGTGGATAAAGGCGTTGGTTAGATCCAGTGACAAGACCCAAAGAGTGTGAGTTCAATACCTGGTTAAGGCAGTAGAGAAATTGCAGAGGGGAATTAACAGGAGATAACTGATAACTGACCTCCATTAAACATGGCATGTGGAACTAGAACAGTCTACCCCAATGAACGAAATAAAGGGTTTAGTTTGAAATTCCAACCACCCGAAGAAGGCCGGAGCGTACAACGGCCGAAACGTTGTAATAAATATGGCAACAAAGATGAGGACAATAGTCTGAATAATGTAAATAGTGTCAAAAATAGATTCAAATGAAAAGGATAAAATAAACTTGATGCATATAGTAAAGCAACAAGATAGAGTTAGCAAGAATAAATTGACAATCAATTGAAAATGTTTCATTTTTAAAAGGACATTGATCAAGACATCATTCACATACAAAAGGTTATTTCCAAAGAATATTATTACAACTGAATACATATGGCTGCCTGCATTGCAGGCAACTATCTACGTGGGCTGTTGAGATGTCCCATGTGTCATCGTAGGGGTTTCAGCTGTGCATATATTAGGAGACAAAAGGTGTTACTCTGTGTTCCCACAGTTTTTCATCTGAATCGCAATAATTAGATCACCTTCATTGTCCAGTATGAAGGATCTTTTGCCTGATACCATTACAGTTCAATGCTAACCATCTGGTCTGTTAGATTCTGCCATTGACCACATCCAACATCCTTCTGACAATGTCTTCACTGTAGCCATGGTATGGGTGTGGTTTTCAGGTGCTATGCCTTGCCAAGGGGAACTCGGAATGAGAAAATGGAGAGCCAAATTCGACTTCCAGTTGAGTTCATTACATTCACTTATACACAAATACTCTTGGGAAAGGTATGAATCTAGCTCTTCTCCCCTCAGGTATGGGTTAAATAGTAGAATTTGTTCTGGAAAAATCTTTGTTATTCCTAAAAACAGCGTTAATGTAATATTCACTCTCAAAAAAAAAAAAATTAATCTTGCATTTCAAATTATATTTTTGCTTTAAATATTCGACAAAGAGTTGATAAGCTGTAAAAACGAACTAATCAATCAACATTGCCAAAATTAACCCTAATTGTTAGCTATACAACCCAAGCTATGGGTTAAATAGCAGGACTTCTATTTGGAAAAATCATTGTTATTGCCCAAGAAATTAATGTATTCACTCAAAAAAAAAAAATTATTCTTACAATCCAAAAATATGGTTTGGGTTTAAATAATACACAAAGCCATAAAAGTAGTAAGCAGTGAAAAAAAGCCCCAAAAAGAATTTAAAAAAAAAACCCCAAAAAAAACGCTCTGTACAACTGTTTTTTCATGATTAATGGTTAAAAATGGCTTTGAGTGAGTGAAATGTAAGGGTCTTGCCAAAGACCATCCTACTTTGAATCTTGTAGAGAATCTACATCACTTGAGGAACAACAGCAACAG
This sequence comes from Acanthosepion esculentum, assembly GCA_964036315.1. Lineage (NCBI taxonomy): Eukaryota > Metazoa > Mollusca > Cephalopoda > Sepiida > Sepiidae > Acanthosepion > Acanthosepion esculentum. The sequence continues at coordinate 62,304,949 of OZ038512.1, forward strand.
CTAAAATGGATAGCACATGTAACTCAAAGAGAGAATACTGACTTAATCAAGATGTTGACATTCCACACTACTTCAAACAAAAGGTTAGGAAGGAAACTCCCATCAATACTGGAAAGAGCAATAACAGTTACTGAACTTGAGAAATTGATTTTCCTGTTTTAAGAGAAAGATTTTACAAATCTCAAACAAAAGTAATACTAACTACTCAGTCAAAGAATGCTGAATGTTTCCTTATGAGGAAACGGCTAATATTACCATTATCCCTTACTTATATATATATATCTCATGCACAATTTTATGAGTATATTTTTAGAATATACTTGTAACTTGTTATAAGAAGAATCAAATGGATTCAATTCAAATTTAATTTCTATTCATCAAGTAATGTTACTTCTCAATTAAAATTCGAGACCCCTTTTTTTCATGCCAGTTTTATGTGTGTGTGTGTGTGTGTGTGTGTGTGTTTCTAATTAAAAAAGAAACTCAAATCTCTTTACACTGCACAATGTTCATCAATTTTTTGAGTCTATGAAAACATTATGTAATTGGAGGATCCAATTTCTTTTTGCAGAATATTGAAGAGCCAAAGGAATGGTTTTTCTGGCCACTGTATTGGTTAGAAAAGAAATCTGCCAAAGAGGAAGATGAAGAAAGTGAAGAACCATCAGATCCAGTCATGGATCTTTATACTGTGAGTACCAAAATGTTTACAGCTAAAGATTTTCATCAAACTACTTTTCTTTATCTCCTGTTTATTCTCTCTCTCTCTCTCTATCTATTTATATATATAAATATAAAAGTGAACATAGAAGTCAACATTTAGAGGCGACAGTCTGTTTCATGCTAGGTGCAATCGTCAGGCCCCGAGTGCTGTTATTTTTCTCGGCTATTTATATATACGGGTCAGTGGTACATTATGGGTAGTCTATTTTGGCGGTTATTTTACCGGAAGTCGTTTATTTGTTTATTTATTTATTTGGGTCAAATTATTTTGCTTGTTTTTATTTTTATTTTTTATCTTATATATTTATTTATTTATTATTTTTATTTTGATCGGTGTTTTTATTAACGTAATAAAAATGTGTTTATATAGCTTATTTAATAGTTTTGTTTTTGTTTGGGAAGATAATTAAAGCTATTTGTTCAATTTTGGGGTTAATTGTTGTAGTTTGTTCTAACTATTATTTTGGCGGGAACAGTTTTCAATTTATTTATTTGGATTGATTATCTTTATTTGTTTTTTTCTAAACGGTTAGTTTATCGGTTGTTAGTTTATTTATATATTTGGATGTATTTAGATCAATTTATTTTACTTGTTATTTATTTTTTATACTGTATATTTTCTCTTTTTGGTTTTCAATTTTTAAGTAACGCAGTATATTATTTTTTATTGATTTTTTTTTATTGTTATATAACAGTTATAGCTATTTTTTGTCCGATTTTTTTGTTTTGATTTTTATAGTCTAATATTTTGGTCATAATAGTTTGCTAATTTGTTTATTATATATTTTATTTATTGATTTTGTTTCTTATTTTTTATTCTATTCCGTCTATTCTAACAGGTGTGATTTGGTAATTTGTTTGGATTAATTTATTTTGATTATTTTATTGTCATTTTGTTTGTTTATGTATTTATTTATTTTTTCCGTTTTCTATTTTTAAGTAATGTAGTAAAAATTTGTTTTCATGTCTGCATTTTCAGATTAGCTCGGATCTTTTATTTAATAATTTATTTTGGTCTGGGAAGGTAATGATAGTTATTTTTTCCTGCAAGCAAAGTTTGCAAGTTTTTGATTGGTTGTTGTAGGCTGATGATCTTTTCCTTATTTTCCAAGACGAACTCAGCTCTACTCTGCGAACTCTCCTCGACGAACTCAGCTGAAACACCCGTAGATGTTTGCTTATATGGACGCCGATCAAAACCCGGCGTGGGGTCGGACGTGGTGTGGCCACCACGTTGATTTCAAATCCCCAATAAGGATTTTCTGTTTTCGGCCAAAAATAATTATCATTTTCCGTATTTGGAAATCTTATTCCACTCCCACCCTCTTCTGCTCTCATATGGGTATCTCACCATACTTTAGAGGGCGTCAACGGTTTTCCCACTTCCTCGCAGTAACATCTCATACCTATCCTCTCAATGGGCGGTGGCGGCCTCCTCCCTGCGTCACATGATCATCTCCGCCTGGCTATTCGGCCAATAGGCGTCAACTGATAATCTCAATTTTTATCCAACTTCACGGGATATGTTTTTTTTCAACCAGATTTATCCGTCAACATTAAGTGGAAGATTCTTTTTTGGCGAAATTGGGTTAATTAAAATACCCTAACATAGCCTTCGTTATCGCAAATGAACCCAAAACAAAATGCAGATGTCCTGTCCAGGCGGTCGGCAGACGGCCCATCAACTACTGATAACACAAGTTCGTCACAGCCAATGTTTTATCTACCCAGAGCTCTGTGGTCACTCAACTAATTTTCACGACAATGACCATCAAAACCTTCGTGGGTGGCATTCTTTCCTTCCCTTATCATCTGGGTTGTTAAGCCCTGTCCGTCTGTTTCTTTCTCTTTTTCCTTCCTTTGTCCTCGAAGAGAATTTGGCATATCTCAGCATCAAACTTCAGCGAGAAAGTAAAGTGGTTATCTTGAATTCGCACTTGAAAATAACAAAACAAAAAAAAAAATCTTTTTTTTTTTTTTCACCGATACTCTGTTTAGGAAAATAAAAAAAAAAACAAAAAGAAAATCGCTCAGTATGTCTTTCGTTATATCTATTGGTGTAAGTAATCGCTCAGTATGTCTTTCGTTATATCTATCGGTTTAAGTATCCCCGTAATTAACTTCTGTGGTCAATTAATTGATTAATTAACCCTTCCGTTCCTAAATAGTGTTACATAAATAGCAGGACAGACCAGGTTCTATATCCTTGTATGGCAATTGGTCTACTGCAGAAAGAAATGGCAACCTACTGTGGGACAAAATCTGACTCGTCAGTCATGTATCAAAAGATACATGATCGCCTAAGAGTGTATCACGCATGGCACATACATAACTGACTGATAATATGGGGCAAGGAATGGCTTGCTAATTTTAATGTCTACAAATGAAACAATTTTTTAAATAGTCTGGAAGAACCCTTTTTATCTTCCATCAACATAGCCGATTCTAACTTCCAAGAGAGTGATTCATTGCGCTTTCTTAGACTAACGTTTATATATATATATATATATATATATATATATATATATATATATATATATCTTTCTGATTAATGTCAAGTGGAAAGATTATATTCAATCCACTGCTAGGTCTACTGCGAGGAAAGTTGGTTCACTGTGTCATACTAGACAATTTTTCTCTCCAGAATCTATCTTACATATTTATAAGTTTGCTTTGAATACTGCTACCACATCTGGTCTGGTGCTCTTGCTATTTACAGATTCTTGATAAAATCCAAAGAAGGATCTGCAATGTTATGTTAACCTGGCATCTCACTGTCAGTTACTTTTCCATCACTGTCATATATGTTCCCTGTGTCTTTTCTATAAATACTTCCGTGGTAATTGTTCTGATGAGCTTTTCTCTATGGTACGTAGACTTTATGAATTTAATCACGGTACTAGATTGGCAGCAAGGTCTCATCATTTTACAATTGAAATGGCTAGATGTAACTGTAAGTTCTATCACACTTCTCGCATGTGGAACAAACTTCTGGTTTCTTGATTCCCAGTCAACTTTGATCTTCAAATATTTAAGTGCAATGTCAATTGTTATCTACTGTCTTAATTCTTTTATTGTTCTCTTTCAATGGTTTTTCTTTCACTCCTATTCTCTAACACTTATTAACCTCTTGTGTCTTAATGGCTTTATTGCCTTGCTTGGGGTGAAATGGCTATATATATATATATATATATATATATATATATATATATATATAATAAAATGGCTCAAACACTAATATTGTTGGTTATAATTTATTACATTGGAATCGTAATCCGATTCAATTCATCAGACCTACAAATTCAAAAAGAAATCGGAAAATATAACTTTGGGTATAAAAAATAAAATTTTAGTGAGAGTGTATGTTTGGGAGTGGGAAATGTGAGAGGGAAATGTCTGAAAGCTCTAGAGAGAGGTGTAACAGAAGAAAGAAGAACAGGAAGGCCTAAAGGTGATGGTGGGGATTATTGGGGGAAAAACTGAGAAAATGTAAAAAGTTTTTGTTTGACACAACTCTCTCTTTAGGACTTCATTGAACTAAAGTGATGTTTATGTTGATGTGATTAGACATGTGCACAAAGGAGAGAGGGAAACTGAGAATTTTAATTTCATTTTTTTTTTTTTAAATATGTCTATAGTTGAATTGATTTAATTTCTTTCTGTTTTATCATTGTTGTTATTAAATTGTGGTAATAGAAGATATTTAACAAATGATAAAAGCATAAGAAACTAAATGAAATTGGCGAGATTATTTAAAAAAGAAATAAATTAAATGTAAAATTCTCAGTGTTCCCCTCTCCTGCATGTGATGTTGGCATCAATGTAAGCATTACTTAAAAGGATGAAATGCCTCATACAAAATCTTTTTCCACTTTGTCATCAATTTCCTTAAAACTGTTCTTGATATATAAAAATTTGTTTTTCCCCATATATAGTGCCACACAAAAGTTTACAACTCATTACAAAAAATTTTTTTTTAATTTCTTTTTTTTTTATAGGTGTTTCTAATACAGTTACATTAATTAAACTTATACTGCTTGTAAAACATATATTTAGGTATTCAGTCAAACAATCAGATTTTTTAAAACACTCCCAAAAAGGTATCCCACAAAGAAAAACCGATATTTAGTAAGTCAAAAGTTTACAACATATTTTTTTTTTTATTTACAACAGCTTCTTTTATAAAAGTGTTCAAATTTTACTAGAATGTTCCAAATTGGGATAGGGTTGTTTTTTAGAACGTTCAAGATTAATTTTATGATTACTTTTTGCAATGATTAAAAGTATTGCATCATTCTTTTTCTGTCAACTGTCCTTTAAACATTGACAAAATGGGGAGAAGCAAAATAATAGATCATGACCTCTGTAAATGTATTATTGACCTTTAGACAAATGAACTTTGTTATAGGAAGATATGTAGTCCGCTAAATGTGCCAATGAATTCAGTTGGTATGATAGTTTGTCACTGGAAGATGTCATTCCATTTGTCCCCCCCCCCCAAAAGCTCTGGTCATCCTAGAAAGGTAATGGAATGTATGGCAAGATTATTAGCAAGAAAAGTTGGAAAACAAACCCTGAGTTATGCTTAAAGAACTTCAGTGAGGACTAGAAGTAAGTGGAGTAAAAGTGAGTACGGATACAATTAGTTGTTCACTTCATTGATATAACCTCTTTTCGAGGACTCCAAGAAAAAAAAAACACTTTTGAAGTGAAAACACTTTCTTGCTAGACTGGATTTTGCAAACAAGCATTGTATCAAACCTGCAGCATTTTGGGAAAATGTACTTTGGTCAGACAAAATAAAAATTGAACTTTTTGGCAGAAATGCTGTGGCAAAGGTCTGGAGAAAGAAGGGTACTGAATATTCACTGAAGTATACTATTGGAGGCGGATGAATCATGATCTGGGGTTGCTTTAGTTCCCAAAGTGTAGGTAACATTGAAATAATAGAAGGGAGAATGAATGGAGCATATTATATGGATATTTTAGAGAGACATTTACGTCAGAGTGCACATTCGCTGGGCTTGTGACTAGGATGGGTCTTTCAACAGTACAATGATCCTAAGTAAAGCTTACAAAATCATGGTTAAGTTCAAATATAATAGATGTTCTAAAATGGCCATGTTTATCTCCAGATCTCAATCCGATTAAAAATTCATGGAGAGATCTTAGATTGAGAATTCAAAGAAGGACCTGCAAAACCTGCATGAACTAAAGGAATTTTGTCATGAAGAATGGAAAAATATTAGCCAAGAAACACGCACAAGATTTGTAGGGGACTACTCTAAATGCCTACATGCTGGAATTAGCAATAACAGTTACGCTACAAAATATTAATAAATGATTTGATAAATGTATTGTAAACTTTTGTGTTATTAAATATTGGCTTTTGATTGAGGGAAATTTTTATTGTTTATTTTTTAAATCTGATTGTTTGATTAAAAGCTTAAACATATGTATTATTAGCAGTAAAAGTTTCATTAATCTGTGTTAGAAATACCTAAAGAAACATTTTTTGTAATGCGTTGTAAATTTATATATCTATATATATATAAAATAAATTTTTCTCTTGTTCTCTTTCACTCAGCCTCAAGAAAAATTAGAAATGCTGACTTGTTACCTACGGAATACATACTTTTATTGTGTATGGTGTGGAATCCATTATAAAGGTTAGTCTTTTATATTTTGTCTGTAATTTCGAGGAACATTTAACATTCCAAGCAAAGTATTTTTATTTTAATCAACAATTCATATCTGAAAGTGAACTCAATCGGCCTTACAGCTGTATCATGTTGAGACACCAGTTCTTATATGATCTCCAAAGTTAAGCAATGTTGAGCCTGGTCAGTACCTACATAGGTGACCATTTGGGAATGCCAATTGCAGCAATGGATAAGGGCTCAGAATTGGAGAGCCAAGTTCCAATTGGGTTCATTATATTCACTTATGTGCAAATACCATTGGGAAATGTATGAATCCCACTTTCCCCCCAGTTATGGGTTAATTAGTAGGATTTGTATCAATAAAAATTATCTCCAAAAAGTTCTTACAATCTAAAAATATTTTTTTGGCTTTAACCCTTTAGCATTCAACACACACACAAAACCACACCCATAAATATCGGCTCTCATAGTCTGTTTGTGTGACTTCTTATGCGAAGATATTATGGCTGAGTGTACATGGGGCAGATTATGGGGAGTTGAACATTGAAAGCCAATATTTACAGGGCGGGTTGAATGCTAAAGGGTTAAATAACTTGAAAAGGTTTGTAAGCCGTAAAAAAACAAAATCAATCAACTTCATTTGGACTTTTTATTTTGTTGATAAAATTGTTGAATTAGGTAATCAGTCTTTTTTTTCTTTAAATTATTATTATACTGATAATTCGTTCCCTGTAGAGAGTCACTCATGGAGTGGGAAGGAGGGATTAAGATGGGCACATTTTGAGAATGTGTAGGAAAAGAGATCAAGAGTGTAGTTGTCAAGGAAACATCCACTTGGGAGTTTGTTTGACAAAGTAACAGTTTTGGGGATGAGGATGGTTTGCCATGGTTACCATGTCATGTGGGGTGGGTCTTAGCTGTGAAGGTCAGAGCTGGTGTGACGAAAGAATGTAACTTGTCCAAACATCTGCCACAGTAATAGCAGTGAGACTAGTGAGAGGTGAACAATATTTTGTCTATGGACTAAAGGTTGCAAAGTGGAGAAGATTTCATCAGCCACACATCTGCGTAATCACTTTTAACTGTCGAGGCCGGACGGTGAGGATTGGGCACTCTCAGCTCAGATATTGCAACAATACTGCATTCTTGGTCTGATCTGACTCTTGTAAAGATGGAGTATGGCAGCAAGAGTTTGGTATTTTCTGGAGTGATACAAGAAACCAATCATTCTTTCTGCATCTTTTGCGATGGCACCATATATACAGGTCTTCTCACAAAAAGGGTGTGCCAAATATTGAAATTGCGTTAATTCTGTTTTAAAACAGAATATCCTTTTTTCTGGATGGCTTTTGTAAAAAATCAGTTCTGTTCCCTCTCTTTGTATTTGTCTTTCAACGTGTCATTGGGTGGCAGGATGATCACTTCTCATACTAGTTGACCCTGGATTTAATGGACCAAGTTTGTAGTTGGTTGGGAAGCATCCTCTTGGGAGTCTGTTCCACAAAGTAACAGTTCTGGTGAGGAAGCTTCCTCCTCATCAAAAGAACACAAAGGGAATGGGAATGCTTTGCTACCATGGATATGACAGGCGTGGCTCCAAGCAGGTGGGACTAAAGAATCTAACTTGTCTGAGCATCCGCCATAGTAATAGCATCATAGAGCAGTGAGAGGCTTGTATTGTTTCATCTGTGGGACAAGGGCCGTGGAGTGGTGAATAATTTGTAAAGGCTTTTGAACTCTGTCAAGGCTGGACAATGAGGACTTGGTGGTGGCAGCAGCTCTCAATACTCCGTTCTTGATCTGATCTAACTCTAAGAAAGACGGAGCATAGCAGCAGGAGTTAAGTAGTTTTGGAGGGAGACAAGAAACCAATCATTCTTCCAGCATCTTTTGCAATGGCACAAATATCTTCTTTCTATAATGTTCTGTGTCCCTTCAGAACGGAGGCAATCATGATCCTCCACATCTTCCTGTCCCTTATAGCTCTTAATAAGTTTCGTCTTTTTCATATTCCTCCCAAACACTTTTCTACCATCCATTTATTCAAGCCCATCAAGTATGCTACGCTCTGCTTTCTTCTGGCACTCTTTCCCCCAATCTGTCCGGTGAGTATCAAGTTTTCCAAGCTCTCCTTCCTCATTATGTGCTCCAGAAATTTCAATAAGGGTTTCAACGTGGAAAATAATTCATCACCCACAAAGCCGTGTAATCACTTTTAACTCTGTCATGGCTGGACAGTGAGGATTGGACACTCCCAGCCCAGATATGGCAGCAATACTCCATTCTTGATCTGACTCTTGTAAAGATGGAGCATGGCAGCAGGAGTTGAGTATTTTCTGGCATGATACAAGGAATCAACCATTCTTCTGGTATCTTTTGCAATGGCACAGAATATATGCATTCCATTTGAAAATTCGAGAGTGAGCTTTAGGCCCAATAGACGTTCAATCCAAGGATGCATATTTAGGGTCTGCTTGGTGGTGTTGAAATGTTACTGGTCTTGTTTTGGGGGTATTAAATAAAACCAGCTCCAAGCTGTAAGAATTTTGTTAGAGATCAGTTGCCAGGCACTGATCATCTCGATATTTGGAGGTGCACCCATGTGCTGTGGTGTCATCTGCATATATATTCACTAAGGATATGAGAATGTTCTTAGACAGATCGTTAATATTAAGCAGAAAGCAGATAGGACTAAGGAGAGAACCTTAGGGGACACCATCATTGACCATTAACAACGATCTCCATAGACCTACCTGACAGGAAGGACTTGATAACTAAGAGAACTCTCTGAGATACTATAGTTGGCAAGTTTGTGTAGAAAACCCATGTCACACCTTGTCAAAAGCCTTCGAGATATCTAAGGGTTATCACTCAAGATCTTTTTATCATCAAGTGCTTCACCGATTCTATGTATGATAATAGTTAAGATAGGTACCTCCAAGAGATTGCTAAAAAAAAAAGCATAGCATGATGAAAAAGACGCCAAATTTTATGAAAACAAAATTTTATCGTCTAAATGTTTGTTATTATTTATGGTAAGAGGAAAGGTCAAAGTATTTTGGGGGTATTTTTTTTACATTTTTTAATCGTTTCTAACATGTCTGAAATTTTTGTTAAAAAAATCTTGTTTTTTTTTTTTTTTTTGAATCAACAAAATTGACAGGTATCCTCTCGTAGAGGGTACTTAAGTTAAGACATCAGCACTGAACCTAAAAGTACATACTGTTTGTTACTCAGAAGTTTTTGTTGAGGGGTTCAATATTTTTTATTAATGATCGTTTCAAAAAGTTTGCTGACACTGATATATATATATCTATATATATTTTTTTTTTTTTCCAGACGAAAAAGACATAAAGAACAATTGTCCAGGGAATACTAGATCAGATCATGACTAATCACAGACTGTTCCATCCACACCTCTGAGTCACCTCAAAAACATAATCCTTTGCAGTATTCATTTTGAGTCAATTATCATGATTATCGAGATGTGGTCGGTCCAATGGTTGTTGTAGAAAAATGGATTCAGTGAGCTGAATTCAAATTCTGACTGTTTGCAATAAATGCTTTTGGGAAAGGCATGAATCCATTTCTTCTTGCCACTATGGCTATGGGTGAAATAGTTGTGCAGTCTGGTTCTTTAGCATTGGTAGGTAACCAGTCTTAGAGAAGGAAAACTCTGAATTTGAAACCACTCTCAAGAGGCTCTTGTCTGGGACACACCTCTTGCTGCTGTATGACATGTGGCGCCTCAATGACCCACATGGGTTACCAGAAACATGTATGCCTTATTATTTCCAGTCACAATGCCTAAGATGTTTTCATGTGCAACTATTCACCATAAATTTCGTTCTTTTTTCTGTAGCATCAGCCCAACCCATGATAGACTTGATCTTATATAAATACCAATGTCACCTTTTGTCTCTTGGTTTTGTCATACAAAAAAGAATTAAGTGAACCCTGCCCTGATTTTAACTTCAGACATGGAGCTAAACAGGCATGTGACATACCAATTTGCCAGCATAATGCTGCTGGAATATTCTGGTAAAATTACATTGGGGATACATTTTTTTTTAAACATTTGTCATGATTTCATATATTTATTTTTCAAATAATACTGATATGTTAAATGTGTTTAAAACAGTAATAACTAAATTTAGCATTTTCTTCAAAATTAACAAGACAGCCATCACTTTAAAGTTTAAAATCTATCACCATTTTAAGTGTTTAAACTGTTTTTTTTAAATTACTTTTTTAATTTCATATTTTTTTAAGACTCACATTGCTTTATTTTTGTTTTAAGTAAATGTAAAATTTCTTTTAAATATAAAAAATTTTGCTAGTATAACTAATTAGTGAAATGGGAAGTTATTTTTATTTATTTTTTTAAATACCCTGTTTTTATGGGTATCATATTTAGCTGGAAATTCCCAATTTATTTTCTTGTATTACCTATTTCAACTTGCAAAAAAAAAAAAAAAAAAAATTCTCCTTATACAATTCAAAAATGTTTTGGCTTTCAATATCCGACAAAGAACTCATAAGCTGTGAAACAAACCAAGCACTCAAGAAGAATTTGCAACAAAATCAAAGAACAATAAAAAGTGAGTCATGAAATATGTAAATGTTATTATCATGAAAAATACACAAGAACACTTGTTTAGTGCAATGGTTAATGAGCTAATCTTGCAAGCCCTTGACAGTTCCTATCTGGATGCTCTTTGAATGTGGCCTTGTAACAAATCCAATAAATATCTGTAAAAAAAAAAATCTATAAACTCTTGAAGTTCTAATTTGCAAGTTGAGCAGGCAGGTACAGTTGTATAGTGAGTTTAATTCTCAGTGGGTGCAACTCACCAAATCTGAATGAATGGTTACATTAAACACTTTGAAAACACATTGGATGTTGATTAACACACCAACATAAATAATATAGATATTTTACAAGCGGGTGTTGAAAAATTCTCACCCTGACCTGCTTCCCAAAATTTGAGTAAACATCAGGATTTTTTTTTTTTTTTTTTTTTTTTGGACTTTCAGGTTGGGTCAAACACTTCATACTATTCTTGGTTTTATTTGAGACACACAAAATGAGGATCAAATATAAAAATGAATTGAGTTCAAGCCTGAAACAGACTGTTGACCTCAATGTTCATTTTTATATTTACATATGCTCTATCACTGATATTGAGCACTTTTACCATAAATATAGCAAACCTTAAAAGTCTATTTTTATTATATGGTTGCAAAATATCTAAATTAATGAATTTATTTTTAATCTGGGATGACATTTGTATTTATTAAACAGTGCATGTTACATCTGTTGGTCTTGAGGGCACATTACATCTGTTGGTCTGTGCATTTGAGAAATCTTAATGAGGAAAATGTGTTCGGCAGCAGGGATTAAAAATATTCAGAGTGAGGGGGATGTTTTTTTACATCAGCTGTATTATAAAATACATGTTTTATTAAAAATTATAATTGATATGTGATTAGATTTTATGATCTAGAATATTATTGATTTGATAAATCCTATTTTCTATCTTTTCATTGATTTTGATATTATTTTTATCAAGAATATTGTTAGTTCTTATTAATTTTAGTAAAATATATATTTAATAAAATTAGCTTGAACCAGCTAATGCTCTGCGATGGAGCGGTTCGGGGGGAAAGGAAAGGCGTGGCTCTTGGGGCACAATCCGTTGGGTTATGAATACTTGGATGAGTATCATCACAGAATTTGTGAGTAGCGGAGCTATATCGAGTCTATTCAGTTTCTTCTTCGTCACTGAGGCCCGTTGGTACAGTTGGTATGACGCTTGCGTTGTATTGCAACAGTCCAGGTCCAAATCTTAGTAGTAGATGTGCACTACTGATGAGTCCCAAATAGGATGAAATAGCCGTCCAGTGCTTTCTGCATTCTGTTGAGGATTCTTCTACACTTGATGAATTACTATAATGATTTGTCTAAATCTCCAAAATCCTATAATTTTATAAAATTGTGTCCATTTTAACATCTATTGGTCTGTACATTTGAGAAAGCTTAGTGAGGAAAATGTCTTCAGCAGCAAGGATCAAAAATATCCAGAGTGAGGGGGGGGGTGTTTTTCTGTAAAAAAGGAAAATAGAGCCTTGCTTACCGTAACATTCTTCATGACCAAGCAGTAATGCATGCTAGATCAAAAGGTAGTGTTCGTGGGAGTGGATTGCGTGTTTGATCCCTGCTGGCAAACAAGTTCTTTACTAAGATTTCTTGAATTCACAGGCCAATAGACAGTCGTAAGACACACCGTTTAATAAAAAGAAATGGGGGAACTTATTTCAAATACGAAGCGTCCACTATAACATTTGAAGTAATATGTATGTATCAAATATGGACTATATAAATAAATGTATATAGATATATTTATAAATAACTTTTGAAAATATTTAATCCCAGTCTTTAAAATACAAGCTCTTACACAATAAAATTGATTTTCAGGCAGCAGAACTTGAAAGTATATAGTAATTTTCAGACCAGAACCTGTGTGTCACTCATTTAAAAAAAAATGTTACACTGATTTTGAGAAGTGGATCAAGCAAGAAGTTTTCTGTAACCTTAACTTGTAAAGACAACTAATGTGAAGCAACATATAAAAGTTTTTCTAATGATGATGAAGACACTTCCTGGGGGTGGGAGTCAGTCTTGCAAACATATTTACAAGGTGCTGAAAAGTTTTTGATCAGGCCAAGAAGAGAATGAATGACCTTGAACCAAGAAACTTATATGCTCCCACCCCAGGTCCATTCACCCCGTTGTTTAATACACGTGGTATATCATTTCTCAAGTTTCTGTAAACTTTCCATCCAAAATTATCATGTTTGATCATTTAAATACTGATTAGAAGCAGGTAACATGTTACCTTGCAAGAAATTCCTTTGATCTTTTAAGTCTAGCTTTGGATAGTTGTTCATTTTTGGTGATGATATCGGAAAAGCAATGATTTTCTTGGAGTAAGATATTTTACAGACATTATCAATAAAACTAATATGAAAATATTTTAAAGCTGAAGTATTTTTTGACTGTCCTACTTATTTTTTTTTGCTATTCAAGGTGGGGTGCTAGAAAATGTTGGGCCTGACCAACTTTTTAATTAGTAGGAGGAAGGGAAGCATCCAAAGCAGTATGTTGAAAGTATGGAATGTTCTTTGTTCCAAAAGCTCATAATTTAGATAAATTCTTTTCAATTGTAGCCATTATTGAGTTGGTAGATTAATTATCAGCTTCTATTTAAGAGCACTTACAATTTGCAGCCCTCAGTATTTACATGAAGAAAGATACTTTTAATCTCCTCCAATATCCTAATTATTTCATATCTAATGCTTGTTATAAAGATCATCAGATTCATAGAATTAGAAAAATAAATAATATAGTCTTGAAAAAACTGACACCTAATACGATCTACCAACTTAATGGGTACAATTGGAAAGTGTGTGTGTGTGTGATATACATAACACGCCCATTGTGAACATAGAATTAACACTGCATGATGACTGTTAGTTTCACACCTCAAGCAATCTTTCAGCCCATGTATCATTATTCCTTTCAATGGTTGGTTTCCCCACTTTCTTTAATCCTCGAGTAGTCGATATAAAGAATAGTGTCACATCTGAAGATTGCTGGAGGTGTGAAACAAACAGTAACCATGATTCCTATGTCCATACTATCCTTATCTATAAATGCATTCTGATATTGAAAAGTTTTCCCCTATAAATACAGAAAAATTTAGGTGTGTGTGTGTGAGAAAGTAACAGTGAGTCAACATGTAATAAACCTTTTTCTGAGCAAATTATGATGATCAAAAACGGTCACATTATGAAGTTACCACCAAGGTTAATGTCAAGTGAATTTAAAACAAAAAAAAAACAACTTAATATATTTCGTTTAAATTTGGCCAATGTAAATTCAGGTCCTGGCTCAATTTGTAAAAAAATTGAAAAGAAAAAGGAAGATCGTTTGCAGCAGTAACTGATTATGTGACTTCCTGTTCATTAATTCAATTTATTTGTCTTTGACTATTTGTTTGCTCAGCAAAAGGGACCTTGGCCAATTGTGAAATCAATTTCAATTTTATTTAAACAAAGTAGCCAGAGGGTTTCACTGAGCCAAGGGAGAGAACCCTGGTTTGATTAGTCTTCAGTCATGTGCACGAACCATACCTGCCCTAGACTTACAAACACAAGATTTTTTTTAAGCTCTGGATTTTGTTATGTCTCTTTCAAATCTGACTTCTGTGACAATTTCAAAAGTTTTTACATCTGATTTAAAATATTAATAAAAGAAAAAGGTAAATTTTATTAATTTTTCAATTTCCTATTTTTTTTTTTTTTTTTTTTTTGTGAGATAGGCATCACATCTTAGGTAATCTTTTTTCTCAATTTATCAAGAAACATTTATCTAACTACAGAAACATACAAAAAACGATTTTTTTTTTTTTTTTTTTTTTTTTTACAAATACAATACCCCACCACACACCCAATTCCATAAATGTCAAGTCATGATTTAAAAAGCCTAAAAAAAAATCCGATAAAAAAAACAAACAAAAATTTCAGCTTGTTCACTCATTTTCTGACTTTTCCACTTCAATCTTTTGAAAAACAGTCGATTCCAGGGCTTCTTTGATAAGTCTCCCTTTGAACCGTTCACGGGTAAAGTTATACCTGCACACTGACCTGGAAAGTAAATTTCATAGAATCAGTTTATATACAGAAACTACATGTATATATCAATTCCTAAAGAAAAGCATGGATTTTTTTATTTATTAACCCGATAGATTTTATTACTTAAATGTTATTTTTAGTATATAATCAGATTAAAAAAAACCAAAAAACGCTCCGTTTATTTATTAAACAGAAAATTTATTTTCGTCTATCAGCTTGAATATTCAAGAAATCTTAAAGTGCTCTCTGGCAGGATTCAAACTCGTGTTCCCCTAAACACAGATTTTTCTCAAACTCTCAAAATAACTAAGCAGATATCTGTTTAGAGAGAAAAAAAACTTCTGTGTTTATAGGCACTATTCAACTTTATTTGACCATCGACGCACTCTGTGGCTGAGATGTCCAAAGCACATCAGATCTAATGATGATTTCTCCACAGGTTCAACTCCTTCCGGAATGTACATATTTTTGTTTAATAAGATTTCTGAAATATTCAGGTTGGTAGATGAAAATGAATAATTATACTGTTTAATAAATAGTCTACTCAAATACGAGTATCCAATAAAAATAATGTTTTATATATATATATATATATATATACACACACACACACCTCCACTAATGTTATATATAAAATAAATAATTATAATTATGTTATATATATATAAAATAAATAATTATAATTATGTTATATATATATAAAATAAATAATTATAATTATGTTATATATATATATAAAATAAATAATTATAATTATGTTATATATATATATAAAATAAATAATTATAATTATGTTATATATATATAAGATAAATAATTATAATTATGTTATATATATATAAAATAAATAATTATAATTATGTTATATATATATATAAAATAAATAATTATAATTATGTTATATATATATATATAAAATAAATAATTATAATTATGTTATATATATATAAAATAAATAATTATACTGTTTAATAAATAGTCTACTCAAATACGAGTATCCAATAAAAATAATGTTATATATATATATACACACACACACACACACACACCTCCACTAATTCATGAATTTTAAAAATTAAAAACTTTCTTGAAGCTTTAATTGAAAGCTAAAAGATTACATTTACTATTTCCAGTAAGCAAAATACTCTGGTGTATTTCAAACAAATTATATTGATTAGGATTGATATTATTTTTTTTTTTTTTACACATGTGTCATTGCAATGTAATTTCGTTCATTAAAAAAAATCTTTCAAAAATATACTTTTCTGAAACTTTTTTTAAAGAATGTTAGCTGATTTAAAGTATAATTAATCTGATTTGAAACAAATATTTACTTTAAGTTGAAAATAACAGAAATCTCGTCAATCACTTAACAAGCACTAATAAGGTGTTGACAGGTTTATTGTTGTTCTATGAGATTTTATCTGTTAAAACATAATTTAAGAAAATGACAGGTAAGTCCCTTTTTTATAATTTTTAAGTACTCAGTAATCTTTAAAATATTAACAAATATTTTAAAAATCTAATTTTAGGAATATTGACTTTAAATTTAATACAGCCATAGATCTATTTTCTGATAATGTTGTGTATAGTCACCCATACTTTTAAAAAAATTGGTATGTTTATACACATTAAAAAAAAAAAAGTAAAAATTATTTTTAAAATCTTAGTGCATAATGATTTGTATTAAGCTTTACTATTTTTTTTATTAAATATAATCGTAACTTAATAACCGAACACAATCAAAGTTTTTAAAATTTTTGAAACCTTTTAAATTCAAAAAAATGTAACAATTCTCATAAAAATTTATTTTTCATTAAAAAAATTTTTTTTCTTCAAACTATAATATCCTTATAAGGGATCCTCAACTTACGTCAAGGATCCATTCCTACAATGCGATGTAACCTGATTTTCAATGTGGGTTGGAACTCATCTACATAAGCACCCATGAGTCTGCCTTATGCATAGGAGCCATAATGAAGGGTAAAAAGTTTAAAAAAAAAAAAAAAAAAAAATTGAAACAAACAAGAGATGACAAATGTGGCACAATCCAATATGGCATACAGCTTGTGAAGAAACAATGCCATTTTCCTCATATAGCACAGTGTGACGATGTATTATGTGAGATGGCGCTGTAACCACGAAACACCATACGTCAGGTCTCGAGGACTTTTCTCGATTTATAAAAGCAAATTAAATGTCATCATTTTATTGCAGTTTTTATTTTACTATTCAGAGCAGATTTTCAGAAAAGCACTGTTTGAATAAAAGTAAATAGATGACATGATTTACATTCTCTAAGGTGTCTTGTGTTTAACTAATAAAACAAAGTTTGTGATCAGAATTTAATTTCTAGAAATTTCATTAAGAGGAGGGTAACAGATGTAAAAGAAATTTTTTTTTTACCAAGGTTTTCTAAAAATAATAATTTAAAAAATAAATTCATTCATTTGTGAGCAAGTCCTGAAAGTTCATTAAAATCTGACAATCATTTGATTTTTGCAAGAATTTCTAAATTAGTGTGTTATTTTACTGGAAAAAAATTTCCGTAGTCTAGTCAGCTCTGTTACACCATTGATGCATAAAAAAATGATTTTTAACCAAAATTTCGAATGTGTTATAAAAGATTAAAAATAAATAATTAAAAAAATGCTTTGGTCTTTCCTCTTAATAATAACAAAGATTTTGATGATAAAACTTCGTTTTTAATTTTGGGGCCTTTTTTCATCATGCTGTGCTGTTTTTTTTTTACTGAAAATTGGATGTATGTATGTATGTATATATATATATATATATATATATATATATATATATATAAAAAAAGGAGGACTACGTTAGATAATTTTAAACTTAATTAAAAAAACTAATCAATCAAAAAATTGTGTTAACATTTTGAATATTTCTTCACTTTTCTCAAACATTTTGTTCGTTTTACTTGAAATCAAAATTATTCAATGAACAAGCTTTCTCATGTAATTTTGTCTGAGGAAAAAGAAAAGCTTTTCATTCAAGGTGATTTTCATCAAACAATTTTTTAAAATAATTTTTATTGTTCCCATAACATTTCAGCTGATCCATTCCACAGCTTTCTTCAAATGGACTACCAATATAAGAAACTGTTTTTTTTTTGTGCAAAGGAAAAAAAATTGTAACAAAATATTTAAATGAAAAGTAACTTTGCTGTTTTATAGTACAGTATGGTGCAAATAAAGAAGATTGTATTGCACCAAGGGCCTATGTACTTTGAAAAAAAACCCCCAAAAAACCAGCATTCAAAAATTCTCACTGTTCAAGTGGGCTTGAACCCCAACCTCCACTTTGAGAAATGCAAGTCTATTAGCAGGAGAAAAATATTTACTGTTGTCTACGAAGATTATGTTGCACTAGTCCTCCACCTGAGAAGAGCCAACCTATGAAAATCAGAATTTGAAATTCAAACAAACATTTTATTTGGGTTTGTCATGGGAAATATACAACTATCTTAACCACTAGGCAAGCCGTTATTCTTTGTTGATACAGTGTAACCCGGATATAAGAGAGTTGTTGGGACCGGATACGGAGTCTCTTATATCCGGGTTTCTCTTATATCCTGGTTTGGTCTATTATATATACATTAACACAGACTCTAATTTGGGACCAGAGAAAATCTCTTATATCCGGGTTACACTGTATTTACTCAGCTTAGTCTAAATGTAAGAACAAATTGGGATAAAAAGATTGTGTTGTGCAAATCCACTAAGTGGGCTGGGACTACCTCCTTATGAAATGGGCTTCAATGCTGATCCCTAGTAGTAGTGGGGATATGTAAATACTGATATTATTATAACACCACAATTCTATAGCTATTGTTATAACACACTCTTACTAATATAATGTACTTTGTATAAGGATTCTCTATACATAAGGTTTTGGCTACTGTACTGTGATGTCTGTATTAGTCTGAAGAATTACTTCAAATGGCTACCAGTTTTACCACTGACCTGGAGCTCTTTATAGTAATGGACTAGTTCATATAGTTACCGGGGGTGTACTATTTACTCCATAACAGATATTTACTTAGTATTAAAATAAAACAAATAGGAAGAGAGTGACTGTTGTACCAATTCTCCATACCAGAAAGGACTGCTTGCATGTCTTGAAAATCAGCTTTTGAAATTCTTACTTTTGATCTGGGCTTGAACATCAACTATCTATTCCATATGGCAGGCTTCACAAATCAATGAGAACTGGTTATATTTATTTATTTATTAAGACTAGTTTAGTCTGGCACAAGGCTAAACAGAGAGCAGTAAGAGAAAGATAATCTTCCTGCTGAGAAAATGAACTTCTCACCAGGGCTTGAACACTGACCTTTGGCAAGAGGAAATACCTATTTAAATCACAAAGTCAGCCATATTGTTTCTTGAATCTTAATTATAAAAAAATAAAATAAACAAATGGTAGATAAGAAAAAAAAAAAAAGTCTATTAAATATCACAAGTACAGAGTTTTTTTGTTTTAAATATCTCACTTTTTTCTTTAATTTAGACCAAGTTACAGAGAAAAGGTTTTTGTTGACACTGATGAGAATTGATTTAGTGGCAAGAATCGATAAAATCCATTACTAAATCCTTTGACGAATAGGACAAAACATGAACTTTTTAACCAGGATGTGTGTTTATATTCTGACACTATTGTTTTTGAATATTAAGCTGTGAGAGCCCAACAGCTGGTGACGTCAAAAGTGAAGGCAACAATTTTTTATCGTCGTCATGTGAGGCAATAATGACGATTGTTATTGTTGACAGTGTTGATGTGAATATGATTCGAAAATGCCCCAAAGTTATGTTTTTGACTAATATTTCCTTCATCTTAATTTTACTTTTCATCACAACACATCCACATTGTCAACCCACTGGGCCAATTAGAAATAATGGATGTAGACTGAGGGTCAGACTAAGTTAAAAAGCAACTAAAAATGAAAGAAATACTCAACAAAAATGAATAGTAATAATTGATGGTGTTTCATACAAGAAAAAAAAAAGTATTTTGAAGCACAAAAAAAGATAGAATGATTATTTCATGAAATCTTTTAGCTAGTATCCTCGTCTTTATTATTTTGATCATTGCATTTGAGCTAGTGTTTCTCAACCTTCCTCTAGCATATATTGCATTTGGTAATTTTTTTTTTTTTAATAATGTTCCCTCTGTACAAGGTATGAGCCACTCAAGGTAGAGCTTTACAGAGTGAGAGGTAAGTGGTACAGTTTATGCAGATATGTGAAGACAGTAACGGTTAACTATAGACTTGAACAGGTTAAGATTGTAGTGATCAGGGAAGTGTACTCATGGGACTTGGTTTCACAAAATAGCAGTTCATAGGAAGAAACATAGTTTTACCATCACTCATATTAAAAAAAATTCAAAGAGGATGAATTTCCAAGGGGTAATTTTTAGAGAGCTGGTATAAAAAAAAAAATATTACTCACTGGGTGCTTCATATTTGTGGTCTTGTGCCAAACCAAGCTAAGCACAATTTGGGTCACCAAAGATGTTCTTGGTGGAGGCACAGTAGAGTTATGGATAGCAACTTGGATTGAGGAATCGGAGAGCTGTGTTCAAATTCCAGTTGAATCGATTACATTCACTTAAGTGTTAATACATGTGGGAAAGGTATTAATCTTCTTCTCCCCCCAGCTATGGGTAAATAGCAGGACAGACTGGATTCTATAGCTTTGTATGGCAACTGGTCTACTGTAGAAAGAAATAGCAACCTACGGGAAAAAATCTGCTTTGTCAGTCATGTATTGAAAGATGCATGATCGCCTAATCGTGTATCACACATGGCACATAACTGAAAGATGTTCTTGGATAGAGAATTTTTGTCAGGAACCTCAATATCCAAAATTGGATGACAAGAAGATTCCATATTTGATCTTTTTTTTACTGTTTTTCTCCCAACATTCTAGATCAAAGATCCTCTGACCATTCAATTAAGAAGCATGAAATCAGAATTGTCCCAAGAGTTCTGTAGACAAACATTGACCAGTCAGATTGCTAACTCTCTAACTCTTCGCATCATATTTATCTCTCTCGTCATCCCAAATTACACTGAATACAAAAATTAAGTCTTTTTACAATTCTTGACATTTTTCTATTAAATTTTCTACATCTTATTGTTACTTTTTATCCCAACTTTCTCAGTCAAATTGTGATCTTTGTAAAAATACCATCTGTAGAATACATTGAAGGTAATGTTGATAAAGATGAGGAGACCCATCTGAATATTTCATGCAGTAATTATTCAACTTCTTTAAAAATTTATTTCAATAAAGATTTAATTAATTTTATAGAATGGGATTTCTAAAAATTAGCTTGCTTCGCTAAAAGTTATCTTTCTTTTAAATGAAAAATTGAAATTCTAAAAGAAAATGATTTAAAGAAAAATATTGGGTGAAATTCTAAGACAAGTCATTGTCATCCTCATATCCTGGTTTTTATGACCAAGTTGCAGATTGAAATGGAATGGAATGTTGCAGATTTTTAAAAACTATTTCAGATGCATAACATTCATTTAGTTTTAAATAATTTTAGATGAAGCATATTGAATATTTCTTCCAATAGCGTAACACTTACAAGACAGTAAAAAAGTTACTTGCATTATTTACATATATTGGAGTGTTATCCTCATCTTCATTGCCATTTTCACAACGTTTCCGCCGTTGTGTGCTCCGGCATCTTCAGGTGATTGGAATTTCAAACCGAACCCTTTATTTTGTCCACTGGGGTAGACTGTTCTAGTTCCACGTGCCATGCCTCTTCCGGGTGTCTCGGTTATTTCCCTTTCACTCAACTCTCCAAGTTTATGGTTCACCACTGCTGTGGCCTGGTATTGAACTCACAATTCTTTGGGTCTAGTCACTGGATCTAATCAATGTCTTTATCCACTGTGTTCGGTTCGAAATTCCAATAACATCTACATTAAAAAGCTGGACGACACTTCACAGATACCTCTCCTGAGTAAGACCCCCCCTCCCATAGAGGAGAACATGACTAAAGTCTGTGTGTACGTCATCCCATGCAGCTGCGGAAATAAGTATAAAGGGGAGACAGACCACCCCCTTAAGGTAAGGCTTCAAGAACACCAAGAAGCTGTAATATGACAGGAAGTGGAAAAATCAGGCATGGCTAACATATGGAAAGAAAAGGCAGATCAACACTCTCTGTGGGATCAGGTGGAAATCAGAGACAAAGAACATCATTGGAAAATTCATAAACTTAAGGAATCAGCACATATGCTGGGCCACAAAAAAAAATCTCCTGAGCCAACCAAGCATAGAAATGAATACAATATGGGAACCAGTAATAAGGAGTGCCAGAGAAAAGCAATAACAACAATGAAAATTGCAATATGAGCACTGGTAAAAATGGTTGCTGAAGACATAAGATTTATAATACCCAGAAATTCATATACAGATGTCCTTAAGGACACATGGCACAGTGGATAAAGGTGTTGGTTAAATCCAGTGACAGGACCCAAAGAGTTGTGAGTTCAGTACTTGGTTAAGGCAGTGGAGAACTTGGAGAGGGGAATTAACAGGAGATAGCTGATAACTGACATCCATTAG
Organism: Acanthosepion esculentum; assembly: GCA_964036315.1. NCBI lineage: Eukaryota > Metazoa > Mollusca > Cephalopoda > Sepiida > Sepiidae > Acanthosepion > Acanthosepion esculentum. Next base: position 62,327,639 of record OZ038512.1, read on the forward strand.
ACATGGCACGTGGAACTAGAACAGTTTACCCCAGCAAGCAAAATAAAGGGTTCAGTTCGACATTCCATCCACCTGAAGAAGGCTGGAGTGTACAACAGCTGAAACGTGATAAATATGACAACAAAGATGAGGACAATAGTCTGAATAATGTAAAGAGTTCTTTGGTTTTGAATTCAGATTCCAACAATGATTGCCAACCAAGGCAAAAAAAAAACAAAACAAACCCTGTTTCCCCAGTAAGTGAAAACTATCTCAGCCAGAATTTGGCTTGACAATTCTATTTTCTATTTTGTTATCTTTGAGGTAGAGTGTCAATGAAAGAAAAGCAAGAAAAAAAAAAAAGAAAAGCTCACTGGATCCTTTACATACCTAAGGAAGAATCATCATTTATTCAGCATGTTTTGCACAGCTATGGTCACCACTCTCCTCCATCTCACAATTGTGGTTCATGGTGACATTCAAGGCAAAGTAGTGTAATGGTTTGCCAGTTTCTTTTGCACCAGGTATGTCAAGGTTAACCTGTGCTTCCTCTTAGAAGTTAAAGGGCAGCAGGTAGTTTGAATTAAGAGTTTTTCCTTCTCCTAGACTGATTACCAACCAAGGCCATAGAACCCAGTCTGTCCTGCTATTTAGTCATAGCTGGAGGGAAAGAGATGGATTCATACTTTTCTCAAGGGTATTAAGCACATGTGAATGCAATGAACTCGACTGGAATTTGAACTCGGCTCTTCGATTCCACAATCTGAACCATTATTTATTACTCCACCATGCCTCCACTGGTGAAGAATTTTGCATCACCAAAATCAATGATAAGAAAGATGTGAATCCACGTCTAAATAATTTGCGGAATAATGATTTTTAAAAATACAGAATCCAGTAATATGTAGAGCTTTAAATTTGAACAAAATGAAAATGTTATTTCAGGAGGACAGTATTTATGGACGAAGAAATTTAGTATCAGAATCAAAATTTAAGATGGCAGATTTATTTTTGTCTGTACTTTATTGTATACAACAGTGGTGTGTAAGAAAGTACAAATCTATGATATTTACAAAAATGTTTAAAAAAATAACATTTACAAAGTAACTACTTTCTACAGGGTATGGACAGTGCATATTTTTTTTTTATGGGAGAAGTCTCTCAATGATTATCCTCTTTTAAATGCTCAATGGGTTGAGACAATTTCTTAAAATGTTTTTAAAAATGACACACTGCCCGAACTGATAATTGATCATATGTATGCTGTTAATGGCTGATCCACCTTGCAACTATTGTCAAACAGATTCTGTGGAAAAAAACATGGATTGGGATTCTTCCTTGAAAAAGGAAGTTTCTACTTTGGACAAAGGCTAGAGAATGGATTGGCTGAGATGTTAATGGCAGCACATCGATTAAGTAGATGTTCTGACCAATGTTGGGTATATTAATGACTCTTTTCAAAATTATAGACAAGGGTTGTAGATAATCATTTGCTATTAAGAGTTACATATTAAAATTGTCTGATGAACTGGCTGTTAGGATACATATTTATAGGTGATCACATACACTTTAAATAAATACTGTGTATTTATTAATGCTGTCAGGTTGTTATATTATTCAACCTTTCAACAATTTTCTATTAAAAAGAAAAGATTTGAAAATAATGAGTAATTTCAAATGACATTACTGTACCATGTAATTGTAGCCAGAATTGCATAGGCACCAACTGCAAAATTGGTAGCTTTTCTCACGTTACCTAAAAAATAAAAAAAAAATATACAAAAAATTTACAATCTTAATTTAATGCAGTGAAATAGAGACACCAAGATCATTTATGTTCTGAAGGGACACTAAGAACTTCAAAGTGGAGACACCATGATCATTTATGTTCTGAAGGGACACTAAGAACTTCAAAGTGGAGACACCATGATCATTTATGTTCTGAAGGGACACTAAGAACTTCAAAGTGGAGACACCATGATCATTTATGTTCTGAAGGGACACTAAGAACTTCAAAGTGGAGACACCATGATCATTTATGTTCTGAAGGGACACTAAGAACTTCAAAGTGGAGACACCATGATCATTTATGTTCTGAAGGGACACTAAGAACTTCAAAGTGGAGACACCATGATCATTTATGTTCTGAAGGGACACTAAGAACTTCAAAGTGGAGACACCATGATCATTTATGTTCTGAAGGGACACTAAGAACTTCAAAGTGGAGACACCATGATCATTTATGTTCTGAAGGGACACTAAGAACTTCAAAGTGGAGACACCATGATCATTTATGTTCTGAAGGGACACTAAGAACTTCAAAGTGGAGACACCATGATCATTTATGTTCTGAAGGGACACTAAGAACTTCAAAGTGGAGACACCATGATCATTTATGTTCTGAAGGGACACTAAGAACTTCAAAGTGGAGACACCATGATCATTTATATTCTAAAGGGACAGAGACATCAAAATGTTCTACAAGATAATTATCTATATGTTTAATAAATAGAATCAAAATAAAATGGCAACAACTCTGAAATGATCCATTTATGTAATTGTTGAAGAATGTACATGACAGAAAACAGTTGTTCAAAGTACATTTATCTGTTTGTTAAAGAGAAAAGAGTGAATGCATTTCTAGTTGTTTGTTTTTTTTATTAGCTCAACCTTTGAAGAAAACAATAAATAATGGAAACATTTAGAAGACTATAGATTATCTGCTTTGGTTTGTTTTACAGCATATCAACCTGAATGAAATATTTAAAGTCGACAAGATTTTTTTATTGCTGGTAATATTTTTCCTTCAAAAATGTATTGCTGCTAATAATAATGTGAGTTCATATATATATATATATATATATATATATATTATATTATACATATATATATATATATATATATATTATATTATACATATATATATATATATATATTATATTATACATATATATATATATATATTATATTATACATATATATATATTATATTATACATATATATATATATATATATATATATATATATAAAGAAATATAGTCTTAAGGTGTGCTATATTTATGGGATAAAGTGCTCAGTATCAAAAATAGAGTGTATATAAATATAAAAGTGAACATTGAAGTCAACACTCAGGGGCGACAGGCTGTTTCATGTTAGATGCAATCGTCAGGTCACGTGTTGATTTTTTCGGACTATTTATATATATATATGGGCCAGTGATGCATTGTGGGTAGTCCATTCTGATGGTTATTTTGGCAGGAGTGGTTTGTTTATTTATTTATTTGGGTTAATTTAAAACAAGTAAAATAAATTAACCCAAATGACTAAACAAACAAGCCACTCCCACCAAAATAACTGCCTGAATGGACTACTCACAATGCACCACTGACCCTTTTATATATTGTCAAGAAAAAAAAACCAACACATGTGGCCTGACAATTGCATCTAACATGAAACAGTCTGTCACTTCTGAGTGTTATATATATATATATATATATATATATAAAATAATAGCGTAACTAATAAAATAAAGTGTTTCATGGGATTAAAAAAGGTTGAAAAATGCTGATTTAGGCTAATCTATTTCGTTTTTTCTAAAAAGAAAGAAAAAAAGGAAAATATTGAGAAAGAAATAAACAAAATGGAAATGAAAAAAAGAGGAGAGGAAAAAGGAAGAAAAAAAAGAAGGAAAGAACGTAACACTGATTACAAAAAAAAAAAGAAAGAAAGAAAATAGAAATGATGAACGATTTTGTTTGGTTTGGTTTATTTTGTTTTACGGCATATCAACCTCAATGGATAGTGGCTCGGATTTAGGAATCAAAGTAGAGTTCAAATTCCATTTGAACCCATTACCTTCACTTATGTGCTAATACCCTTGGGAAAGGTATGAATCCTCTTCTAAAGCTATGGGTAAATAGCAGGACAGACTGGGTTCTGTAGCCTTGGATGGCAACTGGTCTATCACAGAAAGATATGACAACCTACTGCGGGAAAAAATCTGCCTCATCAGTCATGTATAAAAAAATACATGATTGCTCCTGATCAGAGGCCTTGCTGTTGGATATAGTTTAGAGTTTTACTCAGCTTTTGCTTGCTTGTATCGGTTTTCACCCTGGTCGGGTTGAACCGGCTTCCTCCCGAGCAAGTACAGCATCTCGGACAATCGCTGCCCACACCCTCCGATCCTGAGCCAGGTCACACAAAATGGCGAGCCACTCGTGATTCCATCGTCGAAGACCAACTACTTGCGGACCCGATAGTACTGCTAGATCATCCTTGATCGTGCTAGCCCACATCTTCAGCTGCCCACCGACATGTCTTCGCCAGCCAGGAAGGGAATACTCAGGACACAGATGTAGTTTATGGTCTTACTTAGGATGGTATATTAGCTGATTAGATAAGTGAGAAAAAAAAAAAGAAAGAAAAACAGCTTTTTTGGCTGGTGTATACTCTTGTTTTGGTATATCAAAGCTTGGTCTGAGGAAATGTTCTCGCCATCATCTTATTTGTTGCACATACTTGTATGCTCTGGAAATTGTTTTCTTCCCAACCCATGCTTGGTTTTGAAGACTCATAAAATATACAGGATGTTTCAAATATTAAAATGGATGTCAGAATTAATTATATGTAAAATTTTCAAATACTTAAATAGATCATTAGTAATAGCAAGCTGGTTATCAAATACTTATACTGTAGGAGTTGCAGTGTGTTAGTAATCCAAGTACAAAAATTTAACTTTTGTTACTAATAATATAACTTATATAGTGTTGTGCCATAAATACAAAAGGTTGACACACATATAGAAAATAAGTAGTAGTTTATTCCGGAGAATAATATGGTACAGGGTTGAGAACGCAGACTAATCTAATAAACAGCTCATCATTAACTCCCCTTCCTCAGTAAGAGCAAGTGCTATTTAAATAGTCTTAGACCAGTCCAAGTTTTGGGGGTGTTCAGCTACTCCACAACATCCCCTTTTTTGAACCGACTACTTCCTCTGGAAGTCTTACTTTTTCCTTTTCAAATTTATTCCTATAGTCCCTGTAAATTTTCTTTTCTGTTTACTTGAACGTTTCTCCTCAAGGGCTACTAAGAGCATTGGTATGTCAAATAAATCATAAATAACCTTCATTGGTTCTTCCTTCTGGTTATTTATTCAGGAAATTTTATCTTTAATTCTTTTTAAAAAATTTTCCACGGTTTGGATTAACACTGACACTATAGCAGAACGAATTAATTGGTTGGTTGAAAAGGTCAGATGACTCAATCCAATCCATACTGAACAGGTTCTGGGTTTGTTTCATAACGAATCCTTTTAATTTTAGTTTTACCAATAAGTGTCACATTTGTGTAAAATTCTTTAAAATTTAGTTTATTTCCTGTAATGCTATAAACAATTCTTTTCGTCATCAATAAAGTTGGTTTGCCAATTTTTTCAAAGTTTTGTTCATTTATCAATGTCAGATCTGAACTGGTATCCAATTGGAATTTAACATTTTTATTGTTCATCTCTACATTTACAAACTTTCTTTTCATTTCAGTTAAATCAAATATATTTTTCATTTTTGACCCCTTTCTACTTTTGGGTTTTCTGCAATGTGCATGCGTGTGCCTTTTTTGCCACAAAGCATTCTTTCCTTTTAAATGGACATTCCTTGTAATAATGAATCTGTCCACAGCCATAACAAGGATTTATTTTGTGGGAAAAATTTTCTTTATCTTGTCTGTTTAATTGCCGGAATTTTTGACAGGTTACATTCTTCTATCCTTGCTGTGTCGTGTCAAAGGTTTTCTATTCATTTACATTCTGTGACCATTTGCAGACTGATTTTTGGATTTTGTTCTAATTTAGACAAAATTCTGGTTCTAACATAGCCATCTACTGGAGCCATCAGTCCTTGTACAAAAATCAAGCACTTAAACATATCAGAAGTTCTTTGAAGTTAAACTTTTCACACACTCTATTGACAATCCCAGCAAAAGTCGAATAATCCTTTCTGTTTTTTGTAAGGTTTAAACACTGTTATCTTGTGTTGATTAGAGAACTTTTCTCCCACAAATCTTTTCAAAATTAAGACAGTCTCCTTGAAAGATATTTCTTCAGGATTTCTCAAAAGTATGTAGTTCACATACTTTTCATGTTCACTTGGATCAAATTTTCCAAGCAACAGACGTATTTTCTTTTTGTCCAACCATGTAGCGCAATCTTTTTGAAAAACCTCTTCATAATGGTGAAAATACACTGCAAAAAATTACCTCCTCCTCCTCCTCAGGGGTGTACTTAAATTTGCCAACAAAATTTATCACTGAATCTTGAGAAAAAGAATTTGCACTGACTTTCTCTTTTTTCCCTTTTCAACACTAACAATTTGAACATTTTTTTTCAAACTGTTCGTTTTGTTTTTGTAGTGAAAGAGATAATCAGCTACCTCGAAAAAGAGTTTGTATTTTGTGTGCAATCTGCCAAAGAAAAATAACCAAAAAGTAGTTAGCAAAAATCTACTTCAAGGACCAGAATCTATGCTAATGTTCTTCCCTTCCCTGAATGGCGTGACCAATCAGAAAGATCTCTCAGTGAACAAAGTCGTTTTTCACTTATGTGGGGATTAAATTTTCTGAATTTGGTTGACGAACATGTGTTTATGCTGGTGAGAAGTGAAGGTTGGATGTGTGACCCCATTTTGTCGTTTCTACATTGCCTGTTATGACGGACTTCTGTTTGAACTGTGATTTGGCTACAAGTGTTGCGGTCGAGAGACTGTTGAAGAAATCTATTGCAGACGTTTGTTGCTATTATAAGTTGACAGTTTATTTTTTCTTCTTTTTCTTTTTGTTACAACTACAGTTTTTTCAAAGTGTTCCTGGTCCAAACGTTGTTTCTCTAACCGTTCATTTTGTTTCTGCTAGATTTCCGTGAATTCCACCATTGCTTCTTTTAAATCCTCCATGTTTCTTTGTAGAGACAAAATTTAACTGACCAAACAATTTCCTAGTCTTTTTTTTTTCTTTTCCTCCTCATAAAAATTTACTGAACAAATAAAATTCTTACTTGTTTTTAACATGTTAATTTGTTATGCAGACTTGGAATTAATCCGAGATGGAATCATCGCCAACAATTTCTTGGTATATAACTGTAAATTTCTTTAAGCCTGAATCCTGTTGGTATTACACTGGAAAGTTTAACATGTGAATCCCCTGTTGTCCAATTGTGGCACTGTAAACAGGAAAGGCTGATATACATTTAGAAAATAAGATATAGTTATTCTAGAGAATAATATAGTACCCGACTGAGAACACAGATTAATGTAATAAACAGTTAATTGTTAACTCCTCTCCCTCAGTAAAAGCGCCATTTAAATAGTCTTAGGCCAGTCCGTCTTGAGGGGGTGTTCAGCTACTCTATAAAATTTAGTAAGTAATAAAACAAGCAAAACAGCTTAAGGTAGAATTGTTAGAAATGAATTGTGAAGAGTTCCACCTGGATTTTGCATAATGACAATGCACTTTCGGGTTTGGGAGAATATTTACATCCTGTATATAGATATCTGCATATTGAGAATAGGATGTTGTTCAGTAAAAACTTTAAAATGACTTTCAAAAAATATGTTATCAAATGCATTAATATCCTAAACCCTGAGAAATGGAATTTGTAATTATCATATGCCTCATTTATCCTCAAAAACATATCAAGCTGCCTCCCCACCACCTCAAAAAAAAAAAAAAAAAAAAAAAAAAGAAGATCCAAATCAAATTATTCAGCCATTCATAAAACTATTTTCTTTCTTTCACCTTTGAAAAATGTGTAAAACATCTGATGTGGTCCTTGTACTGAAAAAGTCTTGAGACTGCTGCTCTATGAAATTGAACTTAGGTTAAAGTTCGCTTGAATTCCACAGAAAATCTATTTGTGTGTACAAAGGGGATACCAAAAAGTTCTCAGCCTGACCTACTTTCCAAAATCTGACCAAATATCAGAGTTCCTTTTGGAATCCTATCTTGATCAGCTCAGGAATCTTCCAGCACCCAATGGTACACAATGATTTGGGATGGAGATGCAGTTTATTACATAATGCCTTTAAAAACGATCCCCCACTTCATGTGCAGTAGAATTTTAGGTTAATATGACAAAGAAGTACTGAAGAGATTTCAGCCTGACCCACTTCCCAATATCAGAATTTCTTTTGAGAATTTTTTGATCAGGCCAAGAATTTTATTGCGTATTAAGTTTTCACATGAGAGTCTTTAAATATATACACCCTTGTGCAAATTAATTGAAACAAAATGAATAATTCTGTTATTTAATTTTTTTCATTTTTCAAATGAAAAATGACCCAGTGCACATGTTAGTACTTTATATGTCCATTCTACAAAGTCTTTCCTTGCAGATTGACCACAGATTCGCCATTAGATTTAAATCAGGAGAGTCGCCGAGCCAGTCAATAGTACTTTGATTTGCTCACTGCTAAGGCTTGCCAATGTGTGTGCAGCGTTACAATTTTCGTATACTTCCTTGGAGTAATATCCATTGCAGACAATGGCTGTAGGGCAACTAATCGACAGTCGAGACAATAATGTCTGGGCAAGATGAAAATCTAATGCAATCACAGATGTGGTAATATTTTTCAAAGCCAAACAAATTTCATCATACACCCCGGAAATTGATTCATATTACTGTACACCACTACAAATGATCTAATCTGAGGAAAAAAAAAAAAACTAAAAAAAAGTGACTGTATAGTGAAAGAAAGGAAACTAAAGCAGTTGGTTCAATTATTAGGTTGGTGCAAAAATAATGTTGTTTTCTCACATGAAGTTGAACGTCAAAAAACGACATTATTTTTGCACCAACCTAATAATTTGCACTTCTGCTTAGGATCTGTATAGTATCTGTGCACACTGACTTTGATCGTAGGGTTTACTCCTCTTAGAATCAAGGTAGTATCTGCGCCTACTGCCTTGAATCAGTGTGGCTCTCCACCATTAGATCACTGCAGCCTCTGTGTACTCTGCTTAACCTAATATATAAAAGTTAATTTTGCAGTAATCCTTAAACAGAAGAATGTTGGCCTAATGAATGTGTCATCTGCCCGGTGATCTCCAGCTCAAACCAGGGCAGGAGTCACTTGTTATTTTTTGTATCATTTTGAATTATTTCAGCAAAAAGTTAGATAAAAAAATAAACAAATTTTTGTTGACATATAGAGAGATATAAAAAAAAATTATTTTTATTTTCTTTGGCCTGTATAAAATATTTGATGTAGGCATTTTAGTGTAAAGCTTGGCAAGTGCTGTTCTCAGCCAATAAATAATTCTCAGTTCACTGAAATTTACAAAATAAATTAACAATTAAATCGTATTCAATCAGTTGAGAGCAGTTAGCTTTTCTCCTTAGGACTTTTAGAGAAAGTGGCTTTATGTTTATTTACCAAGGTTAGTTCAGATCCAATGAAGAGAAGTAGGAAGATCAGGTAGTGCCAATTTTCTATGGGAAGTGTGGAGAAACATCAGCATTCAAAATCTTGGTTTTTAATAGTTTTGGGACTTCTGATACTGTCAAAAAAGGTGCAACTTATCCAGTCGAAAGGCTGCTTTAGTAGCAAAATGACAGAAAGACAAGAAAGAAGGTTACTAGAAAAAGAAAACTTACTGGTGAACAGGAAGACACCAAGCCCTGTGGATATACCACCTCCAATGCCATATAAGAGGGATCGTCGCATACAAGGAATTTGAAGAAAACTCTGCAACCAAGGGAGAAAAGAAAAAAACAGAAGGATTCTTATAAGTTTGGTAAATAATTCATAACTTCAATTCTATTAACCCTTTTTAGGGGTTCTATTAGGTTGGTGCAAAAATAATGTCGTTTTTTGACGTTCAACTTCATGCGAGAAACAACATTATTTTTGCACCAACCTAATACAAGAAATAAACATGGGAACAATAAGTGTACCCCTGTCCCATGTTAGATTTTTTTTTTTTTTTTTTTAAATCATTACACCCCAAGCAATGACAATAAAATGCAAGAGTTACTGTGAGTGGAAAAGAATGAAAAGAATTTAGGGATATAAAACAATAAAAGAACAGAATTCAGGAAGACAGAAGATAGCAATTGGCATTGCTTTTAAATTTTTTGAAGATTGTAGGTGGCAGGGTAGCAAGAAATTGGAAGATAGTTCCACAGGCAAGAAGTATTAGAAAAGAAACTATTATTGGGGGTTGGTACATAATTATCAGGCGTTTTTGAAACAATAGTTATTATAAAAAAAAAAAAAAAAAAAAAGGAAACAAAACAATTCGACAATAACATTTTTAAATGATTATTCCGAAGCATATGGTTATCAACATGCATTTCTATAACCTGAAAATAAAATATTTTTATTAAAAAAGTAAACAAAACAGCAATTTTTATTAACAAATAATTCACCTAGAAAAACGCCTGATAATTATGCACCAACCCAATAGAATAGAAATTATAGTTGCATCTAGCTATTTTAACAGTAAAAGGAAGAGACCTAATTGCTAATCTTGTAGTGAAACTTAAATTCTCATGGTTGAGGTACCAAGGAGAAGAGCTCATTAGAACAACGGAGATTAAAATATTTCTACACAGAAAGAAAACCCCATCCCTAACCTTAACACCTAACCCTAAAGGGTTAGGGGTGGGGTTTTCTGTGTAGAAGAAGGGGACAAATTAAACAATAAAAAACATTAAATAATTTACCAAGTTTGTGCATTAACTTTTTTTTTATTTTCAATTTTAAAATATAAAAAATGCTTTATTTTTATTATTCAGTTTGTTCTTTTAATTTGTAATTGCTATACGAAACGGAAAAAAGGTTCTATTGTATTATTTAATTTGTTTTTGTTATAAATAAAACTACACTTACCAAAAAAAAAAAAAAATTACATTTCTTTACAGTAGTGCGTAGTGATTTTCTGCAAGGAAAATCTGTAAAAGAAGTAAATAGGCCAAATTTTCTTATTACGCCTGCGTAGGTACTACGCATCGAATTACTTTTTATGGCAGTACTGGGGGACGAATGACCAAGAAGAAGTCCGATTTTTTCTTGTCGATAACTCCAAAACGGTAAGGTTTCTTCATAATTTAATTGTTAATTCGAGTTCAGCATGTACATTTGCACGGAATTATGACGATTTTGGAAAATTTTTAAGGGATATTTAGCGCTCGGGAAATAAAACCAACATTTATCAATAAATTTTTTTTTAATTTACCAATGGTCTCAAAATGGAGTTTGTGGTTTATTACTTTTTGCTAATTTTTAAAAAAAGTATATTCTTGGGGGTTCCCTTTCTAGCTAATGTAACTAGTTTGATTATTTAATTTTATTACTTAAAGTAAGTAAAGAAAGACTATGAATAAAAAGGAAAATCAGAATTGAGTCGCGTCAATTTTTTTTTTTTTTTTTTTTGAGAGTTGCCTTTGCTTAATTTCCATTGACTTATAATATAAGTCTTATATGCTGGTAAAGATTTAAAAACAGTTCACACTCCTATATGTAATTATATACAAAAGAAATAAAAACATTTTCCCTGCAGCATCAGATGTATTATGTAATCGAAACAAAAACATTCTGTTACTGGTTGAACACAACAGTCACCTTCTGAATTTAAAGCGGTGGTGGGGGAAAACAAATTTGAATAACCAGCTTCTGCTTATTACAAAATAAAAGTCTAATTATAAAAAAATATATATATATACATACCTTAGAAGAGGAAGAACCTTCGTCATCTAGTCGTTCATCTGACATTTTTAGGCTGTAGAGGAGTTGTGTTTCCGCAATTCGAAAAAGCTGTCATTGGCCACAAAGTCAACCAGAAATATGGCTGCGGCCATGCCGGTATAAGGAAGTCGCCATTACCAAGATAAGATAACTCTAAATATCCTTTAACCACAGTTAGCTCCCTTGTTGATAGGAAAGACGAATCACTGTTTTACATTCTCCCCAAAATATTTTACAACCAGGTTTCTCTTATTGTCATCGTTGAATAAAATTTATCACTGATGTAACAAAACAAATAAATATAAAAATTATATATATATATATATATATATAGATATATATATATATAAAACTTTGTTTTTGCTTAAACGTTCTTTAAGAAGATGGCTATTCGAGTAAAAATGCTCTGTTTATTTAATTAAACAGTATTTTTTAAAAATTTAATTACATTTTTACTGGCCTAAATATTCGAGAAATCATGTTAGAAAATATGCCAGAGGACGCATGAACAGAACATTTATTCGAATATGCGTAGCCATCTAAAACGTTTAAGCAAAACAAATTATGTCGGATTTAAACCATAATTAAGTAGTCTGTCTATATAATACGATACATAATTAAGTAATTCATCGAGTCTAGAAGAAACATCAACAGAATGCAGAAAGCACTGGACGGCCATTTCGCCCTATATTTGGGACTCATCAGCAGTGCCCATCCACTACCGAGAATTGAACCTGTGGAATCTTCCACGACAGCCAGTTTACCCTCCGCTGGGAAATAATTGTAATTTTCACCACCACCATCTTACAAAATATATAACAAGCATTCATTGGTTAATCAGCGTCAATCCAGCTTGCTGATTGGTCAGTTTCGACCAATCAGATCAACCCCACGCGTCAAATCTATTTAGGCGCCAACTCGGTTTCGAGCTTCCCACGTGATACAACGAATTTATAAAAACCCAACACGTGTGATTCTCGCCCTCTTTTCCTCACTCGAACCTAACTTCTCTACGTCACAACACCGCTACCAAAATGTGACTCTAAAAGAACTCCCCTCTTGACTAATGCAGTCAGACGTAAAAGAACTGTACATCAATTCATGCAAGTACAATCTTCTAAATTACAATTTAATAATCAACTTATTCGTTATGAGTTTAGGTACAAATATTACCTGGTCTAAGAGACACAACTCTGTCTAACCTTTCAGTTCACATGCATGTACATCAAATACTTAATAAATTTAATTATGTTTTGAATCATTATTTTTTGTCTTTTATTAATTGTTGTACATGGAAGATTATTGAACACGTACAATTTTAAGCCTTCTGATCATTCATACCTTCTGATATCTGAACATCTTCACACAACCGCAACAAACACGAACCTTTACGATACGACGCAATATTGAGTCTAATTCGTTACCTCTTCGCCACCAAGGCCCGTTGGTACAGTTGATATGATGCTTGTGTCGTATCGTAACGGTCCGTGTTTAATTCTCGGTAGTTGATACGCACAGCTAATGAATATAGGATATATATAGGACAAAACGGCCTATATAGCGATTTTCCAAGTGTAGCTTAGACGTGGCACAAGGCCGAAATTATGGGGCTAAGGCTACGTCCCCACTATCACGAGATTTAATCGCCTGATCATCTTTCTCTTCACATGCCTTTTGCGCTGCTAATCCTGCTAGATTGAGTCGGCGACTAGAATCTGTAGCAAAAGACTTAAGTTTGGATTTTAAATTATCCCACCATATATTCCCAACCACAGTTCGCATCAATTCCTTCTGTCGCAACAGTAGTAGCTGGTCCCAGAAATCTTGCTCACCAAATAATGATACGTTCAATTTCCAGCAGCCAGCTATCCTATGCTTTGGTACATCTAAGTTTACACGAACCCGGACGAGCCTATGGTTCTTGTAACCTATCGAATGGAAACTTGGACAGCCTAAAAGTCACGTGTCGACTCTCTTAATTAGCACTCGCTCGATGTAACTAGAACGCACCACCGAAGTCCAGCTGCCCTATTAGTCCAAGTTCACACTACGTCCCGGGGATGCTCATCGCGATACTTACTGACAAGATCAAACCCGCCGATAAAGTCCCAAAACGATTTCACATCCGGGTTGTTAGTACCCGATCTTTCCTCTATACGATCTATATCGCGGTCAAGGATGGCATTCCAATCACCCGCTAAAACTACCGAACGAAATGCCATAAAAAACGGCTCGATCCGCCTAAACAAACCAGGCCGTTCCGCATGGTTATTGGGTACATAAACCCCAATGAGACGAAAAGCCTTATCCTTTATGGTAATATCCAGCACTTAAGGCCTGCTCGCTGGATCTGCGAAAATAAGAGTACATGTCACTTTCACAGATTTACCAACCAGGGAACACCTCTCAATCGCCCATCAAAACATGCTAAATAGAGGAAAACACCTCTTATACAGAAACAGCATACAAACACCCCGAGACGCTGAAGATAGCCCTGTGAAATTCTGACCTTAGGCCCCGAGCATTCAAACTTGCTAACCAGAGAGCCATTATCAGTTCGATTAGGGTTGGGAAACAGGCTTGAATATGGTCGGGTTAAGGACACCAACAGCCTACTCTATTGACCCTTGGCCCATCTCATTCTTGATAGTATCGCCATGGGAGATACCGCCCAAGGGATAAGTTAGTTTTAAAGCTCTATATAGGGAGGGTGAACTAAAACTGAGACCCTCCCCGAACAGAACTGTTTCAATTCGTGGATTTCGTCGTTTTCAAAGATGGTAATAGATTTTAAATGATTTGATGGCCTCTTCGACCATACCTTATATCTTCCCCCTCCGATCCAGTTTGAATGACTGTCACAACTCGCTTTGCCCCAGGAAAGTTTTTTGGCATTTCTAGGTCCTTATCTCAATATTGTCTTACGGACAATAAGTATTTCAGTTCTTTGATTCAATTCCCACAATTTCGGGCTCTTTCAGCCTGGGCCGGGGAAATGCGGCAGACATCCCCACTAAATGCACAAGCAGTGGGCGAAGGTTGGTTGGTTATTGGATTTAACGGCATAAGATAATGGGGAAAAAAAGTCACCAAAATTACCCAAGAGAAATAAAACGATTTCAAATAAAGACTTCACCCGAAGACGAACAAGTAAATAAAATTTGACGAAAGAAAAATAAAGTTCACTGACAAATGAATGCAAAAAATATAAAATTCACCCAAACGACGAAAGAAAAAAAGAAGAATGAAAAGGGTTTAAACTAAAAAGAAATAAAAATAAGGAAATATCATAGTCTTGGGAAAGTAATAGTTAACCAAAATAAAATAAAATAAAATAGATGTCGGTCGAAAGTCAAGGATGAAAAACTGAAAAAATTAACGACTGCAAAAAAAAAAAAAAATCAAAACTTCAAACAATTAACAAAAAACGATTTCTTAAAAAAGTTCCTTCAAATAGAGAGGATAATAAAAAACATAAATAAACTATAAATTAAAAAAGAACAACAGAATAAAACAAAAACAGTTGTCTGGTAAGACTTAGGTCAGATCAGAAAAAATTACAAATGGCGGCCAAAGCCGAAGAGAAAACGTCAATAAAAGACTGAAAAAGAAAGAAAATCAAAAGTTCGATTAAAACACAAAGAATAAAGGAAAAATAAGTGAAAATAACAAAAAAGTATTTTTGTTTCAAAAAAGTTATTTGTAACTAAGATCCAAAGGATCAGCTGCTAATGTTTTTCACCGTTTTAAAAAAAAATTGTCAAAACGTCCGTAATCACTCTCCAATATTTATTTCTGTATAAATACAGCAATTGTGGCACAAGGACAAAAAGGAGGAAATGGGTTGAAGCTGGTCTGCACTAACTATCCTATACCTAGCTAATCAGATTCATGACTCATTCATTCAATACAATTTGCTCAGTCATCACAAAAACTCATCCCTCATCATTCAATCCTTCATATACCACAAATTCGCATAGAACCCACAATACACCCCATGCATAACATTTTTTTGTGTATAGAATTATACACAAAAATTTATCGATGGTATAAAATGAGGTGGAGAAGCTGAACCCCAAAACAAACTAAAATATGACAAAACGCACAAACTAAAAATAACTGATGTTAGTAGGACCCGTCCACCCCTCAAAAATAAGAGTGGCAGCTGTATTCTGTCTTCAAACAAAATCAAGAGGCTCACTCGCGAAGAGAGCGTCCGTCATCCTTTTTTTTTACCAAAGACAAAATCTGCCAGCTTTTATGCGTCCCTGAGTCAGTTATGCAGATTTTTTAATTCCCACCTACAGACATTTAATTAGTCCTTATGCACTATGTAATTTACATGACCGTGTATGGTATAAGCGATTTTGTGCCTCTTTCGTCGGGGAGATAGGCTGTTGCGGGAATACTGGTCGTGTGTTTAGGCAGGAAAACATCTGGTATATTTATCCCATAACAAAAATGGTGGATTCCAATGTGAGTCCGGGTAATAAATTGAATAAGTAACACCAAATTATATAAAAACAAAGGACAATGTATATATTAACAAAACAAAGTTATACATAGACAATAGAATATTGTCGCGTGTTACAAAACAATGAACATGAATGAATTTAAACTAGTGAATTGTTTTTGTGTCTGAAGTTGTGTAGAAGGATTTCTAGAGAATAATAATAGAAATTAAGAGGAAGGTGTTGGCGTGCATGCGTGTGTGTGTGTGTGCGTACCCAGGTGTGGGCTGCATTTCTCCACGTGGTGACCTACATCTTACCGTTCCTGCGTGAAATAGAGGATGACAGAATGTAACTTCCTATTTATAGGTTTAAGGAACGTCCTCTAGCGACGGTTTTTTTAGGAAAGTAAGTGAGGGTAACTCCAAAAGGCCATGTTCATTACGGTATTTATCAAATACATCACATCTCCCCTCTTGAATAAGTTAGTATTACTAATTAATTTTGACATTTAATTTTTGTGAACAATCACAGGGGTTCGTTTGGTATCATTTTATCCATATGCTTATGTGATTCTGTAACGTGCTGGCTTGTTGATCACACGACCATTTCTGGTCACAGTTCTGTTAGAATCTGGGTGTGGAGTATTTGACAGTAGCTGCGATTGACTCTTCATGGCTTGGTTCCCAGGGCATTAGTGTTGTTATGACTTGGAACTGTTGATCAGCCTCTCTCGATAGTCGTATGTCCCGTTCGCTTCCTTTGGGTATATTCTCGGCTGATATCCTTTTTTTGGGATGGTTGCTGGTGTTCAGGTTTTAACATTTACCTGTACTCGCTCATGGTCACCAGGTGATAATGATATAAATGTTTTTGCTTCATGCTGATCTTAATATTTTTGTATAGCCTGGCGTTCTGCCTGACCATTTAGAATGCCCTTCGGGTTTTCTGAATGGGGATGTAGCAACTCTTGTTATGTCGATACTGTTGATTTTAGTTGTCAACTCATGAGGAGTTGTGCAGGTGACTTACCAATCTGGCTTAGAGGCGTGTTTTACAACGTCAGATAGGTGTCTCAATGATCCTCACTGCATTTTCAATGAATTTGAGGACATAACTGATCATTCCACCAAATCTTAGTATTTCTTGCTTGTTTATGGATTGTGGCATGTTAACCATTGCACATATACATTCTGAATTTAGTTTAACATCATGACGACTGAGTCGGTAACCAACATAACTGACGTCATCCTCGCCGATCATTGCATTTGTCAGGATTTAATTTAAGACCTGCTTGAGTAACTCACTGAAGAAATTATTGGAGTCGCTTGTCTTGATCTTTGTTGGAAATTCCCCCATACCAAAATATCATCAACAATGACTTTTACGCCGTCAATTCCTTTCATGATGTTTTTCATGGTTCATTGCATAATGTCTCCTGAGCTACATAATTCAAATCGTAGACGAAGCGGTATCTGTCGAATATGAGATTTATAGTTTATGACTTTGTTCTCTTCTCGTCTAGCTCCATGTGCCAGTAGCTGTGTGTCGTGTATCAAGTTTGGTACATTTATTTGTATTGCCTATTTGGGCATCAACTTCCTTAACGATGGTTTTTGGGTTGATGACTTTGTTGAGGTCTGTAGGATCGATACAAATCTGTAGTTTGTCATCTAATGTTTTCATAATAACTTCAGACAACCTGTAGTTGGGAATAAATATCATATTTTGTGTTGAAGGCAATACATGTGATTCACATACATCGGGATGCTGATTTTGAAGAATGAATGCTGCAATTTCATCTTTTAAGCTAACTGATAATGTGATCAATACTTTTACATTGCAATATTTTAGAGCCGGGGCACGCGTTATTAGTTTTTTCCAATTTGTTGAAGCTGTTGCCGTGTTGCGTAGTGGTGAAGAAATGTCTGGTCAATTTAGGGTGAATTTATTGACATAAATAACTATTTCCCCAATTCTCAGTATTTCTTGCTTGTTTCTGGGTTGTGACATGTTAAACACTGCAAGTACACGTTCTGGATTTGGTTTAACACCATGACGACTGAGTCGGTGACCAACATGGCTGACGTCATCTTCACCGATCTCTGTTTTGTCAATATTTAATTTTAAGACATACTTGAGAAACTCTCTTGAGAAATTATCGGAGTCGCTTGTTTTTTTTTTCTTTGTTGGAACTTCCCCATACCAAAATATCACTGACAATGGCTTTTACGACGCCAATTCCTTCCATCATGTTTTTCATAGTTCTTTGCATAATGTCAACTGAACTACATAAAATGGTAGACGAAGGAAGCGGTATCTGTCGAATATGGTATTTATGGTACACAAATTTGAGCTATCCGCGTCTACCTCTATGTACCAGTAGCTGTGTCGGGCATCAAGTTTAGTAAACTTATTTATATTTCCTATTTGTGCAGTAACTTCCTCAATCGTGGTTGTTGGGTGATGCTCATGCATAATGACTTTGTTGAGGTTTGTAGGATCGTAGTTTGTCACCTTTTTGTACAGAGACCATAGAGTTGACCTACGCACCTACGTTCCTGTTGTTTGATTATAACACTAAGCTGTTCTATGCAGTCAAACTCTTTCACTTCATCCTTGATTGCAGAAGCAATCCTTTGTGGTGTATATTACAGGTGAAGCATCTGGTTTTATATTGACTCGGTAGCTTCCCAAGGCTTCATATAACTGTGGATAGTCTAGTGATAGGCTCACAGAATCTTTTCAGTAATCCTAAATCTACACATGCATCTTTTCTTAGGATGGGTAAGACCTTCAGGTTAATAACTTGAAATGTCAGGTGTCTTACCTTGTTGTTGATAGAGCATTTCAGTTTTACCTGCCCTTCGGGTCCGATGATGTTTTGACTATAACACTTCAGTCAAAAAGTTCCGTCGCCTGTAATGGATTGGTTTCAAATGTCAGTCAGTTATATGCCATGCGTGATACACGCTTAGGCGATCATGTATCTTTCGATACATCACTGACGAGGCAGATTTTTTTCCCCGCAGTAGGTTGCCATTTCTTTCTGCAGTAGACCAGTTGGGGGAAGTAGAAGAGGATTCCTACCTTTCCCAAGGATATTATCACGTAAGTGAATGTAATGGATTTGACTGGAATTCGAACTCGGCTCTCCGATTCCTGAATCTGAGTCGCTATCCATTATTCGTCTTGTGCCGCAGTGTCCAGCTTGAATTAATATTTGTAGTGTCGTTTAACTTGGTCTCTTTTGTTCAGTCGGATGTCAGCGTGTTTGTTTTTAACGTTATGCCATCGAGAAATAAGTATTGGTAAGAAGATGTGTCATCACTTTCGTTAGCGCCTATTTCTGACACATCTCTTCGTTTAGAACGACACACGCGAGCAAAATCCTTGGGTCTATGGCATTTTCCACATGTCCCTCCGTAAGCGGGGTATTCTTTCGTTGGATGATTTTTTTCCGCATTTACCACACAAAATGTTAGATTTTGGACTGGTGTTCTGATATTGGGGCGATATGAGTTTTAAAATTTCCCTGGTTTTTGGTTTCCCTGTTACCTGATCCGCGTTACATTTCGCTATTTGTGTTTTTTTACTTGGGTCGCGCCGATTTCACTTGCTCGGAATTTGTCTATTGCTGCTTTTAGCGTTAATTCATTGTCCCGAATTAGTAACTCTTGTGTAGCTTTGTTTTGGATTCCGCATACGATCCTGTCTTTTACTAAGCCATTGATGGAATAATCCATACTAACCTCTCACCCCTCCGGAATAATCCATTTTACACTAAAAATCAGCTATCAACCAATCAACACTCTAGTTTCAGCAAGCGAGACTTCTCATTGGCTCAGACACTTAGAACCGTAACAAGTTCACGCGAAAATGTCTTTGGAGCCTATTTTCTGGACCAAAACTCTATAAATAGAGGAATCTGAATCGACTCAAGCAGTCAGACTTTCACCCCTGGAGAGATGCCAAACTAATCCACGCAAGTCAAAACCTTGACCAACTACACTTTTACCGCGCAAACTTCTCTGACTCAGCAAACAACAACCACTCTCTCCCAGGAACAATTTCTAGAAATTACTTACAATACTTAAAAAGTCATATTTACTCACTACTAAGTAAGTATTCATAAACAGTCAATCAAACATCCAAACAACTAAAGGTAAACAACTCCTACCAATTTTGAACAATAACTTAAACAAAATTACGCACACACACTATTGATTGAATTCACACAAAGGACATTTTTGTACATAACCAAATACTTAGTTTAATTTTACGAACAAATCTTAATAACAGCTTCACACACTCTGAAACTTCACAAAAATACTCTACACAATCTAATTCAACCATCCTCATTTATCCAAAAATATTCAACTTAATTGTATATAAATCCATGTTATTGTTACACTTTTAATTATGTTTGTCTTCACTCTGAATTTTCTTGCATGATTTGTTTTCAATATTCCTTTTATCTCTTAATTTGTTGTGGACGAATGTTTAAGAACACCGACATCATAAATCCTTCTGATAACTAAAAATACATTCACCAGTCTGCAACACCATCTTGGAGATTTCCAAATACACAATCTTTAGCTTTTAGTTTTATATCAGTCAGGAACGAGTCGAATTTATTTATTTTTTTTTGACAGTAACTGGTTTCTGCTGAAAAATAAATACGTTATATTCTTTGTTGACAGTATTCCCGCAATTTATTTTTTTACACATTGTATTTCATTTTGTATCGTCCGGGTTTTCAAACACGAATGAATTGAAAATTTGTTGAGCTTGTGGTTCATCTACGCGTAAGAATGTTGCGATCTGTATTGTCTTTTCCTATCGCTTCAGCAGCGAGCCAATACAAAATAAAAATCGTATTGATGCTCCCATACTTTGTAATTTTCATCCAAATTTCTTTCGGGGTTCAGGTTTTTATTTGGTGTTTTTTTTTAAAACATTCTGCTATCACTTTTCTATCAATGTCAATTTTTGTGCAATTCTGTGCAAAAACGGAACACAGAGCCTTGATATTTTTCTCACTTCTCATTGGTCAGTTAATATCTAAATCATGTTCTCAACTACGTTCGAATAACATCGACCTCGTTCCTGACCCGAAGAAAATACATTTTCCGCCAAAAATCAGAAATGCTTTTCGGAGCCTGTCACGTGAGTAAAAAAGATATAAATAGAATGTATGAGCGAATCACACCAGTGAGAATTTACGAACGACTAGCATTTGCTAAAATAGTCCACGACGCTTGTATCATTATTGCAGTGAAGTACAAAGTTAGAAAGTTAAAGTTAATTCTGATCTTATGTCCCTCCCCGCTTTAACTTTTGGAAAAGCGGTAACACTTTGTTTTTAAATTTCTTTAAAAATCATTTAATCACCAGTTACTTACCATCGCCTGAAGAAGTACAATCATTATTACTGTCTTTATTTTTCACTTCAATTTATTCAACCAAAATAAAAAAAATGAGGGTTCACGCAAAGAGCGAAGTCGTTCCAGGTCTGAATTTTTTCTCCAAGTAATCATTGAACCTGTTCGTCACTGGGGGCATTATCTGATTGGAAGACATTTTACAGTGAAAACCGACCAGCGGTCCGTGAGATATATCTCTATCTATAAAAACTATATATAAAAAGGATGTGTGTGTGTTTGTGTGTGTAACGAATGCACGGCCGCAATTTTCGACGGATTTGCACCAAAATTTACACGCACAAAGTTAGCGGGAAGGGAAGGCCAAGACCGACTTTGCATTTCCCAACTCCCATCGATAGTGGAAATAATCGATTTTTTCATGCTTCTACGGCAGTTTTCATGTAGTTTGCGGCCATTTTCTACTGGCCAGAGTGAGAGCCTATAGCTGGCTGCCACGAATAGGCATGAAGATTCTATTGGCCAACGTGAGAGCCAAGTGGGAAAAATTGAAATCTGCATGGCACTTTACTCCAATTGGCTCATTCTCTTGCTTAAACTCAACGTTGATTCTGATTCCACAGAACTGTGTTGGGTGTGAAAAAGTATTTCTTGTTAACATTCTTTTTTCATTCGCTTTTTCCAGTTACGAGTCCTTTTTTAAAGCTGATTGTTTTGTGTTCATTTTGTTTAGTTCTTTTTTCGTAACAGATTTAATGTTTAGTATAGAGCTTAGAAAAAATTCTCAGTGTGAGGCATGTAGCAACATCAGCACGGCAAAGGGCACTCCTTTAAAGGCAAGGAAGGGTCAAAATATTTTAAGTCAAGTGATAGCGATTGCTGTATGAGTCGTACGATTTTTGAATCAAGCACGGGCAACGCCGGACCATGCTGTTAGTGTTAAATAAAAGACACAAAAGTAAGATAAAGAACAAAATATTACATTGGAGGATAGTTTTGTCGTGCTATAATTTTGGCATTGGATACCAACCAGGCTAGGAGAACATTTCTTTTGACATATACTCTAGGTCTTGTGAAATTTGAAAGAAACAAACATTTATTAAAATTAGGTACCTCGTTGAGATCGCTAAAAAAGAGCATAGCATGATGAAAAAGACGCCAAACTTGACGAAAACAAAATTTTATCGTCTAAATATTTGTTATTATTAAGAGGAAAGATCAAAGTATTTTGGGGGTATTTTTTACATTTTTTAATCGTTCCTAGCACGTCAGAAATTTTCATTAAAAATCTTGTTTTTTTTTTGAGTCAACAAAATTGACAGATAATCATGTCAACGATTTGTTTTCCATTTTATAAAAAAAAAAAATGAAAATCTCAGTTTCAAATTCTTTTAAAAATCAATTATAATTTTTTGATAACTAATTTTAAGAAAATTAGAAATTATGTTTATTTAAAATATTTTGAAACAAGCATTACTTAGTTTCTGTGCCAAAAAGAAGTAGTTTAAAAATAAAACAAAGCAGGTCGTAACATTTCGCGTCACTTGACAGATGATGATTGATGATTTCATCACGTATTGACAGCTTACGTGATGAACATTTATCGTACGGGAGGACAGATTTGATATAATTATCTAGATTTAAGTGAATAAATTATTTACCTCGTTATTTTTAAGGAAAACTTTCAGCGCTCTAAATGTCATAACTGAGATTAATATAAAAATAAGATCATATAAATTTCATAAGATGATACTAATACTTGTAGGTACCATTCTCAGTTGAAATTGAAAAATCAAATTAACTTCTCCACACGTGTTTCGCAAAAATAAAGGCCTTAACAGCGTAGAACAATTCTTAACTTAAATAACGCAATTTAATTGCATTCTTGCTGTTCTACCGTACTTTATAATTACAGCCGTATTATAAACACAAAATTACATTTCTTAATTACTGCGGGTCTTCTGATTGGTCGAAATTATACAATTTACAACACACTAAAAAAGATCTCATAAGGACATTTACAAAACTAAATGCGGCTTTCAACTAATTTTATAATATTTTAACAACTTAAATGTAAAAATCTTAGATAATTAAAGAAATAACAAATAATTGTATTAAAAATTCATTTTTCATCGAAAAATGTTTTTGCTTTCAGAAAATATTGTCCATATTCATAAAAACAACTAAAAGCAAATAAAAGCATTTGAAATTAAATAATATCTTTGTTTTATTGAGTTTTGTATGTTACAATTCAGAGCTGATTTTCAGGTGTGTAAGTGGGGGGGGTCTAATAAAAAAAATACCTGATTTGCTTTCCTCAAATCCTTGTGCTTTTAACTAATATAATCACTAAACTGAATGCGATTGAATTTCTAGGTTTTTCATAAAATAGTTTGGGGGGTGGGTAATAAATATATAAAAAAATATTTTTGCCATGACTTTAAAAAAAGAAAACATTTATAATAATTTCGATCATTTGTGAATAGTTTCTGAAAGTTTCATTAACATCCGATAATTATTTTTATTTTTGCAAGATTTTCCAAATTAATGTCTGTCATACAAAAAAGAAAAAAAAACTGCTAAAAATTTATATGTTATTTTATTAGTTCCGGTGATACAAAGAGAAACACGGTTTTTTAAATCAAAACTTAGAATGTTCTAAAAAGAAGGAAAAGTTTTTAAAAATAATTAAAAAATATTGCGGTCTTTCCTCTTAATACTAACAAACATTTAGACGATAAAATTTTGTTTTCGTCAAGTTTGGCTTTTTTTTTCATCAGACTATGCTTTTTTTTAGCAATCTCATGAAGGTACCTATATTACAATGACATAAGTACCATAAAACCGAATACAATCTTTACAAACAAGTTTGCACAAAATTTTTCTTTTTGTGCGCCTTAAAATTAGGCACGATAACAAGTTCGAAAATCACAATTTCATAGGCTCATGAAAGTAAAAGCAATTATAGTTTTTTTTTTTAAATATTCACAGTCATACACTCAACAGACGAAAATCTTTGAGAAGGATGGCAAATTCATAAGTGTCGTTGGATAATTTAAATAATAGTTCAGTTTTTAAACTGAAATTCCACATTGAGATGAATCTCTTGAAAGTTCAACATGCAGGTTAATACCTCTAATTTTGTGAATCTGCTTTCAGATTTTTTTCTTTCTTTCTCTTTTTCTATTTCTATTTCTTCCCTTATGTCGTCGCCGTCGTCGAAGATTTAGCATTTTGCAGAAACACCTCATGGTCATTCACCCGTGAACGTCCAGATCCTTCTGGTACTTAAAACAACTCGACTACTTAAATAGCTTCAAACCGGTTCCAGATTTGAAACAAATTTTTTCATTTGTACGGCGTAACCTGTTTTTCCCTTTGGTTAGAAAACTCAAATGTGTCTTTTTAAAACCACGCCTGTTTACCAAGTTTATTTTGGCGGGTATTTAGACCATAAGACGTGAGCCTCTTTTTTT
The DNA here is from genome assembly GCA_964036315.1 of Acanthosepion esculentum. Lineage (NCBI taxonomy): Eukaryota > Metazoa > Mollusca > Cephalopoda > Sepiida > Sepiidae > Acanthosepion > Acanthosepion esculentum. The sequence goes on from OZ038512.1 coordinate 62,352,671, forward strand.
TTTTTTTTTTACAAAATTGAAAACGAAATTGTATATTTTTCATAAATCGATAGGCTTCATTTTGGCGATATTTCATAACATTTGATCTGAGCTTTTTTATTTATTTATATATATTTTTGTTTTTTACAAATTTTCAAAGTTGAATTTTACACGTGTATCATTTTCATAAACCGACAGACTTCATTTTAGCTGTATTTAAGATATCAATTTGCGCCTTACATATACAAAGTTTTGCCCATCATGTTTATTTGAGGCATTTTTTATCGACCGTCTGTTTTTCTTTTTATAATTATTTTTAAACACTCCCCCTCAAAAGAAAGTGCAATAAGCAATCTTAGTCTATTATATCATATATATATATATATAAAATATGACTTGGGCCAGAATGAATTTCAAACCAGCAAAATCTAGGTCCCTAGTATTGAAAAAGGCAAGGTCATGGAGAAAGTCCGATTTACAATCGCAGGAGCAACAATCCCTACGCTGAGTGAAAAGCCAGTTAAGAGTTTGGTCAAGACTTTCAACAGTAGTCTGAAGGATATAACCAATAGCCAGCAGACTATAAAGGACCCTGAGGAGTGGCTGACCAAGATCGACAAATCAGGATTGCCAGGACCTTTGAAGGCATGCCTTTTCCAGCATGCAGTATTTTCCCGGATATTGTGGCCATTGCTTGTCTATGATGTTCCGATTACCACCGTGGAAATGTTAGAGCGAGCAACTAGTAATCGGTTGAGAAGGTGTTTGGGTTTGCCGAGATGCTTAAGTGGTGCGGCCCTCTGTGGTAACAGCAATGCATTGCGCCTCCCCTTTAGCAGCCTTGTGGAAGAGTTCAAAGTCACTAGAACAAGAGAATGGCTGCTGTATGCATAATCCAACGAGAACGGGAGAAAGGCTGCCGTATGAACAATCCAAAGATCCAAAACTGGAAGCAGCTGGAATTCAGACAAGATCTGGCAGAATATGGAGCGCTGAAGGAGAGTTGACATGAAGCTATACTGGGGTCAATAGCTAAAGGCAAAGCAGGATTTTTTTTTTCCCAGTCCACAAACCAAAGGCAAAGAAAGACGCCAACTCATCCAAGATGAAGTCCATGTGGACGTAGAAGTTCGGTACTGTAAAATGGTCGATCTAAGTCAGTAGGGGGCCTGAACGAAATGGGAGAACGTTGAACAGAAAAGAATTAACTGGTCAGAATGCTGGCGGTCGGATTTTAGCGAGGTTCGATTTCTTATCAAATCGGTATATGATTTCCTACCGTGCCCAATTAACCTGCATATATGAGGGAAGAGCGGGACCCCCAATTGCCAACTATGTGCAAGGAAAGGATTTTTACAACACATCCTCAGTAGTTGCCCAAAAGCTTTGGGTGTTGGTCGGTACTGTTGGCGCCACGACCAAGCCCTTAAAGTAATTGCAAACGACGTGAGTAAAGTTATAAGGGTTAGTAAGCATCAACCAGGAAAGAAGTTGAATCAGATTAACTTCATCAAAGCTGGAGAAAAGATACAGAAAGAGAGAGAACAAGCCTGTTATCTTCTGCAGTTGATAGTGGACTTAAAAACCCAGATGAAATTCCTCAGACACATAGGCCGTAGCATCACTCAAACCGGATCTGATATTGCATTCCGACAACACAAAGCAGTGTAATATTTGGGAGTTGTCGGTGTCGTGGGAGGATTTATCACACTGGCAAATGAGAGAAAGAGGAACAAATACGAAGAACTGGCCGAGCAATGTCGGTGGAAGTCATGGAAAATATACTATGACCCAATAGAAGTTGTTTGCAGGGGGTTTGCAGGACAGTCGTTGTGCAGAGCCCTAGTAGGAATAGGCGTAGTGGTGGTAGCTATAGCGACAGCGCAGAAGGACATTACCAGTGCAGTTTTAACTGCTTCCAAGATTTGGCTTAAGAGATCGGAGATATGAAAGAAGAATTGAGGACGATAAGAGGGAGAGAAGAGAGGAAGGAAAACAAAACGAAAACTCAGAAATATGCTTAAGGATACGAAGGGGGAGTGGTTACAAGGTAAAAGTGAAAATTGAGTTAATATAGTAAAGTCATGGCAGTTGAACTTTTATGGGTAGGGGTTGAGAATTGTTGACGGATGTGAGGGTCCATGGAGGGGAAAATTTTTTTTTTTTTGCTTTTCGGTTACTTATTGCCATTTGTTTCCACTTCTTTGCAGTTTTTATTTCCATATCCATGCCTAATTGCCTACTTCTTATGAATGTCATTTCAGAGGGCAAAATTTAAAATAGTATCGTAGTAATCATAGTTTTGAAAATGTCGTGTGTCGTTACTAGTAATAATTAGTCAAATTTATTTCGAGTAATATTTAACAGATAGAAAATATGTGTGTAGGTTAGTTAATTAAGTAGTTAGCTTATTTTTTTAGGTTAGGTCATTGAATTATTTTAGTCGATAAGTCAAGAAACGGAGAAGGAACTTCAAATGAATGTACTATTTATTTGAAGTTCCTTCCCCGTTTGTTGCAATGGCTGGTTTCGTAAAAGAAAATTAATGTAAATGGGGGGATAGATAAATTTATATTTGTGTGTCCGTGCATGTGCGTATAAGTACATTGCCTACATTTATATGTAGATGTGTGGGCGTACATGCATATATAGGAATTTTTCTGGAATTTTCTTTGGTTAAGCGTATAAGGCAGTGCTTCTCAACCCTTTATATATATATATATATATATATATATATAATGTTGCGGGTCCGATAAGGAGGTCGCCTCCGCAAGCGAAGAAAAGACAATGAGAGGACAAAGGCAGAGGTATGATAAACAATAACGTTGAATTTATTTGGTTCAAAGTGTACAAGAGTGTACTCTTGAGAAATGTATTGGATTCAGTGTCGGGTCCCAATGTAACCGGTTTCCTTCAGGGGTAGTTGGTTCAGTTGAGACGAGTGTAGGGTTTGGTCGGCGGCGGTAGCAGGTCGACTGCCGGATCAAATAGTTGACAAAAGCTGGTTGGTCGAAATCGCACGTAGATTCGGTGAATCGGTTAGGACGAAATCCCTAAACAGGGCCAAGTCAGAAAGGTGATACACCGCGAAGACGGGGTCGCGCCGGTGTGTATCACTTGACGAAAGCGATAGTCCCTAAACAGGGCCGAGTCAGAGCGGTGTTACGACTTCCAGGGCAGATCAACCGCGGTGACGGGATCGTGCCGAAGTGTAGCAGTAGATGAAGGCAGAGTCCCTAAACAGGGCCGAGTCAGAGCGGTGTTACGACTTCCAGGGCAGATCAACCGCGGTGACGGGATCGTGCCGAAGTGTAGCACTTGAAGCTGGAGTCAGAGATGAGATACGCCGGTCCAGCTACATGGGAATGTTGGACTTTAATTAAGTCCAAAGAAGACAAAGAAAACAAACAAGACCGATATACATGTGTAGTCAAATATATATTAATAACAAGTTAAACAAAGTCATGGACGGTTACATAGATTTTGTATGGAGAAATTATGTGTGTTCGTACGTAAGTGTATTGTTCTTAGCGTGTTCCCAGAATTTGTGAAACGCTGTATTTGTGAGAGGTCACATATTGGTGTTAGTTGAAAAGAGACATTTACCTCACCTCCGCGCGAGGTAGCGGCCTAAGTCGAAGAGAGCAACGCGAAGGGTCAGCCAGTATTTATAGCCAGGGGAGCGAGACCCCTGTTGAAGGATTACGGAACTGAGGAGGAGCTAACTCCGACAAACTAGTATAGGATAGATTTAGGTTGGTTAGACGTGTAGGTTTAGTTAAAGGGTTAGTAATATTATGTGATTAGTATTTAAAACGTATAAAACATTTGGATTAAACTATGCAAGAAAGAGACCAAGTTACCGAGTTAGGAATCTAAGGGGAGTTAACTCGAATCGAAAACCAGAGGAAGTAAAAAAGATACCAGTATATAGGAGGGGAGCATGAAAAGCCTTTTTTTTCATTGGTTGACGCTGACGAACGTATTTCAATAAGAACGGTCAGACTCCTAGTTATGTCGATATGCTTTTTTTTTCTTTTTTGGCTGCAGTGTCGTGGTGCGTAGCACGACGCTTTCAAGGAGGCGGCCTTATTCGTCCGGAGTCAGGTCGGGGTTGCTGTTTGAGCTGATATGATGCAAAACCCGAAATCGGCGATGAGAACAGTGCATCACTGAAGACCACCCTTGATGCATCTAAAATGTATTATGCAACAAAAATATTTCTTTTTTGTTATATACATTTTATAATACTTATAGGGTCGAACTTTGATCATGTATAATTGTTTGAAATCACCATCCAGCTTCTCGAAAGTCCACAATCCGACCCCTCTTAAATGGCTCTAATCTGACTAAAGGAATCCGTGTGCTTCTATGTGGTATAACATTTGCTTGCACTGGATTCTTTCACCACACTGCACCTTATTGAATCAGGCAACATCACTTAGAACGCAGGCGCAGACTGTGCATTGGCATCAGTGTGTTGGGGACGAGTGAAATGTAATAAGTTTTCTTAACTCGAATGTTGGAATTAATCAGGATTTTGGGGTTAGGCTGGTGTGTTCTAATCATTCATCCTCAACAATAAAATATTTTACAATATGAAACACAACGAGGCAAAAAAATCAATTCAAACAATACGCACATTTATATACAATTAAGAAAATATTTACAATATTGTTTTGAGATATCAAATGTTGGTGTGTTTGTATTTGTATTTGTTATAGTGAAAGACACCTGGTCTAGAGAATAGACTCTCCCACCTAGGAGTCAGTAGGTAGTAGAGGGGAGTGAGTGTTCAGCGACCACCACTCGATTACTCTGCGTAACACTTTATTACAAGTTCCTAACGTTTCTGTACGTTTACCCCATTTAGGACCCATTTAGTCCGACTACAAGTTATATTGTGGAAATAACTCCACAACAGTATTAAAATATCAGGTTTGTTTGAGTGTTTCGATATTTTCGTGAACTATTGCAAAGTTATAGTCAAATGAGTTTTTGTAAATTAAATGTTCATTTACTATTCAACGTGAATGTGTATGTAATTATTTATGTACTGTTTTTTGGTTAAGTCGTTCGAAGTTGCGTACCCTTAACTGTAGTTTAAGGTTTTAGTTCAATCGTAATTTTACTTGAATAGTAGTGAATATAATTGTTCACTTTAGTTAAGTAAAGTTGTTTGAAGTTCGAAGTTCTTTTTTTGGTCACAGAGGATTATTCGAGCCAAGTCGTCGTTGAGTCAGTGATGTTCTTTTGCGCGGGAAAGTTATTATTTTGAGTTACGTGGTTTTGTTTGGCATCTCTCTGTGTTCGATCCGCTGACTAAAAGGTTCGTTGACATCAGTGTTGCCGAAAAGTTTAACGTCTCGATTCGTCAAGACGGCTGTTCGTAATTGTCGCATTTTGAAGCTTGGAGTGAGCGGTCGAAATTGTCTGCTGCTGTTGTTGTCTCTCGCGGATGTCGGACTCTGCTGTCGATCTCTGCTCTCGGTCACACGTATTTTTGGGTTTATATAAGGTCGTAGTCAAGTGGGGTGGCTCCAAAACGAATTGCGCCAAAATTTGCTTGTGCACGTGCGGGTGACTTGATTGGTCGAAAAAGACCAATCAGTGAGCTAGATTTGCGGAGAATAACCAATAGTAGCTCGCTGACATTGCTGGTATGAAAGTTTATGTAATGGAATAGTGCATTATACGAAGAAGGTAAAACTGGGCTATGGACGAGTCCACAAGTGTTACTACATCGCAAGATGGCCGACTACTTTGAAACTTTTTATCAGGATATGTATTATTTCTTAACATGCACATACTTGTATCCAGATGAAAATCAGCGTTGTTTTTCAGGGTGTTGCAACTTTATTTTCCGTCAGTATATTGTCGGTACACTTTCTTTTCTCTATTATACTGATCTCTAATTGCTTTTAACAGTTGAGAGATTTGTATTATTGTGTCATGCTCTATTAAACACCAAAACATCTCAATACAAAGTTTCATTTTTAATTCATTCCATACAGACATTTTATTGATGTCATTAGTTAAGATATCTGTTTTTTTTTTATTCTAACTTCTGATAGTTAAAAGCATTTATAATATATTCCATTTTTAATGGCTTGCCTGAAAAGTATCCAGTCATTTTGAATATATTTTGTACCAGTTGACTAGCCTTCTTGTAATTTGCCAAACAAAAAGAAAAGATTTTACAGCGTCAACGTGAACATATACGTGTTATAAATAATCGAGAGTGGTCTCCCCTTATTTTGCTACTCTCCTCTTTGAGAGAGTTATTTCTGTTTACTGGGACTATAAAAGGAAGCTATACGCAGAAACATATTCGAAGATGATTCAATGATTGAATCCCAAATAAAAATGTTGGTACCCACGTTTGAAATTTTGCTAGGAATCCATTGAAAGCAATTCACATTCTGGAAGGTCTTCAACAAGAATATCACCCGAAAAATGTTGAACGCAATTGGTAGAATGACAAATGGAAGAAAATTCGCAAACTATCAATTATACATTTTGAATATTTCGATTTTCCATTCTTTGCTTCTCCTGCAAGACGTTCTGGAAAAACATCATACCACACTGATCTGTCAACCACACGTATAGTCTGAATTTGGCTCTCTGTAACTTTTGGGTCTGGTTTGGTTTTTTTTACGGCATATCCACCTCAATGGTTTATTTACTGCCGACAAGATTTTTATTGCTGGTAATATTTTTTTTTTCAAAAGTGTATTGCTGGTAATATTTTTCTTTTCAAAAAATGTACTGCTGGTAATAATTTCTCGCTCAGATTCCAGCTTAAAAAGAGAGAGGATCTGACAGATATTACATTCTAATCTTAGTTGGATGGCAGAACAGAGTTAAGGATAGGAAATTGTGGAGAGTCATGAACACTCACGTTCTGAAGGAGTACTGCAGATAAAAGTAGTAGTAATAGTTGCTGTCGTTGGTATGTTTCTCTCTTGTGAGGATCAAAGAAGGAGAATCTATCCATAGACTTCAGATACCTCTTCCTTCTTGCTTTGGTTTGGTTTGTTTTACGATATATCAACCTCAATGGGTTATTTAATGCCGACAAGATTTTTATTGCTGGTAATATTTTTTTCCAAAAATGTATTGCTGGTAATATTTTTTTTTCAAAATGTATTGCTAGTAATATTTTTCTATTTCAAAAACGTATGGCTGGTAATAATTTTTCTAAAAAAGTATTGCTGGGATTAAAACCTATTTTTATACTTTCATAGTGTTTTGACCCCTTTGGGGTGGTTAACTATTTGTCCATAACTAGTACCCAGACAGGTGCTATCATTCAGGGTCATTGTGGACCTGGGAACACCAGCAATTAAGAGGTGGTTACATGCTCCTCAAAACCTCCTGATCAGAGTCCTTGCTGTCGGACGTAGTTTATCGTCATACCCAGGACTCTGGTGTAGTTTATCGTCTTATCCAAGACACGAATGTAGTTTATCATCTTACCCAGGACGAGACTTCTGGCTTTTAATATACCGTAAAACAAAACAAATCAAACCACTATACAATTCAAAGTAGCATTGTATAGTGGTTCGTACAAAATTAGCTGAATTTTTGTTGGTGGACCATTTAGACTCGGAAGTCAGTCAGTTATGTGCCATGCATGATACACACTTAGGCGATCAGATATCTTTCGATACATGACTGACAAGGCAGATTTTTTTCCCACAGTAGGCTGCAAATTCTTTCTACGATAGACCGGTTGCCATCCAAGGCTATAGAACCCGGTCTGTCCTGCTATCTACCCATAGCTGGAAGGAGAAGAAGAGAATTCATACCTTTCCCAATGGTATTAGCACGTAAGTGATTGTAATGGATTCAACTGGAATTCGAACTCGGCTCTCCGATTCCTCAATCCGAGCCGCTATCCATTACTCCTCCGTGCCTCGGAAAGACCGGCCGATCGCTTGAAAGCGCGCGAGCAGACAGGGTAGTCTCAGCAGGGAGGCGACTCCTCCCGGTCGACAAGAGAGTTAAGATTATTAATATTATTATTGGTACCCACTAATTCTTGTGGGGAGACGTTGAGGCTTGATTTTTAGTGTTAGGGCCAATGTAGTACAGTCGATGTGTGATGGCAATCCCTCATCGATCGGCGCATTTTGGAAGCACGGGCACCCACATTATTGTCTGCGGACGACGTCTGGACTCTTAGCCAGCACGTAGGCTGTTACCGGCGGGGCCCTATGGGAGGAGGTACATGAAATTGAAATTGGAATAAAGCAGTGATGGCACATACCATGAAGCCAATCATAAAAATTCAGGATATGGAAATTTAGTAAATACTAAACACTTTAAATACCGCGATGTATAGATCAGTTATAACAAATTTAGTATAGGAAATAAGGAATGTGAATATAGTGATTTTCCAAGCGTAGCTTAGATGTGGCACAAGGCCGAAAGTATGGGGCACCCAGTGAGGATCGAACTCACTACTCAGTCGTAATTGTTCTAGCGAGACAAGCTTACTAACCATTACACCGCCTCGAGGTGACCAAAGGAACGTGAATATAGACTAGCTTAAGAGCCTTAAGAGAGACATAGTTACTTCCGAGTCTGAAGTACAAAACCGAAAAGTGGTATTTCCTGAATGGAAGGGGCTAACGGTTTACGTACTCACTAAATGTATATGGAGGTCATGAATTCACAACTGACTTATGCAAATGAAACAGGAAATGATTATGGATTGGACGAAAACAATTATAATCTGACGGTAGGTTAAAATTTGAATTAAGATTTGAGGCGGGAAATTAATTAACCAGAATTTTGAATTCCTAGAAAATGGGAAATAATTCTCTCTCTCTCTCTCTCACTCACACACACACACACACACACACACACACACACACAGATAAAGACACACACACACAGATACACACTTCGGAAAACCAATATTTACGTATAATTTAAAAAAATCAATTTTGATTTATGTTTAAAATATCTTAGTGACATTACCTAATTATCGTCTGCTGCTTTGAATGATACCTCATTTTTCGGGGGCATAAGAAAGAAATAGACACCAGCTTTTATGATTTTGATCGAATAAAAGTTCATGCGTCTTTCTTATTCGGTAAGCAGATAAATGAACATCATTTAATATTAAATATGTCAGACGTTACTTCCTTAACATCAGAGTTACTATGATCACAAACCATGAACTTACAAAATGTGTTATGTCAGCTAAGTGTACAAAACGTTCTTCGAAGTCATTTATAAATCGAGATGCTTACGGCCATATCACGTCGAAACACCGGTTCTCGTCCGACTGATCACCGAAGTTTAGCATCGTCGAGTCTGTTCACATTATTTTATGGGTGACCTCTTGGAAATACCAGGTGCTATAAGCTTGGATATGAGGGTGATGTAATGGATAACTGTTCGGGATGAGAGCCGAGTTCGAATTCCAGTTGGGTTTATTAAATTCACTTACGCATGAATTGAAAAGAAATATTATCGTGCGAGCGTGACACAGCCCCCCATACCAACACGAATGGTTCATTCCTCCACATGACTTTGGGGAAGACCTACGCCCAATAAATGAAATTCAGTCTGAGAAAAAGAGGATACTTCGAGGTAGAGAATTTTAGAAAAAATACGCATGTTGCTCAGAATTTTTATTTTCTAAAATGTTGAAAAAATGTTTTTTTAAATTTTTTTTTTAAGTCGTTTCAATTCATATAGACGGATTTTGGGGTAACGGGATTTTTCCTGCGCATTTACAAACCGAGGTGCGAAGAGATGAGAACTAATCATTTAAACAGTCCATAGTACATCCCAAGCGAATCTACCGATAGAAGACAACGATCCTGCTTCTCCTTCCATGATCAATTTACTGATTATGAAGGGCTCGAGGCCGATTACATAGATATTTATAGTTGGGATACTGAACAGAAAATCAATTCTCTCTACCAAGTATTCCTAAAAATAGGACTTAAGATAGACTGTAACGGGGTTGGGCATATTAAAGTAATACCATGAAGCCATCATAAAAATTCAGGATATGGAAATTTAGTAAATACTAAACACTTTAAATAACGCGATGTATAGATCAGTTATAACAAATTTAGTATAGGAAATAAGGAACGTGAATATAGTGATTTTCCAAGCGTAGCTTAGATGTGGCACAAGGCCGAAAGTATGGGGCACCCAATGAGGATCGAACTCACTACTCAGTCGTAATTGTTCTAGCGAGACAAGCATGCTAACCATTACACCGCCTCGAGGTGACCAAAGGAACGTGAGTATAGACTAGCTTAAGAGCCTTAAGAGAGACATAGTTACTTCCGAGTCTGAAGTACAAAACCGAAAAGTGGTATTTCCTGAATGGAAGGGGCTAACGGTTTACGTACTCACTAAGTGTATATGGAGGTCATGAATTCACAACTGACTTATTAGTTGTTATATGTATTTATATGTATTTTTAGTTGACAGAGGAATCCTTTTTCTCCATTTTTATACTATAAAATGAATAAAACGTACAGCAATAACATAACACAATAAGACTTTGAGACACGTGTTGACATTAATGATAAGAATGTGTATTTTTCTTTTCGTGATGTTAATTACAGATATTGTCATTGCATGTGTTAAAATGTTCTCTGTGTTATTGTCTCTTCTGTTTCTTTAAAAGTTTGTGCTTACTTGTTCCGAGAATTTCGTTGTTCAAAGGTAGCGTTTGAGACCGTTAACTGTGGATTTTTACGGAGCGAAGAAGAGACGTCTGTGTTGTTCTTTTTACTACTGCTATACTACTCTACAGTCCTGACCCTATTGTTCTGAACCTACTGTCTTGACTGCCGTCGCTTGTGGTGGAAGGGTCGTTTTTATAATCAGATTTTAGAATTATGAAATATCTTTCTCATCTTTCATCGCCGGTGGCAAGGTTGTTTAAGGATGATGGAATTTTTTAAATATTTATTTCAGGGATGATGAAATATCCTTATTTTCTATCATTACTGATGGAAAGGTTATTTTTAGAATGATGAAATATCATTATCATTCTAGATCATAACAAAACCTTTCCAAAACAAAAACTATGATTTGAAATTGAAATAAAGCAATGATGGCCCATACTTAGTAAATACGAAACACGTCAAATACCTCTATGTATAGATCGGTTATAACAAATTTAGTATGGGAGATAAGGAACTTAAATATAGACTAGGCTACGCTAGAGGTAGTTTTGTAGTGACTACTCCGATTTACCACGTCCATAAAATACTTAGTGATAATTGGTTAGAAAATAAGTACTGTGTACTACAGGACAATTTACCCATCGCAGTATTCACACAAAATTTTCTGCCATGACTTTGCCTAACTTGGTTTAGTTAAAAAATCATTGATTGGTCAATTTTTATCCAATCGTGTATTTTAAATATTCCTTTCGATATTTTTCCCGCTCCTTTCTGGAGCCTACCCAAAAAGTATTTAAACCACGGAAATAAAACAATAGAGCAGTAGTAGAACAATTGTTCAACAGAACTCAACTACGTACGTTTACCTACATTCTTCTACTCACGCACACACAGACACAAAACTACTATCACACTACACTGTTACTGTCTGTCAAAAGCCAAGTCACAAATCAAATTCTATTATCCTTTTGTACAAGCTTTTCATTCTTGAATTCAAATCTTATTTCTACATTGAACACTTCAACAAGAACATTCTTAAGTACATTATTCCTATCTTGTATCAGATATCAGTACATGGGAAGCAACTTTCTGTTCCTTCATATTAATTCGTTAAGCACAATTGTTGTACTCGTTGATTTTCAATACATATGTTATTGTTGATTGCAATTTGATCTCTTGTTCTTCTTTCCTTGTGTTTTTGCAAATTTAAATGTGATGTGCTTCACTAAAAACGCAGCCTTACTAACAACTTTATTAACAATTTCGAAACGAATCTAAACAGCACATCACAGTTTTACCTAACACAACAAGTTATTACTGTACTGAATTCGCGATCACGAGAAATAAAAAATACCTAATTTCCCATGATTCCCCACTAAAAAGATGAAAAACGCCATACTTATATATTTATGTATAAATGTCACACTTTATTGTTATGATGTATATCTGCATATTTTACTAACCACAAAAACAGGAGTCATACAAGGCCCAGCATGACAACCTCTTAACGGCTGTTGTTCCCAGGTCAACCATAACTCAAGAGATTGGAGGACTCGAGGAACGTGGAACCACCTTGTAATGATCCCGCGATCACGAGAAATAAAAAAGAAACATACTAAAAATGGAAAGCGCCCTACTGACGAAAAATATAGAATTGGGTATCTTTTCAACAACCTCTCACAATGAGAGCATGGATGTCGTCAAGAATGAAAACTAAAGATAAGTTTTTATTTAAATATTACTTCTTCATATTGAATATGACTTTTAATAATAGACTTATCGCAACAAAATAAATCACCCATTCAACAAGACAACAGAAATATCAGAACATTATCAACCACATTGCGTGAACTTTTATCTACCGAAACAACCAAATCTCCCGATAATAAATCCTTATATAATTATGTATAAATGTCTCCCTTTGTTGTGATGATGCATTGTGGATATTTTACTAAACAGAAAAACATGAGTCATATAAAGCCGATCATAGCAAAGTAGTAACACCGACGTTTAGAACTAAAAGAAGCATATTTATACGACATACCAACTACAACAAAAAAGAGAGCAAAAAGAATCAACAAATTTATTCGTGATATTCAACACAACACGTACGTCCCCCCCCAAAAGAATTGGCAAACCCAACCAAAAGCGATTTACATATATATATATATTGTGAAATGGACAAAGTCAGACAATTATTTTAAGACATTTTTATGTTTATACATTCTTTTTATAGATACAAATATTTAAGTAAATGCTCTGTTTATAATAAACAGTATTAACAACATTTCCGAGAAATCTCCATAGAAAATATGAAATAAGCTTTAAACAGAATAATGGAATCGAAAGACTGCACCTCGACCAGCAAATAAGTATCAAAACGACTGACTTTATGGAAACTGCCGTTAATAGTTGATTTTCAATAGTCAACGTACAATTCCCCCAAGAGGAATTGCAGCTTCGACAACGAAATTTTATAGGATCATTACATCACTACCGGCGGAAATAGTAACGAAAATTCTTGCCACAGTGTTAGACTCGTGGAATTACGATGAATAATAATAAAAAAAAACACTCGTGGAATCCCTTGAAAGAACAAAACTGGAACTGCTGGATAAATTAATGTCCACAACCACCATTACAGGAAGACCCTCAAATTACCCCCAGGAAATGATAGCAATAGCTAAGAGGTTAAATATAGGAAAAGATATCGTGCTGTATAAATTTATCCAAGCACTTCCATCGATAATAGCTTCTGTAATTGCGTCACAGAAGGATATAACACCCGTTACGCCTAGAGCAATTAGCCGATGAATTAATGCCTCTTATCTGCAATAATACCTCCATGTATATGACACATACTGCTACGCCACAGCAAAATAAGACACAAAACAACAGAACAAGCAGTTCGCATACCAACAGCTACATACCAATTGAACTTAAACCTTTCGCTGAAACACCAAAACCGAAAATATATATATATTATGCCTTTAAGTTACTTAAGGCCGCAAGATATCGTCGCGGTTTCTGTAACAAACCAGTTTTTAAGGTGGAATAATGGTTAGCGGCCCAGATTGAGGAATCGGAGAGCCGAGTTCGAATTCCAGTCGAATTCATTTTACGTGCTAATATCATTGGGAAGATTATGAATCCTCTTCTTCACACCCCCAGCTAGGGGTAAATAGCAGGACAGACTGGGTTCTATAGCCTTGGATGGCAACTGGTCTACCGCAGAAAGAAATGGCAACCTACTAAAAATCTGCCTCGTCAGTCATGTATCGAAAGATACATGATCGCCTAAGCGTGTATCCGCAAGGCACATAACTGACTAAGGTTGTTAGTCTGGAGGCTTGGGTTTTGAATTCAGAGTTGTCCTTTTCCTAGGAGAGAAGAGGATTCATACCTTTCCCGAGGGTATTAGTAATGGATTCAACTGGAATTCGAACTCGGCTCTCCGATTCCTCAATCCGAGCCGCTATCCATTACTCCACCGTACCTCCTCTAAATAATAAATAAATAAATTAAAACAAAACACGAACGCATATTTGTTTTGTTGACAAAGCTCGAACATGTAAGCCATTATGCAAATGGCCGACCAAAAATAAAAATGTTACCAAGCTCACCAGCTACCAGTCACTCGGAAAAGCAGTCGGGTGAACTCAGTCAGCCTCTTCGGGTTCGCTACTACTAGAGATACAGACAAAAATAGGGGCAACTAAAATAACATTCATTGTCGACACCGGTGCAAGCGTTTCCATTATCCCTTCCAGGACAATTAACGGGATATCTTTAGAGCCAACACCTCTAACATTATCAACGGTTAACGGCACGAACATTAAATGTTACGGGCAAACTAAACTGGACATCGGAATTCCAAGCTTTAAAACATCATTTTCCTGGACTTTCGGAATGTCAATGATCTTCTGCTTGGATTTGAATTTCTGAATAACTTCGGACTCCTGCAATGAGAAGAAAATAATAGACCCTACCAGTTCGTGCACAAAGACGCTTAAACCACGTAACCCAGAAATCAGCTTAGCGATTAACGACAAAGTACCAGACCTTATCCGAGCCATTGATAACGAATATCCTAAAGTGGTCTTACAATACACGTGTACTGATAGTGAATACAACAGAGTGTACCGCAGAAATGACACTGGCAGCCACCTGCCTACAGTTGCTAAGGCCAGGAAACTGTCAGAGGAAAAAACAGAAGCAGTACGTAAAGAATTTAAAAAGTTACAAGACGGCGGTATAATTTCACTATCTTTTAGCACCCAGCTACCACTTTTCTTTTTTTTTTTTATCAATGTCGATTTTTGTGCAAAAAGCGGATTACAGAGCTTATCCAGCTTCGTACATATTTTCAGATAACCTCAACTTCTCCGTCCTGGGTATGACGATAAACTACATCCGCGTCCTGGGTATGACGATAAACTACATCCGCGTCCTGGGTATGACGATAAACTACATCTGCGTTCAGGGTAAGACGATAAACTACGTTCAACAGCAAGGCCTGTGATCAGGAGGTTTTGAGGAGCGTGGAACCACCTCTTAATTGCTGGTGTTCCCAGGTCCACCCTGACCTGGGGTAGTAGCACCTGTCAGGGTCCTAGCCATAGGCAAATAGTTAAGCCCGAAACTGAGGTAAAAAGCATTATAAAAGTGTAAAAATAGGTTTTAATACCAGAAATACTTTGTAAAAAATTATTACCAGAAATAAATTTTTGAAGAAAAAAACTATTACCAGCAATACATTTTTGAAAAAATAATATTATCAGCAATACGTTTAAAAAAAAATTTACCAGTAATACATTTTTTAAAATAATATTACCAGCTATACATTTTTGAGGAAAAAAATATTACCGGAAATAGATTTTTGACAAAACAAAATATTACCAGGAAAAAAAGGTTGTCGGTATTAAATAACCCATATATGATATGCTGTAAAACGCAACAAATCAAACTAAACCAAAACCTCAAATTCTAATTGTTCAATAAACACACAACCGTTTGCAATCCACCCATGCACAAATCTTTTTCCAGCGCGTGACCAAGTCAAAATTTCCCGCTTCTTTCTTCGGAGCCAATCACGTGATTACGTTGATTATAAATACCAGACACACGTTCGTTCTCTTTTCTTTGTGATTTCTCTTCGTTTACTAAAATGTAGCTGTATGAGAAATCGCGTTCCGGCCCCTTTGCGGGCGGACGCTATGAAAACATCACACACATGCACATAGTATACACATACACGTACGTACAAAATATTACAGAACATTACAAGCATCCACATATTACGAATATTCAATTACAGGCAACAGAAACTTAATTGCATACATTACAAGCATCCACATATTCTCAGTTTACAGAATTCTTTCAACTCTTTCTCAGTGAGACAAAAGAAAAGTCAACCAGACACATCGTTGCTACGCTAAAGAAATTTAACTGTGAGAAATCACAAAGAAGAGAGAACGAATGTGTGTCTGGTATTTATAATCAACGTAATCACGTGATTGGCTCCGAAGAAAGAAGCGGGAAATTTTGACTATATTAAAATTTTTTCCAGTTCTTCACCAGGAAGAAATTACTTAAGAAAAAGGTCATCTGAAGCCACAAGTTTACGTAACGTATTTTTAGCTTTTCAGGACATAACTGAAGAAACTTTCTCTCTCTGTTCTATTCAACTTAATCTGCTCTTTAGTGAACATTTTCTTTTAGCGGAAAGATTTATTATATTTATTTTCAGAAGAACAAAAACTGAATTTCATTTAGTACCGAACAGAAACTTCTTGAAACACCAAGCAATAATATAAGTTCTTTTTTACCAAACACATTCTCGCAATATTCATATTACAGAATTCTTTCAAGTCTTTCACTGTGAACATATTGAGCGGCAAGTTCGTTCAACTTTTTATGAGCTCAGATAAAAATATTTCATTAGTTAAGTGTTTAATTCCAGTCAAAGGGAAGTAACCCGTATGCTTGTACATCATTACAGACATAAATACAAATATTCTTTGTTTGTTATAAAAACCGTTTTGTGTTCCTTCTTATTGTTTCATATTGTGTGGTATTTTGCGTTAAATATAAATTCTAGAGGTCATTTAATGCTGAAATTAAATTTTATCAAGAGCAGCACCCCTCTACAATATATTGGTTCTTCTTATTACATCACATTTCTTTTGGTAGACTCATATTCCGAGTCTGCCATGTTTGTTGTGGGTATTTCTGCTGACACGTGTTTATCTGACAACGCGTACACCTGCCCGCAACAGTGTGTGTGTATTTTTTAGGTTACAGTTGTTTTATGGAACATGTGAAAAGAGGAAGAAGCTACTCTGTATTATTATACGCCATGTCACAGAAAGAAGTTGAACACGTGTTGCCCGTACCAAGGTTCGTGGTGAAAAGATTGAATTTAACGTCTTTTGGCAAGATGTCCGTATTTTCCGACACGAACAGTTTTTGTTGCGTGCAGGGAGTAATTTTATTATTTTAAATCTTTATTTAATATATTTTATACAACGTTTTTATATTATTGTTTTATTTTATTTTATTTATAATTTTCATCATTATTATTATTATTTTATATTCTATTTTTATTTATTCATAATTAATAATATCCCTACAAGTTAAACAACGTTTGCCTTGTTTTGTTTCTGTTGGTGTTTTCAAAGCAAGTGGAAACGACACAAGAGAAAAGCAAAGCATGAGTTGCGATAATATAGGGGAAAGATTTGTTGTGTCGCTTCTTGAAGCATTTCCACTCAATACTGTTGTCACGTTTTCGTGGTTTGTACGAAACCAAATTTCTGTTTTAAACAAACAAACTTGTAGTAACCACATTATTTTTTCGAACGTCAGATACAAAATGGCAAGAAATGAGAGATAGGTTTCAAAATTAAGTGAAAATTTGGCGGTAAAAATACTTTGCTGTCAATAATAATAATAATAATAATAATAATAATAATAATAATAATAATAGTAAAAGGTACATAAGAATTCGTATATTTGTAACCAGGGTTACTTTGTCGGCGTGCTGCTCTCTCAGTTAATAATAATAATACTGGGTACATTGGGATTCGTATATTTGTACCCAACGTTACTTTGTTGGCGTACTGAGTTCTCAATTAACAATAATAAAAATAATGGGTACACTTCGATTCGTATATTTGTACCCAGGGTTAATTTGATGGTGTCCTGCTATCAATAATAATGGGTACATTGGCATTTGTATATTTATACAGAGGATTAATTTGATGGCGTTCTGCGCTCTGAATTAAAAATAATGATCACGTTAAGAATCGTATATTTGTACCCAAGGTTTCTTTTTGTCGCGTTGCTCTCTCAATTATTATTATTATTATTGTTCGACAATTATTTTAAGACATTTTTATGTTTATACGTTCTTTTTATAGATACAAATATTTAAGTAAATGCTCTGTTTTTATAATAAACAGTATTAATCAACATTTACCAGCCTGAATATCCGAGAAATTTTCATGGAAAATATTCGTCCTCCGAAAGGAATCGAACCTGTATCCTATACGGAATCGTCATATAGCCTGACGTGCCTTAACCGTTCGAGCCACGGAGGATCGTTCGATTAGCAAGGTCGATTTTACTGCTTTTAAACTTCAGTCTTCCATGAATCTCTCACGTACATTCATATATGCTCAAAGCGTATACAAATGTAAACAAACGACGTCACACATTATGAAATGGACAAAGTCCGACAATTATTTTAAGACATTTTATATCTATGTGTATAAACATAAAAATGTCTTATAATTGTACCCAGGGTTACTTTTTTGACCTGATGCTCTCTCAATAATACTGGGTACATTGGGATTCGTATATTTGTACCCAGGGTCACATTGTTGTCCTGCTGCGCTCGCAATTAATGATACTGGGTACGTTGGGATTCGTATATTTGTACCCAGGGTTACTTTGTTAGTGTGTTGCTCTTCCATCATTGTTAATTATAATAATAACAATGATGGGTACATTTGGATTCGTATATTTATAATCGGGGATATCTTGTTGTAGTGCTGCTCTCTTAATTAATAATGATAATAATGTTTGATGGTGTCATGCAATGCCTCATTTGTGTTACGGTCGAATATAGGAAGTACCTACATGCTATATCTGTGCTTCTTCATATCTGTCTATTTCAGATGTGCTATAATGCTTAG
>OZ038512.1:62379014-62446514 GCA_964036315.1 Acanthosepion esculentum
GGTCGTTCTGCCAACATCTATTCATAAATTTGTACAGATTTGCACATCACAAGAACAAATAAATTAATATCACGTGTGTGTCCCCGTTATCTTCTGGTTTTCCAGAAATATATATGAATTGACTTAGATAGTGTCATGGTCCAATATCCTCGCACCACTGTTATGGTCCAAGGTTAGGACCAAGGAAGAACAACACGAACACAAGAGTAGGAATAACAAAGATATATTAAACAGAATAATAATACAAAAAATTGAAGGTGTTAGTATGACTGTCAGTCTGGTTTAGACTGAACTATTATTGTCTTGACTCGTTCCGTCTCGACTCGTTCCAATATTTAACAGTCCCCCCACGAGGACAGTATGTGGCACAAGGCCGAGTTTAACGTGGGTTTCTCCGAGCCCGTAAGCTCGGCCAAAAATACTCCCTTAAGAACCCGTATAAACGGGTTCAGGGCTTGTCTACCACCCCGGACGAAACTTTGCCCTTCGGCAAAGCCTCGTCCGGGTTCCTCTCTGCCAAAGCAGAGAGTTCGACAGGAGTCGCGCACAGTCAGAGACTGCGTCTCGACTCGTTCCGATATTTAACAACCCTCCCACGTGGGTCGAATGTGGCACAAGGCCGGTTTAATGTGGGCTCTCTGAGCCCGTAGGCTCGGTCAAAAATATGCCCATTAGATCCCGTATAAACGGGTTCAGGGACTGTCTACCTCCCCGGACGACACTTTGCCCTGCGGCAAAGCCTCGTCCGGGTTCCTCTCTGCCAAAGCAGAAAGTTCGACAAGAGTCGCGCACACAGTCTGAGACTGCGGCTCGACTCGTTCCACCTGTCTCTCTTGAGAGGCGCAGTCTTTATAGTGTCAGGAAGAGTCCATTATGTCGTTACAGGTAAGATCCCATAACATATATATATATATATATATATAGATAGATAGATAGATTTTCTCGGCCTGCTAATGTCCTTTGTTGAACATAGCGTTTCCACAAATTGATGGTGAGAAATTGACCATTACCCTACTACGCTGGCCCAATCAATATTGATAAAAGCAGATTTGACACGTTTGGACGATCATGGATCGAAAAGTGACATGATCGCCCAAGGAAATTGACTGGGATTCGAACTCGACTTTTTGATTTCTCACTCGGAACCGTTATCCATTGCACCATCCACACATCCAAGATTTACCTCACCTGGTATTCCTAAGCGGTCACCCAATCTAGAACTAAAGGAATCATTTGCTCTAAGCCACTTTTAATCATTGATCTGTGAAAGCAGTTGTATACAGCTAACAGTTTAAATATATTCTGATCGAGTTTGGCGCCATCCATGACATCCATATGAGAGTTTTGATCTGACGAGGTTAGTTAAGAACCTGCCTCGAGATTTTAGGTTAATGCTTTGTAGTAATTTGCGATATTAACTTACCTGTAATTATGTCATGATGCATTGTCCTGATGAAACAAGACTCCTTTCGTCTGTTTTCCAAGTTGTTTTGTGTTCATAGACTTTCGGAACTGCTTCGGCAAATTGGTATTGTACTCGCCATTGATGGTGTGACCCTTTTGAAGATAGTTTCCTTTTGCATCCTAAAAAAAACTGAGGTTATCACCTTTTCTACAGATGAAACGATCTTGGCCTTTCTTGGAGCAAGAGGAGGGATATTTCCATTGCTTTCACTTGATCTCGTAGAGAAGTATCGTGTTCAAAAGAACACGATACTATAAGCTTCTTATGCACATTAATAAATCCATATCACAATTATGATAAAAAAAAATTCATACAAAATGTTGTGGCCTTGTTAGGGCCAGAAATAAAAACACAAAAAGAGGAATTGAGTTAAACAAATATATTAACAAAAACAGTAATACAAACATATACAAACGAGAGTGTTTCGGCAAAAATGTTCGGTCCGAGAGTCAGAGCTGACTGCTGGAAACCTCACCCTCCAAAAGGCATTCCTGTCTAATACTTTCGCCACAGCCCCTCAACCTCCGACGTCTTACTATCTGGGTTGAGGTGTCTACCTGGTCTTAACCGGAGTGACCGTAGATCCGCTGAGCATCCGTAGATCATTCGACCGGTTCACTGGTTTAATCCTGCTTCCTGCCCACGTTGTGTTTGGTTTGATCCAGAAAGCAGAAGTGATGTTCATCCATTCACGGTCGACTGAAGATGTAGACATGGCTGGAGAGTCTGTGCTAAGAAATTTAGAATGCACCAAAAAAAAAAAAAAAATAATATATATCCGCAGAAAGCCGGACAAACAACTATTCAATGGTTGAATTGTTAATGTATTTTATATAGCAGAAAAGAATAGTATAGAAAAGAAACGGGTTACAGAAAAGAAAATAATTGACGTAAAAACTTATACACTAGATTCTAGACAGAAAGAGAGTTGGTTGTGATTAGCTTGTTGTGAAATCGTCTCAGAACGATATACGACTCTTGCGATGGAGAGTTAAAGATTTCTGTGCGCGGCTTAAAGTATATAGTTGCGTTCCTCCTTGGCGGTAGTAACAGTAGTAGTAATCTTCCTGGTAGCAGAAGCATCGGTACTTATATTAACAGTACATGTTAGCGGGGGTTTTGTTCCAAATCACTGACGTCACTTCCAGTCTCCGATATCTCTCCACCCAGCTCGACTTCACTCGACGACAGACGAGCCCCAAAACAATCTTTTGATTATTGTAGCTTGTTCGACGTTTCCGTTTCCACTGGTAGTAATAATAATAGCAGTAGCAGTCTTAGATTGTTGGAGGAGTAATTCGCTTCTTCGTACGTATATCAACAAAATATGTTAGCAGGCGTTTGGTTCCAATCTCTGGCGTCACTTCGAGTCTCCGACCTCTCTCTACTCAGCTCGACTGCACTCGACGGCAGACGAGCCAACCACTCTGTCAACAGATTTCTGTGTGCGTTTATATAGATAAACCTGGCTGATCATAAATCGACCCTTGAACCGCACGCGATTATCACGAATGCTGCCTTCAACCCAAAATCATGTGAATTTCAAAATTCCTCATAGCCTTAGTAAGCTCTATTTCAAATTTTAACCGATAAAAATTATCTCGATCATCTTCCATTGTCTTCGTAATGACCCAATTCCAAATGGGCTAGATCAGATTCCCATAAGTAAACAAAATTGTTCTGATCTAATTTCGCTGTTCAAATCTACTCCAATTTTAATAAAAAAAATATGTGTATGTGTTTGTTTGTGGTTCCCGAACTCTCTCTGTTGTACCTGTGCACCTATTTATAGCTGGAAGAGTCCATGCATACATGGGTAAATTACCATAACATAAAAATATTTATTTTTCAACATAATCTCCTTTATTGTCAATGCGCTTAATTCAATGATGTAATAGTCACTACTGAATTAAACATTATACTGATAACATTTCAGGTCAAATGTTGCGTAATAACTACGTGTCAGGCTACGGACTTACTGATTCAACTGTTGGTAACCCAGACCGATACACACCCGATGAAGGCTGGAGTGCACACCGGTCAAAACTTTGTGATAACAACAACAAAGATGAGGACAATAGTACGAATATAAATAGTATATATAATGGTAACTCCTCAGAAATCCAGAATGAAATTCTGTTGGTATTTACCAAGCCTACCATAGTCTACCGAGCCTACCATAGTCTACCAAATCCACTATAGTCTACTATAGTCTACCAAGTCTACCATAGTTTGGCACCAAGCAAGGAATGAATTCATAACACGGGTAAAACTTTACGGCAGGTTCCCAAAACCATCGCTCTACAGTGGGCACATAAAAAATGCAATCTTCTTTCAAGACGTAGACTTTTATGTGTAAGTTAATGGATTGGTTTTCCCGTTGCCTTTTGCCCAGTTTCTTTTTATATACAGTATAGTTCTCCTAGACTAGCTGCTACCCAAGGCTACAATGTCCAAAGTCCTTTGCTATTTAAACCAAATGCAGCTGCAAGGTAGGAGCAGAGAAAGTTTCCACTTTCCACGCCAATAGTCGCTGTGGTACCCGTACACAGTTTCGTAATCAAAACATTACAAATGATCACGTATTTGAAATTCGTTATTTTTGTTTTTGTTTAATAAAAGATTGAATGAAACAAGATAAGGATAAGGTTGATTAGAGATCAATGATTCGGAACAATTTCTAAAGATGACCGATGAAGCATACGTTTTCTTTTTAAAATAATGAATTCGTATACTTTGAGGTTAATCTTAAAAGCTGTTTATTTTACTGACTTTTAATATCGCAACGGAACAAAGTGAAGAAAAGTAGGACTGATTCAACGTTTTCAAATATTAGGGTTTTACATAAATTCGTTCGTATTTTTATCATTTATTTTAATACTTATTATTTATTAATAGTTCTGATGAACCATTCAACTACGTATTCATTGTTTCCGACCTCCTGCCAACGATGCACTAAGTGCCCAATGCCTCGACATCAGAAATCACTAGGTTTTAACTCGGAAAATTCATCAAGCCACGTTTTAAGCTCCACATTGTTGTTGAACAAAACACCCCTCAAATTGTTAGAAAGAAAACGTTTTAGTTAGGAAAAAATGTTTTATTCTAAAGAGACTAAATCAGGGAAACATGGTGGGTGTGCCAAAACCTCTCAACCAAGCTTATTGATTGCATGTTTGGTCATGTCAGCGACATGGGGACAAACATTGTCATGTTGAATGATCTCTGTATCGCCAGTCAGGCCTTTTCAGCTGGATTAATTTTGGGGGCTTGTTCGTTTGTTCAGCATATAGTTTAGCATTAACTTGAAGCATTCATCTCCGTACACAGCACAAATGACTTGAACCCATTTGTCAGCTTTGTGACCTTGATTAAAGGCAAATAGAAGAACGTGATCATTCTTGTCTAATTGGGATTCCATTTTAAAGGAGTGTCTATTCTGATATAAAAATGGTGGACTGAGGAATCGGAGAACCGAGTTCGAATTCCAGTCGAATCGATTACAGTGCTAAAACAGTATTTACATTAGTCGGACTATTGTCCTCATCTTTGTCGCCATATTTGTCACAACGTTTCGGCCGTTGTACGCTCCGGCCTTCTTCAGGTGGTTGGAATTTCGAACCGAACCCTTTATTTTGATCACTGGGGTAGACTGTTCTAGTCCCACGTGCCATGTTTGATGGATATCAGTTATCTCCTGCTAATTTTCCCTCTGAAAGTTCTCCACTGGCTTAACCGGGTATTGAACTCACACTCTTTGGGTCTGTCACTGGATCTAACCAACGCCTTTATCCACTGGGCCATGTGTCCTCGACTAATGTAAATACTGTACATAATACCTAATCTCAGAAATATAGACAGTGCTAAAACACTTGCTATGGGTAAATAGCAGGACAGACCAGGTTCTATAGCTTTGCATGGCAACTGGTCTATCACAGAAAGAAATGGCAACCTACAGCGGAAAAAATCTGCATTGCCAGTCATATATCGAAAGATACATGATTGCCTAAGCGTGTATCACGTATGGCACATAACTAACTGACTGACGTGCTAATACTCTTGGGAATGATATGAATCCTCCTCTTCTCCCCCAACTATGGGTAAATAGCAGGACAGACCGGATTCTATAGTGTTGGATGGCAACTGGTCTACCGCAGAAAGAAATGGCAACCTATGCGGGAAAAATATACCTTGTCAGTCATGTATCGAAAGAAGCATGTATCACGCATGGCACATAACTGACTAACTTTCCAGTTGAATCCATTACACTCACTTACATGATAATACCCTTGGGAAAGGTATGAATCCTCTTCTCCCCTGCTATGGATAAATAGCAGGACAGTCCAGGCTCTATAGCCTTGGATGGCAACTGGTCTACCGCAGAAAGAAGTGGCAACCTGCTGCTGGAAAAAAATCTGCCTTGATAGTCATGTATCGAAAGATACACGATCGCATAAGCGTGTATCACGCATGGCACGTAACTGACTGACTGACTTTCCAGTTGAATCTATTACATTCACTTACATGCTAATACCCTTGGGAAAGGTATGAACTCTCTTCTCTCTCCCAACTATGGGTAGATAGCAGGACGGACCGGGTTCTATAGCCTTGGATGGCAACTGGTCTATCGTAGAAAGAAATGGCAACTTACTGCGGGAAAAATGTCTGCCTTGTCAGTATCCATAAGAAACATGATCGCCTATGCGTGTATCACGTATAGCAAATAAATGATTGACTGAATGTTAGGCAACAATTTCAGAGAATGGCCAACGTTGAAGAAAGATTATTCTTCCATATCATTGGTAGAACATCAGAAGGAAAAAACGAACGAATATAAATAATAACCTAATAGCAGTTAAATCAAACAAAAAAAAGAAGAATATGAACGAAGAGTAAACGCCGACTGAACACAGCCTCTAATCTTAGTTTGCCTTCACTGTAACAATTGAGCCTAAATAATGACACTGTAATTAGGTAATCAACAAGAGGCAAGGACATTAGTCTGAGAGTTTTTAAAAAAGTCATAATAAATAAATAAACTCTTGGTTCAATAATTTGACTGCTGACACATAAGTTCGGAACAATTTTATATCAAATATAAATTGAACACAGCTGATGATAGATATTTACTTATCTAAGTTTACACTGGCAGGGAACCATTTTTAACAGGCCATTGCTAGTGTGGATTGAATTTACTCCATTAGCAATAGTCTATAATTCTAGCTTGTGAACCATCACTTAAGGACGAGCGTTCTTTCCAATGTTATATTAATAATGTCTGAGAGGAACACAAGACTAAATTTGTCATACTTAAAAATAATTGTTTTTTGACTTCTGGACTTCGTCAAATTAATGTCGGCAAATCAAGAGATATGTGATTTCGTGTCCTTCTTTGAATGTTCCATCTTCTTGCAAGGATGCAAAGGATTCTTCTGTCCCCTTTATAAGTTGAGCGTTGGTATAAATTTATGTCATCCGGTTACATGTTCAGCTGGGTTAACTTTCTGTTTATGTTGGTGCACCCACCGACATTCTTTGAGGTCTGGTTTTGTTGTTGTTTGCTATGAGTATAACTTTTAGGTCAGCCCACCAGGCACCTGGCTCTTTTGACGTACTGACACGACACCAAATATAAATCTTTGCTATCTCTTTTGTGTACCCAGTACATATTGGGGTCACCACATATCAACTCTTCTTAGATCAAAGGCTCTTGATGGAGATTAAATTCGATTCAGACCTCTGGTAATTCCAAATAGGAATTACGTGCTATACCCTTATATAGACACTCAGATTACTTTGTCAAAATCATGAGGCATCCAGTGAGCATGGCACTGGCTAGCAACCCCATACAAGGTAATCGTTACTTAACCCTTGATTCCTATTACAGATATTTATTCAGTTAAATCTGATGATGGATTTGAAATGTTGGGCCTTCTGCGAGAATCACTTTTTATAGAGCAGTAATAGGCTACAAGGCATTATTAAAAAACATTTTTTATAGTAGATAATTGTTATGGTAATTTACCCACGCACTCATGGACTCTCCCAGCTATAAATAGGAGCAGGTACTGCCTTTTGGAGAGGGAAGTTTCCACAGTCAGCTCTGACAGTCGAACCGAACATTCTTGCTGTAACACTCTCGTTTGTATATGTTTGTATTATTGTTTCTGTTAATATATTTGTTTAACTCAATTCCTCTCTTTGTGTTTTTATTTCGGGCTCTAACAAGGGCACAACAATAATCATTTATGTATCATGTCTCTTCAGGACGTCAGAGATCCTTGCTTTCCACAACTTCCTGTCTCTTATTGTTCTAAATAAATTTAGAAAAACAGACAAGCTGGATGTCAGGCAGTTCGCTGTCTGGCTTGCGAATGACAAGACCTCTGACTTCGGCCAGAGAGTGACTCAGACGGGGCTCTGACTTCGGATAGATACTCGTCTGAGAAAAACAGACAAGTACTGTACCCGAGCCCGCTTTTACGGTGCCTGAGTAAATTTTGTCCAGTGGCCGAGTGGAAACGCACGCAACCCCACATAAAAATTGAATCTTGTATCACTTCTAGTCTGCGGTGGGGCGACCGGTAAATACCAGTCGCATCTGAGTCAGTCCGAAGCTCGCAATAAGACAAGAACTCTGTCTTCTTGCAGAGGATGACTCAGTCGGGGCTCTGTCTTCGGATAGACACACGGCTGAGAAAAACAGACAAGTAATGTACCCGAGCTCGCTTTTGCGGGGACTGGATAAGTTTTGACCAATGGCCTGGGTGGAAACGCACTGGTTCTTTACAATAAAGTTGACCGAGTGTCGCATCTCGTCTCAGTGGGGAGACAGGTAAATACTAGTGGGATCGGAGTCAGGCAGTTCGCTGCCGGGCTTGCGGGGGCTGGGCAAATTTTGACCAATGGCCTGGAAGGAAACGCTCGGGTTCCCCCAATAATCCCTACCTTGTGTCATAAGTGGAGCAACCAGTCGTATTGGAGTCAGTCTTCATACTAACTATACAGACGTTAGAAAAACTTACATGAATTTCGTTATTCCAAGTGTTTGTTATGACAATAACCCTAGAATAGGAAGTTATAATAATTGCAAAATATTTTATGAAATGGACAAAGTCCGACAATTATTTTAAGACATTTTTTATGTTTATACGTTCTTTTTATAGATACAACTATTTAAGTAAATGCTCTATTTATAATAAACAGTATTAACGACATTTACTGACCTGAATGTCCGTGAAATTTTCATAGAAAATATGTGTCCTCCGACAGGAATCGAACCTGTATCCTATATGGAACCGTCATATAGCCTGACGTGCTTTTACCGATTGAGCCACCGAGGAGCGTTTCGGTTAGCAAGGTCGATTTTACTGTTTTTAAACTACAATTTTTCATGATTTTCTCTTGTACATTCATATCTGCTCGATGCGTATCCAAATGTAAACAAATGACGTCACACATTATGAAATGGACAAAGTCCGACAATTATTTTAAGATATTTTTTTATGTTTATACGTTCTTTTTATAGATACAAATATTTAAGTAAATGCTCTGTTTATAATAAACAGTATTAACAACATTTACCGATTCCTGTCGGAGGACGTATATTTTCTATCAAAATTTCTTGGACATTCAGGCCGGTAAATGTTGTTAATACTGTTTATTATAAACAGAGCATTTACTTAAATATTTGTATCTATAAAAAGAACTTATAAACATAAAAAATGTCTTAAAATATTTTATGTAGAATTCATGGCAACATATATTGTTATAGAATTGCATTGCAAAATATTTTATGTAGAACTGATGGCAGCATATATTATTATAGAATTACATTGTAAAATATTTTCCCCTAGAACTCATTGTAACATTGGAATGCATTAGAAAATAGTTTTGGGGGAATCCATTAGAAATATATTACTATAGGAATTCATTACAAATTAATTTCTCTAGAATTTGTCTATATTTCTGAGATGAGGTATTATGTGCATTATTTACATTATTCGGACTATTGTCCTCAAGGGCACATGGTACAGTGGATAAAGGCGTTAGTTAGATCCATTGATAGGACCCAAAGAGTGTGAGTTCAATACCCGGTTAAGGCAGTGGAGAACTTTCGGAGGGAAATTAACAAGGAGATAACTGATAACTGACATCCATTAAACATGACACGTGGAACTAGAACAGTTTACCCCAGTGAGCGAAATAAAGGGTTCTGTTCGACATTCTAACCACCTGAAGAAGACCGGGGCGTACAACGGCCGAAACGTTGTCTCTAGAATCTATTGAAACATATATTACTATAGAAATGCATTAAGAATTATTTTCTGAAGAATTCACCAAAGCATATATTTGTATAGAAATACATTACATTACAATTTTCCTGTAGAATTCATTGTATAGATTTCATATAGTCTCTTACTCTAGAAATGTATGACAAAACTTTTTACTACTAAAAAGTATGATAAACTATTTGACATACAAGCCGTTTAGGAATTCAAGTAATTTTTGGTGGAATTTATGAAACAAATATTAAAGACTTTCATCCACTCTAATAATTATATTTACAGTAACACAGAAAATTGTGGAGATAAGAGAAAAATGACTCAATAATCAGTTATTTTTATGTTAGCTGCGTTTGGATCCGTTATATGTAGGCAAGGCTTCAGCTTTTTTTTTTTTTTTTTACTTCTGTCTACTGACTTTACTGATACTCCACTTTTTCTCTACTTAATTTCAGTTATTAATACACTGACTATAGTAATACCCGCAGTTTAATGCAATCTTTTGTCGTCTCGAAAGTTTGTGCCAAGAATGTTGAGTCCATGAAAGTGCAGAAGGTGGTTGATAATCCAAAGCTCCTGGAATTGATTAACATAGATAGAGACCAGTGCGTCAAGTATACATATCTTTATTCAAAGGTGGAATACTACACCCGAGAAGCAAGAAGGCTATAACTCGAGTCACATTCATAAATAGCCTCTAGACCAGAGGTTCTCAACCAGGAGTAAATTTACCCCTAGGGGGTAAAAAATTATATAGTCGGGGGTAAATAATTGAAGTACCTGATAATTTAAAAAGTAATGTTTGGTATTTTTTACTAATGACTAATTTGAACAATTTTAGTCATAAACTAGTCAGTACTAATCATAATCATTCATTCAAAAAAAAATTTTTTTTAGTATTTTCCAAAAATTTTTTAAATTGCCAAAAACAAAAATACTAAAAAAAAATTTTTTTTTGAATGAATGATTATGATTAGTATTAATTTGTAGATCTACTAATACAGCGGATAAAATGAATAATTTTTTATTAATGACTACAAACGTTAATAAAAATACTAAATTTTATACAGAGTACTAACTTATACTAAAAAATTAGTACTAAATAAGAAATCAGTATTTTGAGTGTCGCTTAGTATTTTTTTTAGTCACAGTATTTTGACTAAAAAAAACCCTTAGTATTTTGAATGAAAAAATCATTCATTCATTTAGTCACGAAATTGTACATCAATGCTTTATGATGGCTATGAATTTTTTGTATGGGAGTAGGGGGTAAATGGAGAAATACATAAAGCCGAGGGGGTCAATGATGGAGGAAAGGTTGAGAATGGCTTCTCTAGACTGTCATGGGTGTCATGCATGGCACTCAACCCGTTCAGAAATGTTTAAATTGTCAACTGTATACAACTTTTTCAGATCAGTGATTAAAAATGGCTTCGAGCAAATGAACTCTGTAGGTCTGAGAGGACAGTCACTCTACGAACGTCGTAGACTGGCGCTACAGAGTCACCAACGAAGAACTGTACCAAATAACAAAAACCGCATCGCTTGAGAAATTTCAACAACAGCAGCAACAAAAATGGTTAGTATATGAAACTCAAAGAGAAAACAATGACATAAGATGTTTACTTTCTACACTAAGAGAGAAAGTAAACTGCTGTCATTACGAGAAAGGGAGATAACAGGTAGGAGACAGGCGAAATCTATTTTCTTGAAAATTATTTTAATAATAGAAATATTTTATAAATTCCAGCTGATAATAACATTTGCTACTCGGTCAATGAATACCGAATGTTTCCTTATAAGGAAACGGCTAATATCTACCGTTATGATTCTCCGTTTAACTGCACTGCGCCAAAAAATTTACTTGACGTCAATATTTTGAAGACATCTTGGACGATGGCATGTTGTGAGAAGTAGACAATTTCCTTTGATGCAAGATGGATCAAATATTGAGAAAATTTTAAGCGCGAGTCCCAGTCAGCAAATCGGATATTTTATAGAAAAAAAGGGCTAAAACGGTGTAAGATCTCTCTCTCTCTTATATATATATATATATATATATATATATATATATATATATATATATATGCACATTTCATTAAAAAGGTGCTTTTATTTTTTTTCGTATACAATTTCCCATGCGATCGCATGAGAAATTGTATAAAAAACGAAATAAAAGCACCTTGTCTGTCGTTTTTAATGAAATGTTCATGAAAGAAGGATTGCTGCCTCAATACACAAATATCTATCTATCTATCTATCTATCTATCTATCTATCTCTCTCTCTCTCTCTCTCTCTATATATATATATATATATATATATACGAAACTCTGGAGTTAGGATGCTGAAAATAACATCAATCAGCTAAATGATAAACTTGCATTCGAAAGTCTAGTCACACTGTGGAGCTGTGATACAGCGAAACAGTACTGTCTGTGAATGACATAATTTAGCTCTTGAAAATACACTTCAATTGAGCACTGTTGAGTGATAAGCTAATTCTATAAACAACAGCCACCTGCACTAATGCAAAGCTCTTCAGTAAAATGAATGGAGCACTTTGGCTGTTTGGCATTTGTTTACATTTGTAAAAACAATACGCTAGATTTAGTTGCGTAACTCCACCGAGTGAAGATAGCTCTGGCTGACACCAAATTAGTTGTGTTTCAATCCTGGCTTGAGGCATTCGAAAGTCTAGTCACACTGAGGAGCTGTGATACAGCGAAACAGTACTGTCTGTGAATGACATATATATATATATATATATATATATATATATATATATATATATATATATATATATCATCCACAGACAGACTGTTTCGCTCTATCACAGCTCATCAGTGTCGTTAGACATCCGATCGTTTCAGGCCAGGACCGAAACCCGACCGATTTGGTATGAGTCGGAGATTCTAACCCCTAGGGTCTCGGCAGAGACAAAAGCGAATTTTTACGTATTTAATTTTTCAAAAACACACCAGTCATTCAGTGAACTCAATCACTAGGAGGCTCTTGCATTATCAGCAGTAGTAGTGTCTGTTTACAAAATTTGTTACTCCCTACTGTGCTCGACCGATTAAATTATTTTATCGAGAGCTTATATCGTCATCCACAGACAGACTGCTTTACTGTATCACAGCTCATCAGTGTGGCTAGATATCCGATCGCTTCAAGCCGAGACCGAAACCCGACCGATTTGGTATATATATATATATATATATATATATATATATATATATATATATATATATATATATAAGTGAATAAAGAAGTCAACACTCAGAGGCGACAGGCTGTTTCATGCTAGACGCAGTCATCAGGCATGTCGCCTCTGAGTGTTCACTTCAATGTTCACTATTATATTTATATTTATATAAGCTCTGTCTCTGATATTGAGCACTTTATCCCATAAATATATCATACCATAAAATTATATTTCTTCATATATATATATATAT
Organism: Acanthosepion esculentum; assembly: GCA_964036315.1. Taxonomy (NCBI): domain Eukaryota; kingdom Metazoa; phylum Mollusca; class Cephalopoda; order Sepiida; family Sepiidae; genus Acanthosepion; species Acanthosepion esculentum. The sequence continues at coordinate 62,392,224 of OZ038512.1, forward strand.
ATATATATATATATATATATATATATATATATATATATATATATATAAGGAATGAATTAATGAATATGAATGAATGAATGAATGAAGGAAAGATAAGCATTGGAGATCGGTGAATTTTAGGAGACAAAATAGATCTATGAATCTAATATACCAATTGAGACTTGCTTTGCAAGCAGGGCTTTAAACATGAATTTGTACAATGAAGTTGTGCTATGTAGTAGTAATATTTTACAATGTAGTAGTAATATGTATTATTTAGTTAAACATAATTTTATTTAAAATCATTAAATTTTATTTAAATACCTTTCTGCCACAATAATTTATCCGTCCCACTTTTAATGCAGATATAAGCATAAGAATAACACCTGACTATATTTTCGTGAGGTCTTATATGGCCCTCTGGCGGCCTTTGCTCGTACTACAAATATAAACACAACTGCAAGTGTTTTTTACTCTTGATTTTCTGGAGACCGGAAAAAAGTCACAGGAAAAAAAATCATGGAAAAAGGTCATCATTTTGGTTTCTGGCTACGAGATTATTAGACATTGAACGAAAACGTAAAAATTTAGAGATTAAAAAATGACAGATTCAAAATAACACGATATTTATATTGTAAATCGAATTCTTCGATAAAAAAACCTACAAGTTAACGAAGTTTTCAAAACTAGTATGTTAAAAATATGCCCAAGGTCTCTTAAGAATAGAAGTAATATTAATACAATACAATGCAAAACTTTTAAGTTCTAATTTTTTGTTGTCTGAAAAAACATGAAGAAATTTGTTTCTGTCTCGAATTATTCATCTAGGTTGTTAATGACAAAGTATGCAGGTGTAGGCTTTAAGAAAGCTTTATTCAACTGATTTTATTTAATTCTGAAACTCCAGAATATGTGGCACAAGACCGAAATGGGGAAGGGGAAAAGGGTCGGCCTTTTGTCTTAACTGTAAACTTAGCTAGCCACAAACGCTGACCCAATCATACTAACAATATTTCTTGCACCAAAACAACACATTCTTACTTACCTTTCTTACCACATCCACCATAATGCCTCAATGTCTCCATGAAAATACTAACTATTCCCCATATGTACAATTTGTGGTCTGTGGGGGGGGGAATAAAACAACAAATTGAACATTTTAAAAACAAGCCCCAATGAGTATTTACACAATGAAATAAAACTATTTATAAGAAACTAAACAAAATCATGTTAGTAATACCCCCCCCCCCCAATCTGTAAATGTGTCAGAAATATCAGTTAACTGGACGAAATCAATGCGGGACTATAATAAAATAAAACAATAATTCATCCCAAGCACTCACACAGACGCACACTCATTCAGACACAACAACAAATACGAAAACACACACTCGAAACGAAAAATGCCCCACATCCACCAGAGAGCTGACGTCACTGACCTCCTAACGAGGGAGGGGATGGGGAATTAAACTTAAAGAAAAATAGGGACAGAAATAAAAGGGGCCAATGAGCATACATACCCTAGCTAAGTTTAATGAAGAAAAAAAAAATAAACTAAAGAATCAAAACTAAACCTAAGTTAACCTAATTTTGGGATGGATTGCTCGTGTTCAACCCAGGCAAGCAATATCCTGATGCCTAAACGGTTCAAAGGATTCTCAGTGAGATAAAAAAGGTCAAACACAGTCCGATCCAAAATTTTTGTTCGACTGAGAATCCAAGGTTCGCGTATAGTATCCTTTTATTGTCCCATTAAACAGAAATAGCTGTCTCAAAGAGGAGAGTAACAAAACAAGGAGAGACCACTCTTGATTATTCATAACAGTTTATCACATGATTAAAAACAAAAGGATATTTTTAGTTTAGCTAACCTCATGGGCACAAAGTTAGGTTTAGCATTAAAAGTTTAAGATTATTGTAGATTGAAATGCCATTCTGTAAAGAATTAAAATGTTTTGGATTTTTCTGCTGGATGCTTTCTTTATACAATGAAATACAGCAAAAACTTCGGTTGAACTGATCTGATGGACAAAAAGTAAGAGTCCTATTTAGCATTATAAATACATTGTAAATCGAACTCCTCATTAAAATCTGAAATTGTCTTTTTGAATTATCAGAAACTAATATGCTAAAAACTTGCTTTGGTATCCCATTAACAATAACAAAAGAATTGAAGGCTATAGCACTGGCCGTGCTTGAGTTATGAGATGACAGCCAGATGGACAAGAAATTGGTCAATTATAGGCAGCTATAAAAAAATGGCATACATAATGGAGTGAATAGACATTACAGAGGAGGATAATGGTGGACAAGAGATACATAGGGATGGGAGGGAGAGAGAAAGAGAGAGAGAGAGAGTGAGAGGAGGGATAGATGAGAGAATGAAAAGAAAAGGAAAGGAAAGAAAAGAAAGAATGAAAGGAATAATAAATGGGTAGGGGAAAGAATGAGCGAAAATAGAGAGAAAAGAAAAGAATGAAACAAGAATAGGAAGGGAAGGGAAAAGAATGAGCGTGAATAGAAAAGTCGAAAAGAAATGATGAAGCAAGAATATGAAGGGGGGGGGGAGAAAGAATGAGCGAGAATAGAATGGGGTAAAAAGAAAATGAAAGAAGAATAGGAAGGAGAGGAGGAAAGAATGAGCGAGAATAGAAAGGGGGAAAAGAAAAGAATGAAACAAGAATAGGAGGAAAGAATGTGAGAAATGGAAGGGAGTGGAGGAAACAATGAAATGACTCCAGAAAGGAGAGGAAGAAAGGATGAAAGCAAAAATAGAAATGGGAGGAGAAAAAAATGGCCAAGAAGGAAAACAGAGTGGAGGGAATGGAACGGATAGCAAAACGGATATGAAAATAATAGAATGAAAAGATTAATTAGAGACGAGAAGAATGAAAGGGAATAGATATTGGGTGACGGGAAAGAAAGTAGACGAAAATAATACAACGAAAAAGGAAAAGATATTTGGAGAAATGAACGAGAGGAATGGTTATCTAATTTAAACATTAAACGAAATATAAATACAAAATAAAAAAAATTCGCTACTGACGTGGTGTTTGTAAATTTCCAGTTTTATATTTACTAGAAATTTCGGTGTATATTTCTTTAAACTAAATTCCTTGAAAGATGGCGATGTCTTCTTAAACTTCCAGGCTTTAATCACCAGAAAATTCGACCCCGGGTAAATGATAACGTGTTTTAAACTTCCATGTCTTTTAGTGCAATGAAGAGTCTCTGCGCCGGAGTTAGAATATCCAGTATTTTACTTCACTGATGCGATGCCTCGCCCGAAGTTGAAACACGACTTGTCATAGTATTTACTCGTCTCCTAATGTGCTACAAAAGCAGTTTAATATGGGTCCCAGACGTGTACATGTGTGCAAAGAGAGGAATTACTGTTTCAATGACCAGTGGCATAAAGATGTTAGGACGAACCTGAATCATCCTTTTTTTTTTATTGCAACAAGGAAGTGTTACTCCGCAGTTGAACTGTCCATGCTCATTTATGCTGTGCCTCTATCGAAGACGAATCATGCCTGATCCAAGCCAAAAGGCAAGAGGAAAATGAATAAAAAAAGTTTAGATAATGTCATGTCATCTTCATAATATCGCATTCTAGGTGGCCTAAAACTGGCGCGTAAAAAACAAGAAAAAATATTTAACAAGTAAATGACTTTAATATTTACGTAAATTTGAAATTGCATTAGTTATATTTTTTGCATGAGTAATCTGGTATTTGTATCAATTAATTCTGTTGTTACAGGTAAGAAATAATCCTGCTTTTTAAATCATTAAAAGTAAAAATGTTTTTTGGCGGACTTCACTACATTAATTTAACTTTAGATCAGGAAACAAAACTGACGTGAAAAAGGATAAGCAAAAGACAACAGTACACATAAAATATGTATTTAACAAGATGTACAAGGATGTGAAAGAAGGCATGCGTTGAATAGGAAAAAAGGTTGAATAAAACAAGAGTTGTCTTTCTTTAACTATTATTTTGTATTCCAAAGTTCACTGAAAGAAAGTTTGTGATAATTTCTTATAACAATGTTCTCAACAGTTTTGCTGTGTAAGAAAAGATTATGTGAGTGTAAGGAATGTTCAGCATGTGAGTGGTGGTGTGAGTGAGAAGATTGGCGCATGGTTTCAACTGTCGTGGATTCGTTTGGCAGCTGAAATCTCACTAATTAACTAAGAATATTTCTTGCTTATAGAGGTGACCATAGGTCCCGAATCGCTGCGCGGGAAGTGTTATTCTTCACCTGCAGACAATCTGATTGGTTGACATTGACCAATCAGCGAGCGAATTTTGGGGAGACTCAAGAAAGCTCCTGGGATCCGTTTCTCCCAAAAGTGCACAAAATTGACTACATGAAAATAGAGCGATTACAAAATTGTCGCATTGCTGCGATGTGTAAATTGTCTATAATAACGTCGTGGTGATTTATTAACCAATGAATGCTTGTCGTTGTATGAGATTTGTATTTTTGTATGTACGTATGTTCGTGCGATGTAGATCGGCACAGGTTAAAGGAACCTAAAACACAAAAGCAATAAAAAGCAATGTATTAGTAAACTGGTTTCGCTACTTAATATTGAGATATTCCATAGATTGGTAATACAACTCATGTTTGCTTATTGGTGTGGAATGATGCCATTTGTTTCGATAAAATGGAATATCTCATTAATAAATAAAGGTTATCATGCTGCGTGACCGATAAATATATTAAGTCACATTGTGTTTTAAATGATAGAATAGAAATATATTCATATCATGTATTATCATGAAAAGAGTAGAGGGTAAGAAAGATGGAAAAAGCAAAAAGCAAACCAGGTAAAAGGAAAAAATAAATATATTCATAGAAAAAAGAGGGAGAAGAAATAGAAACAAAAGAAATAAAAAAAGCAATGTATTAGCAACCTGGTCCCATATATATATATACACACACACACACACACACACACACACACACACACACACACACACACACACACACACACATACACACACATATATATATATATATATATATATATATATATATATATATATATATATATATATATGCGCGGTACTTATTGGAAAGCGCTCAATATCAGAGATAGAGCTAACATATTTAGTTGGATTGATGTGAGTTTGTGACCCTGGGTTTCACGGTTTTGCGATCGTCAGACAAACTGGTTAATTTTTAAAAAATTTGTTTTTATGTAAGGGTTGCGTGTATTGGTGTTCTTATGGAAGTGGGAGGAAAAATTGTCGTCGTGACGCAACTCGTACTTACGCAAACATATACACGTCCGTACACCCATTTACGTACGCAGACACATATACACACGTCAATGCAACTATATATATATATATAATAATAATAATATAAATATAAGTAATTATACTCGTCTGGAAAAAACTTAGGTGTTTTGGCTTGTAAATGAACAAGCCAATACCCAAGGAAAAATAAGGGATAAAAAAAGAAAGAACTAAGAACATGAAATTGAGGTGAAAACAATCGTCCAGAATCCAAGTCCAAAGAAAAAAACCTCCAACACGAGTAAAGCAAAAGTAACTAAGTAAAGTGCTCAATACACTAAGTAGAGCAAATCTAACTATGAACCTAAAGAGCCAGGCAAACCTACCTAGGTTTCACCTACACGGATCATCAGGGTACGCGGATCATCAGGGTACGCTGGCCAGCGTACCCTGATGATCCGCGTAGGTGAAACCTAGGTAGGTTTGCCTGGCTTTTTAGGTTCATAGTTATATATATATATATATATATATATATATATATATATATATATATATATATATGTTTGTTTGTATGTACAACTGTTACGCTTATTGAATCTAAAGTCAGAGTGTAGTTTCTGTTCATTTCCCGACCCTTGACAGGAATCAGTCACACTTTTCGACTGAGAAAACTGCATAATAATATCAAGTAGGAAAGAATTGAAGAAAGTGAAGGAAGGACGAAAGTGACAAAAATACGAGGCAAGAAAGACGGAAAATGCAAAAAGAAAACCAGACGAAAAGAAGAAATAAACATATGCCCATCGAGAAAGAAGATGGAGGGGGGAGGAGGAATGGAGACGAAATAAAGACAGATTTGCTGGCTGGATATCAAGAGATTGTGAAGAAACGATTGAAAGTCATTTTGGGAGAGAAAGGCATAAAGATTACGATACGTCAGAATTCTTTATGGAGAGATAAAGCAAAATAAGCATAAAGGAGTTCAATAGAAAACATTTTTATTTTTCGCATATGAAACTAGTTCATGATTGTATGACTTTTAGATTAAAATTAGGACGAGGAATGAAGATTAGAAGGCATAAGGGAGTGAAAAGAAGATACAGGGAAAGAATAAGGGAAGAGTAGAAGCATCTGATAATAGATAATCTTAATTGTCAATACCTGTGGGAATTTTATGGGTTATAGTGTGTTGTACAGGTAAAAGTAACTCCCCATTTTTAAAACACTTATAATTTATTTATTAACTATATTTTTACAAGAAATGGACATGAGAGGAAAGACTTTAGCATGAGGTTTTATTTAAAATTTCGCTACCAGCTTCCCGAGCCACCGAGAAATCACTTCAACTGATTTCGCCAGGCACTCTTGTGGCATGGAAGACATAACTTCTTGTTTTCGCCCTTCCTCCAAAATCTTGGTTTAGTATAGAAGACTTGCTCTTTTAACTAACTACAAAGAAAAATGTCACAGGGTGTAAAGTCAGGACTCCTGGCTGGCCATTCATATATAAAATAAGAAGTTACTTTTTAATTACACTGTATATCCCCGTTTGGATAATTATCGTATTTCCAAAGATAAAATATATTTAAAAGAGTAATTGTCGTGCGATAATAAAATGAAAGACGAACAATAAGAATGAGAAATGGAGAGAAAGGAGACAAAGGGAGCGCGACACAGGCAGAGAGAATGGGAGAAACGGGAAGGGAGAGTGGGTACGCGTGAGGGCAGAGAAAATGGAAAGATTGCAATCATTGTTGAAGAAAGGACGATCTTTGCAATTGTAAGCAACAGTTGACGCGTTCGATTTAGCGTCCGATGAAATATCGATGAAACTGATTTGGAATTGCCACAGGCAAAAATCGGTGCATGCGCAGTGAAGTTCACTGATTGTTGTCTTCTGCTTCTTGATATTAATATTGAATGTTGGCATTGTTGCCGTCTTTTTTTTTTTTTTTTTTTTTTTACGTTCTTCATTTTCTTTCTTCATTTTCTTTCTTCAGTTTCTTTCTTCATTTTCTCCATCCTTTCTTCCGTTTCATCTCGTTTTTATTTATTTTTTTTCGTTTCCTTCTTTCTTTCTACATTTCTTTTTTTTTTAAATCTTTTTTTTCCTTCCTTTGGCGAAACATTTCAGTTATAATTTTATATGAGATTATTACAGAGGGTGGCGATGGTCAGGATGAAAGTCATTGATCACGTGATTTCAGTGATGCTAATTCAGCCAATCATACCACCGGCTTTGTCCTGTTCTGCTCATGGCTTTTTTCCTTTTAATATTGAACATGATTGTCGGTCAATACAAACCCGGGTGATGATTGCTTTTCTATCTAACTGACAATTCCGTCGGAAACAAAATAAGATATGAAGGCAAATGGTGAGAAATAGAAGTGATGAGAGAAATGGCTAGAAGGAGCAATAAAGGGGTGAATTGGAATATCAGAAGACGTTAAAGACGAAAAGGAAAGGCAAAGGACATGAAAAATAGGAATTGTGGTCGAAGATGAAGAAGGAAAATGAGAAAGAGAAGAGAAAAAGTATCGGAAGAAAGCAAGTGAAAGAACAGAGATAAGAAGGGCAAAAAAGGGCGGGACAAGAGGAAAATGTGGCAAGAGATGGAAAATGAGAAATAGTAAAAGAGAAGGTGAACACTGAAATAAGAAAAAGAAAGAGGAGGCAAATGAGAAAAAGAAAGAGGAGGTATTTAAGAAATTGAAAGACGAAGCAAATGAGAAAAAGAAAGAGGAGGTAAATAAGAAAAAGAAAGAGGAGGCAAATGTGAAAAAGAAAGAGGAGGTAAATGAAAAAAAGAAAGAGGAGGCAAATAAGAAAGGGGAGGCAAATAAGAAAGAGGAGGCAAACGAGAAAAAGAAAGAGGAGGTAAATGAAAAAAAGAAAGAGGAGATAAATGAAAAAAAGAAAGAGGAGATAAATAAGAAAGAGGAGATAAATAAGAAAAAGAAAGAGGAGGCAAATGAGAATAGAACGAGGACGCTAATGAGAAAAAGATAGAGGAAGCAAATGGCGAAAAAAGGGGAGGCAAATGAGAAAAAGAAAGAGGAGGTAAATAATTAAAAAGAAAGAGGAGGCAAATTAGAGAAAGAAAGAGGAGGCAAATAAGAAAAAGAAAGAGGAGGTAAATAATTAAAAAGAAAGAGGAGGCAAATTAGAGAAAGAAAGAGGAAGCAAATGAGAAAAAGAAAGGGGAGGTAAATAAGAAAAAGAAAAAGAAAGAAGAGGTAAATGAGAAAAAGAAAGAGGAGAGAAAGAAGAAAAAGCAAGAGGAGGTAAATAAGAAAACGAAAGGGGAGGTAAATGAGAAAAAGAAAGAGGAGGCAAAGGAGAAAAAGAAAGACGAAGCAAATAAGAAAAAAACTGGAGGTAAATAGGAAGAAGAAAGAGAATGTAAATAAGAAAAAGAAAGAGGAGGCAAATGAGAAAAAAATACGAGGCAAAAGAGAAAATGAAAGAAGAGGCTAACGCGAAAAAGAAAGAGGAGGTGAATAAGAAAAAGAATGATGAGGTAAATAAGAAAAAAAAGAAAGAGGAGGCAAATTAGAAAAGACAGACGAGGCAAATGAGAACAAGAAAGAGGATGCAAATGAGAAAAAGAAAGAGGAGGCAAATGAGAAAAAGAAAGAGGAGGCAAATGAGAAAAAGAAAGAGGACGCAAATGAGAAAAAGAAAGAGGAGTCAAATGAAAAAAAGAAAGAATGTAAATGAGAAAAAGAAAGGGGAGGTAAATAAGAAAAAGAAAAAGAAAAAGAAAGAAGAGGTAAATAAGTAAAAGAAAGAGGAGAGAAAGAGAAAAAGAAAGAGGAGAGAAAGAAGAAAAAGCAAGAGGAGGTAAATAAGAAAACGAAAGGGGAGACAAATGAGAAAATGAAAGACGAAGCAAATAAGAAAAAAAACTGGAGGTAAATAGGAAAAAGAAAGAGAAGGCAAATGAGAAAAAGAAAGAGGAGGCAAATGAGAAAAAGAAAGACGAAGCAAATAAGAAAAACTACTGGAGGTAAATAGGAAAAAGAAAGAGGAGGCAAATGAGAAAAAAATACGAGGCAAAAGAGAAAAAGAAAGAGGAGGCAAAAGAGAAAAAGAAAGAAGCGGCTAACCCGAAAAAGAAAGAGGAGGTGAATAAGAAAAAGAATGAGGTGGTAAATAAGAAAAAAAAAGAAAGATGAGGCAAATAAGAAAAGACAGACGAGGCAAATGAGAAAAAGAAAGACGAGGAAGATATGGAGAATTTTTAAAATAAAAAGAAGGAAAAGATCAAGGTTAAAAGTGTAGATAATTTAAGAGAATAAGAACAAGAGAAATGAGCGAATAGAAAGAATTAAGGCATGAGGGAGAAAAACAGAGGAAGAGAGTGATATATAGGGAACTACTGAGGGATCAATGAAAAGCAGAAGAAAAGGAAAGGCGAAGAAAAGAACAATAAGGAAGAAAGTAGAGAAAGAGGTGGGGGAAGATAAAAGGCAAATAGAAGATAAAAGAGGAGGAAATTAGAGAAAGACGAGGGAGAAGAAATAAAAAGAGAAGCTTAATAAAGAGGAACGTAAAGAAAGAGGAGGAAGAAGAATAAGAAAGCGGAGATCAATACGTACAGAGGAGAGAGGAAGAAATAAAAACAGACTGAAGAAAGGAAAAAGAAAAGAAAAATAGATGAAAAGAGACTGAAGAAAGCAACAACATCAATAAAACACACACCCACACACACACACACACACACACACACACACACACATATATATATATATATATATATATATATATATGAAAAATTTCTAAGAGCTAACCTGTAGAAAAAGACAGTATTTATAAATGTAAAAGACAACAGGAAATAGGGACTACCATTACAGTTTCCCTAATGTCTTTATATTACATGAGTAGGATGTGTATGTTTGTATGTATGGCTTTATATTTGTTACATGTATGTATATATGTGATGTTATATCTTTGAGATGTACCTACAATTTGTATATATTCTGTATATTTATAGGAAGCTATAATCATTCATATATTCATCTTTATGTCTATATATGAATATTTTTTATCTATATTTGTATGTGTGTGTATGCGTGTGGATATATATATATATATATATATATATATATATATATATATATATATATATATATATATATATATATATAATAGGTCCCACTGAGTTCTGGCCTTAATAAAATACTGCTCGATGTAAAATAGCAGAGTTATAAAATATATATTAATAAAAAATATAGATTTTTCATCATCGGTTCCACAACTCTAATGGTGAAAGATGCAACCTATGCCTTGTAGAAAAGTTAACTATCTTAAAACAAATAAATAACACTAACTTATTAAACAAGATAAATTAATTTATAGTCACATGTAGACATAAAAACAAATACCTGTTGAAACATGTTGAACAGGATTGATTTCATTTGAAGACTATACCTTCCTTTTTGCATTCATTTTCTTACTTTAGTTGAATATATCGTTTTTTTTTTGTATGAGATTACTTTTACTTGTATATATGACGAGGCGATTTAAAAAAATAATACTTTACTAATATATTCGTCCCAATATGTATTTCATGTGTTGTGCCATTTCTATTATATGAGTGGGATGTGTGTATGTTTGTATGTATGGCTTCATATTTGTTACATGTCTGTATATATGTGATGTTATATCTTTCAGATGTACCTACAATTATATATATTCTTTAGATTTATAGGAAGCTATAATCATTCATATATTCATCTTTATGTCTATATATGAATATTTTTATCTATATTTGTATGTGTGTGTATGTGTGTGGATATATATATATATATATATATATATATATATATATATATGATAAAATAGGCAGCATATATTTTACGTTACAAAGAGTTAATCATACCTTGAATCAATCAGCAATATGAATGCGATTATTGACGAAATAATATTAGTATTGTCTACTAGCGAAGTGATTTCGCCAATAATCGCATTCATATTGCTGATTGATTCTAGGATTAACTCTTTGTAATATATATATATATATATATATATATATATATATATATATATATATATATATATATATATATATATATACCCAAGTATGGGATTGGTGTATACGGAATAAATTCCGAAACCAACATAATAACTACATTCCAATAACCAACAAAGTAACTACATTCAACATCATCAATTGATAAGACACCGGAGGTGTTGAAACGCAAATGGCTATTTTGTAGTGACTTTATAATATATTTATGTTATAATTTTTAAATAAATAATTATATATATATATATATATATATATATATATATATACAGACACACACACATAGCGGCGACATTCTGTTTCATGATTAAATCAGGCTATGAACATTACGTTTAAGGAAAATCATGTGACATTTTCAAGCGCTTTATCTCATTGGCCGATTCCAGAGAATTTCATAACACTGTCTATCAGTCAAGTGTTGTTCAAGTGATAAATCTGGAGTCGGTTAACTGATAAATAGCTCGATTAGGAATTAATTTATAGACTATTGTCGCTCTAATTTTCTATTCAACACTTTTTGATAAAAATTCTGCTAGCCTTAAAACGTGTAAAATTATTGTAATTTATATGTATTTTGAAAGGTGTCATTGAGTTGAATTATATATATGGCACATTAATCTACCGCAGAGTAATACATATATATATATATATATATATATATATATATATATATATATATATATATATATAATAATTATTATATCCTTACTCTGTTCTGGACATTGAGTTCTATCTGGATCATATCCTCTTGGAATTATTTTTATACATATATGTATGTGTATATTTACCACTAATATTGTCTATATATATATATATACTTAGGGGCGACAGTCTGTTTCATGCTAGACGCAATCGTCAGCCCTGAAGATTGCGTCTAGCATGAAACAGACTGTCGCCTCTAAGTGTTGACTTCTATGGTCACTTTTATATTTACACACGCTTTATCCCACAAATATAGCACACCTTAAGACTATATTTCTTCATATATATATATATATATATATATATATATATGCATATGCGCGTTGCCGAGTGGTTAGAACGTTCGCTTTCTGACCATGAGAATCTCACCACAGTTGATTTGTCAGGAAGCAGACTTCCTGATGTTATTGGTCTGGAGGGGGAGATCCCGGCGTGAAAGTGGAAAGTGCCTGAAAACCATATCACGGTTGTCCCAAACCTTGTGAGTCAAATTAGGTAAACGGAATCCGTCGATAGCCGTGAACGAGAGTTATAGTGTGCTAGCCTTGTTCAGATTGTTGATAACTCGCTCTCTCACAGAAACTGTAAGTTGCAGTATAAACCACAGGCGAGCACTGTGGGTGTTAAATTAAACACAAAATGCGCCTGAGCAAGCGTCTACAATAGGGATTGGATAGCAGACCTAATAGACAGGTATCCTCGAATACGAGTGTCCAGGTATTATATATATATATATATATATATATATATATATATATATATATATATATATATTTGGGGAGAACGTATGACAAAGTGGAAAATGTTTTTTATCACTTCATCTTTTAGGACAACATCGGACACGCGTCCCACAAAAACCTTTTCTACTTTGTCATGCTTTTTCCCTGTATAATATTGTTCTTGATATATAAAGATTTATATATCGTTATCTCATATATATATATATATATATATATATATATATATATATATATATATATATGCGGTATTTGGTACTTAATGAAAAGTGCTCAATATCAGTGATAGAGTAACATCGCAAAAGCATGAAACCCAGAGTCACAAACTCATATTCATACAACTGAATAAATATATATATATATATATATATATATATATATATATATATATATATATATATAATCGTTTATTTAAATATTATAACATAAATATGTTATAAAATGACTACAAAAATAGCCATAGTTTTAAAACCATTTATTCTACATTCAACATCATCACTTGATAAGACACCAGAAGTGTTGAAACAAAATGGCTATTTTTGTAGTGTTTTTATAATATATTTATGTTATAATATTTAAATAAATGATTATATCTGGTCTACTCTGTATTGAGCACTCTTTAAAGAATAATAATTGTTGGTTATTGGAATTTACTCCGTATATACCAATCCCACACTTGGGTATATATATATATATATATATATATATATATATATATATATATATATATATATATATATATATATATATCGCAATGCCTATATAATTAAGCCTAAAATCATTCGTACAAAATGTCTCAGTTTCATGACCATATTGCTTTAAAATTATTTTAAAGAAGCAGAAATTTATAAAGTGCAGGATTAAAATAAATTTATTTTACATTTCTTTGTTGTTTGCACGATATACATTTATATAATTTATCCAAACGTGAATAAGTCCGTTATATTTAATATGGCAATCTACCAGCAGGCCTAAGAGTTTAGAGGTCAACAGGCACAAACCAGCATCACTCTTCCTTACATCAAAAGCATGTAAAATATACAGAGAACCTGCGATTAAAGCATCAAAACAGTATCTAAAATAAGTTATCATTATTCGTAGATATCCCAAAGTTAAAAATTAAATGAAAATAAAACTACTCAAGAAATATATGTACACAATTCTATGCAGCAATGACAAAGGACAAATATGTAAAACAAACTGCTCTCTAAAATAACACTTGAAAAATATGATATAGCTTTTATCCATCTATAAACTATAAAATCAGGCATGGCTGATCATGTATGAAAGGCTGAGAGTCACACTAACTACCATGGAAATAAGTTAAAATAATAACAATTAGACAATATTGGGAAATAAGAAGATTGAAAGAACCAGCGCACATGCTATATTAAAAATAAATTTATGCCAAATGTCTACAGAATACTTCCACCGCGAAGAAATTAAATAGTTTAAAAATTCAATGCTTTACTATAATGGGAGGAAAAGCATTGCGTAGAAAACTGTTTCTCGTAACAAATGTTTAAGGAGAGTAGCGAATTAGTTTTGTTATTGGAAATGAATTGTCGTGAGTATCATTAAAAAAAATTAACAACGGAACATTTGAAATATAATCACCTATTCTAAAGGTTGAAACACACGAAGTCACAACGGACCGTTTCTAATACTTTAAAGAAAATGATCCCTGTTTGAATTTTCCAAATTAATCCCCCCTTCCAAACATTTCCTTATAGATTTCTATCCGATCGAACTGATCTCAGATTAATGAACCCTTTCTCATCTTCTAGAGGCTCAAGAACGGTAATCATTCTGACCAATAATACCCAATTTCATTCAGAATCAAAACTAGCCGATGTGACTAATTACTGACCAAATTGAAGAGACATACGCCATTTTGAGGAGGAGCAGAAGAAGAAGAGTCAGAGTTGTCGACAGTCGAACGGGTGTGCAATAGAGCGTTTTATATAGCAAACGACGTTTTCATTTCTATGTAATCTTCTGTTTATGACGAATGAATGAATGGATTTGATTAGAGTTGCCCAAGAAAATGTGTAGGTCAAGGATGAAATGTGGCCTTTCGTAATTTTCATTTGTTCTGATATTTCTTTCTATTTTAAAGTCAATTTCAAATTATTAAAGAACAATTCGAAGTGGCACCTGTACAGTGGGAAAACATCCATGTATTTACAAGAAGATAAACGCTGGGATCAATATGTAGTATCTGTTCCTCACCGATCTACCGTATATGTGTCTTCAGGCAGTTCACAGAAAAGCTTTGATGAATGTTTGGTCTCAAGGAATACAACACTGTGGCAGCACCTTCTTCATTACTCTAAAAGAGGGAGTGTCAGTGGAATATCAACACTAGCTTGTGAGGTCACGGGAAGCGGGCAATTTTTTGGATTGGCCAATGGCAACGACACGTTAAAAACGAACTTGTGTCGCATCTTGCCACCGTGAAGAGGCGGGTAAATCCTGGGATGGACCCAATGAAAAGTATTTTACTATAGAAATGCATTGAAAGTTATTTCATCTAATAAACTGAATTTATTATGAATTATTTTATTAGAATATTACATTATATATTGTTTTACTTTAGAATTATTTGGTATACTATTTTATTAGACAAATACGTTGTAAATGATTTTACAATAAAAACAATTGCAAGTGATTTTACGTAAGAAACGTAATATAAATTAGTATTATAGGAATGAAAGTTAAATTATTTATTATCAGCATTTTATGTTACTTGTTATATTACAAGTAGGATTTATTAAGCAATATCAAAAGTTTCTCTTCACTACATTGGGAATAATATTTTACAATACAAATGCATTTTAAATTATTTTAAAATACAAATTCTATGTAAGTTTTTTTTACTATACACTTTAAATTATTTTACTATAGATTTGAATTGTAAGTTATTTTAACACGGAAATGCATTTTAGATTGTTTTTCTGTAAGATGTTAATGTAAACTGTGATATAAAAAGTAGAAATGCTCAACAAATGCATGAAAACTTTCACGCTGACTACATACGAAATAGTGACAAAGAAAGTGTTAAAAGTATATACACAAAGTAATAAACTTGCATTTGAAGAATATAGCATGAATTTCAAATGTTGATCATTCAAGACTTGTTTGCGTTAACTTAGAAACAAGTATCGTGATAAGAAAGGGCACATTTTAGGAAACCTTCCACTCATTGGAATTAATTTTTTTCTTTAATCATCTCACCCATGCAAGGCAGTAGAGCCACTAAGACACAAGGGTTACTGAGATTTACTGAGTACGAAAGAATACGAAAAAAGAGAAGCATTACTAAGGAGCTAGAACAATAGAAGTTTAATCAAGAGGACAATTAATAACATTTAAATCTTTGAAGATTGGCTGGAAAGCGTGGAGCCGGAAGAGACTTCCACAAGCGAGAAGTGCGAAAGAAACTGTTAGTATAGAACTTACGGTTTCATCTAGCCAATTCAACTGTTAATTGATGAGACATTGTCGTCAATCTTAGGCGATCATGTAACTTTCGATATTCGGTTGCCATTTTTGAGGTAGACCAGAACCCGGTCTGTCCTGCTATTTACCCATAGAGGATTCATACGTTTCCCACTTTTCCCAACGGTAAGTGAATGTAATGGATTCGACTGGAATTCGAACTCGTCTCTCCGATTTCTCAATACGAGCCGCTATCCATTGCTCTGTCAATCTAGTACTGCGGTTAAATAAACTAATTTTACTGGTTATGAAAGAAGATTAGTTTTTGATACAAAAATAGTCAACATAGTTCACATGTTTCAAAATAAAATAAAAATATAAAATTATAATTTAAAAGCTGAATTTGAAGGTATAACTATTCACAGTTTTTAAAAGAGTTATATATTTATTGGGTTGGTGCATAATTATCAGGCGTTTTTGTAAGCGAGTCATTTGTTAATAAAAATCATTGTTTTGTTTACTTTTTTAAATAAGAATATTATTTTATTTACAGGTTATAAAAATGCGTGTCGATAATCATACGCTCCGGAATAATCATTTAAAAATGTTATTGTTGAATTGTCATCTGTCTATATTTCTGAGATGAGGTATTATGTGCACTATTTACATTATTCGGACTATTGTCCTCATCTTTGTCTCCATATTTTTTATATCGTTCCGGCCCTTCAGTATCTGTCTATATTTCTGAGATGAGGTATTATGTAAATTATTTAAATTATTCGGATTATTGTCCTCATCTTTGTCGCCATATTTATTACAACGTTTCGGCCCTTCTGTATCTGTCTATATTTCTGAGATGAGGTATTATGTACATTATTTACATTATTCGGACTATTGTCCTCATTTTTGTTGCCATATTTATCACAACGTTTCGGCCGTTGTACGCTCCGATCTTCTTCAGGTGGATGGAATGTCGAACTGAACCCTTTATTTCACTCGCTGGGGTAGACTGTTCTAATTCCACGTGCCATGTTTAATGGATTTCAGTTATCAGTTATCTCCAGTTATTTCAGCTCTTCAAGTTCTCCACGGTAATAATGGTTGCTGAAGGCATTAAGTTTATAAGTCCCAGAAATTCATGAACAGATGTCCTTAAAGACATTTCGAGTTCAATACCCGGCTAAGGCAGTGGAGAACTCGGAGAGGACAGTTAACAGGAGATAACTGACATCCATTAGATATGGCACGTGGAACTAGAATAGTCTACCCCAGCGAAATAAAGGGTTCAGTCCGACATTCCAACCACCTGAAGAAGGCCGAAAGGTTGTGTTAAATATAGCGACAAAGATAAGGACAATAGTGCGAATAATGTAAATAGTGTCGGATTGTTAGATTTCTTTTTTTTCATAATAAATATTGTTTATAAAATGCTTGATAATTATGCACCAACCATATATATATATATATATATATATATATATATATATATATATATATATATATATATATATATATATCTGTGTATATATATATATATATATATATATATATATATATATATATGTATATATATATATTTATGCTTTATTTGCCTTTGATTATTTGTGTGTGGTGGTGGGTGGAATTTCTCTTCTGTGTTTCTTTGGGATGACACATATACATAGATACACATACATACACAGGCGTATGCATGTTAGTTCGTACATACACACTCATATTCAAATGTACAAACGAACCCGATCGTTCTCAAGAGGTCGCTAGGCGTTTCACGAGAAACACTGGTAAATGAGGTTCGAATTTGTAAAAGTACGTTTATTTTTTAAAATTTTGTTAACATTGGTTGGTATGAACTTCCAAGACCAACCACCAGTATCTCATTTCATCTTGCTGAATATCGGACAGATCACTGTCGGTCTCCAAGTAAAAATTTCACTACGTTTCTAATGTGAATATCACTTCTACGGTCATTCTTTATCAAAAGCAATCTCTTCCCAAAGCATTGCAACTGTTTCAACAAACATCTTTTGCCCGAAGAGAAAACAAAACTTCACGCTCACTTTCTATTTTTCATCGGCAATCAAGAAAAAAAAATCACCAAATGTGGCGGTAAACATTAGAACAATGTCACAGGAGACAAATCAGTCAATCTAAAACCATGTCACGTGACAGACAGGTTTCGATTAGTGCCACTGAGTAACACACTACGCACCTTAGCATGTCACATTCGAATTCCAGAATCTATTGTGTATGTATTCATACAGGTGTGTACTAAAAGGTTTTCGCATCGATCTAGAAGGGGATTCCAAGGTGAATTCTCATGTTTGGACACTTTGTCACTCATTTTCGTTGCATGTGAACGAAATATAATAGAAATTCAATTTTAAAGTCAGTTTATCTGAAGTTTATGAGTTTCTAGTATTTCAGCGTATTTCTATCTATCTATCTATCTATCTATCTATCTATCTATCTATACTAGTTTGTTCATATCTATCTATCTATCTATCTATCTATCTATCTATCTATACTAGTTTGTTCATATCTATCTATCTATCTATCTATCTATCTATACTAGTTTGTTCATATCTATCTATCTATCTATCTATCTATCTATCTATCTATCTATCTCAGTCTGTTCGTATCTATCTATCTATCTATAATAATAATAATAATAATACCTTCATCATAGCAAGGTATCGCCTCTTCCAATCCGTTGAAAAATTCGTGGAAAATTTTCTAAGCTATTCCTAGTTACCTCCCCTCTTTTGTTTGTCCTCAATCCCCCTTTTGCATGAATTAATCTTTAATAACTATTAATACAAAATAAACAAGAAAATGTTTCATCACTTATGCGACATGGATGACCATAAAGACAACAAGGGGTTGAAAGTTTTTCTTAATGCTGTAAAATGTTTCAGGGATGACATCAGTATGGACTTTGGATTAGATAAATACGAAAAATAGCATTCAAGAAAAGGAGAATTACCGAAACATACTGAATAGAGTTACATTTCCTCACAAAGCTTTCTTTTTACATAAATGAAAAAAATTAATGATACTGTGGACCCGTCTAATATTCTTACCTGTCTAACCCTAGAAAGAACAGTCCACATCGTACGCCTACGTGCTAGAGAACTTCAACCAATAGAAATTGAACAAAGTGAAATAAACGATCTAATTGGTTCATCACTAAAAGTTCACGTGCAGAATCAAGATTGCGCCAAAAAAAACCAGTGATCCACTCTGTCGAACCAAAACGTTGCTGGTAAGCAAAACACTGTCAGCATCGACAGACTTAAACCAGCATACTTGCAGTCCGACGACGTAAGTCAAACACCACCAAAGACGACAACATCAGAACAAACAAATACACAGACAAAGACAACAGATATGTCTCCATCAACGCAGTCTACTCGCACAAAATCCGGCAGACATGTTCATTGGCCAACAAAACATCGAACTTACATAACATATTAATGCCTATTGATCATAGCATTAATCTAGGGGGAGGTATGTGGACTCGTCTAATATTCTTACCTGTCCAACCCTAGAAAGAACAGTCCACATCGTACGCCTACGTGCTAGAGAACTTCAACCAATAGAAATTGAACAAAGTGAAACAAACGATCTAATTGGTTCATCACTAAAAGTTCACGTGCAGAATCAAGATTGCGCCAAAAAAACCAGTGATCCACTCTGTCGAACCAAAACGTTATAAAAGCAAAACGTAGACAACCCCACGCAGTCAGTCTAACGAATTCGCAGAGTTACTTACGATATAGTCCACGCCACTACGAACCACAATTTTGCAGCGCACGACGGCACCTCGCTGACTCCATTCGAACATACATCGACCAACACACATCGACCAACGCTGTGAACACTTTGCTTATATACAATGAATACATTTCATTACCAAAGATAAGTAAATATCAAAGATGCTTAAAAGTAGACAACTCAAAAAAACTCTTAATACATAACGAACAATATCAACAAAAGAGACATTCACAAACCAGACAATTACATACATTTCGTACACACGACACCACTGATTACCAATCTGTATATTGCTTAATTGTACATAAATGTTGCATTGTTTATTTGAATTGTATTTGTCTCGTCTCTTTTTAATTTCCTCTGAAGTTATCATTTTATTTGTTCGGGATGCAGTACGACGCGCAACCAACTAAAAATTCCTTCTGATTCTTTCTAAAATAATTAATAATCCTGCACGTCCCCTACAATACTATTACTAAACTTAGCTCTCTAGTTGGGACCCGGAAGGAAATGAGTGTACAACAGAAATGAAAGGAAATAATAATAATAATAATAATAATAATAATAAACAAACAAACAAGCTGACGTAGACAAAAACCTCACCCATCAGTGGCTACGTAGTGCAGGGTTGAAAGCTGAAACTGAAGGTTTTATCATTGCTCCACAAGACCAATGCTTGTTAACTAGCAATTATCAAGCACATATACTAAAATACTGTGTTAGCCCAAGATGCAGATTCTGTGATAAATATCCAGAAACCATTGATCATCTTATATCAGGTTGCACGATATTGGCACCCACTGAATATAAAACCCGGCATGACAGAGTGGGCCAATATCTGCACTGGAAAATTTGCAACTCCTATGAGAAGGAAACTGAAAGAAACTGGTACGAACACCACCCAGACCCGGTTACGGAGATAGGACCTGTTACAATTCTATGGGACTACACAATACACACTGACAGAACAATCAAAGCCAACCGCCCAGACATTGTTATTAAAGACCACAAACAAAATAAGTGCCTCCTTATTGATATGGCAGTCCCTGCAGACTGCAATGTATCTTTGAAGATATTCGAAAAACTGTCAAAATACAAAGACCTTGAAATAGAAATCTCAAAAATGTGGCACATGGGAACATCAACAATCCCTGTTGTAGTTGGAGCCCTTGGACTGGTTGGAAAAGATTCCAGTAGGCTGATTAAAGGGATCCCTGGAAGTCCATGCCTCAAAGAGATACAAAAAATTGTCCTGACAAGTACAGCCCACACTTTACGAAGGGCTTTATCTATGTAATTAATTTTTATTTTATTTTATTTTTTTCCGTGGAAAGTGTCATGATGCCATTTCTAACCTTAGGTCCCTGGGCGGGACCCGGAAAGAAATGTGTAAACGCCAGATATCAAAGAAAATAAAAATAATAATAATAATAATTTGTCACAAAAAAAGTATATATGCGACGAAATGATTGGATTGGTAAGACAATCTGTTGGAAAGTCTGCTGTAAATTTGGCTTCAATGTGAAAGAAAAATGGTATAAATATCAACCAGATGCAGTGGTAGAAAATGTCAAACAAGATATTACGATATTTCTCCGTTTAGACAGATTATGTCATTGAAGAAGACCTGGCTATATTGTTATAGATAAAGAAAATAGCAACTAGAAAAATTATTGCCAGTTCTATTCTATATGCTAGATATGAACTTCAAAGAAACGGAAAAGATTGTGAAAAAATCAGGATCTGGCTAGCTATGTTCTTGTAGGAATGGGTGCGCTTGGAACACCGCCTAGAAAACTGAAAGAGCGCTTAGGGAAAATTGGAATTGACACCAAGGTTGTAGATTAACCGACAGAAAATTACCATTTTATTTTTTGAGGATTATGATATATTATATAAATGATATATATATTTTGATATATAAATGATATATTATACAATATTACGATATATTATATAAATGATATATATATATAAATATATATATATATATATATATATATATATATATATATATATATATACACACAATATTATGGTATATTATATAAATGGTATACATACAATATTATATATTATATAAATGGTATATTATATATACAATATTATGAGATATAAATAATATATCTACAATACATTATGATATATAAATGATATATTATACAATATTATGATATATTATATAAATGGTATACATAAAATATTATATATTAGATTAATCATATATATACAATATTATGATATATTATAGCAATGATATATATATACAATTTTATGATATAATATATAAATGATACATTATATATTCAATATTGATATATATATTATGATATATAAATGATATATTATACAATATTATATATTATATATTTGATATATATATAAATACAATATTATGATATATAAATAATATACATACAATATTATATATTATATAAATGATATACTATATATACAATATTATGATATATCATATAAATGATATATATATACAATAATATGATATATTATATAAATGATATACATATAATATTATATATTATATAAATGATATATTATATATACAATATTATAATATATAAATGATATATATACAATATTATGTTATATTATATAAATGATATATATTCAATATTAGGATTTATTATATAAATGATATATATATATATATATATATATATATATATATATACAATAATATGATATATTATATAAATGATATACATATTATATAAATGATATATTATATATACAATATTATGTTATATAAATGATATATATACACAATATTATGTTATATTATATAAATGATATATATTCAATATTATGATTTATTATATATATATATATATATATATATATATATATATCTGTTAAGGGATCTCCCCTTTTTACACAAATGGACTCACCCAGTGTATTCATATACTACTACCAGTGGATACCCGAACAGTCGAGTGAAGGAGTCGAGACGGAACGACAAAAGAGTAGTAGAATTCAGTAGTAGTAGAGTAAGTCACATACAGAGACGGCGGCAAGCGTCACGGTTAGCGAGCACGGATACTCAGTAAGGAGTCATTCCGCGATACTTCAATATCAAGATTGTATATATATTAGTGCTACTAACCCTCATTCCTGGATCTACTAACCCGTATTACCCGTTTGTATTATTACGTTAATACATTTATTTTCCTTATCCATTCCTGGCGTTTTTTATTCATTGATATCGGATTCATCCCGGAATCCACAACAAATTAGCGACGAGGAATTCGAACTCACACGGGATGGAAATCGAAACAAAATTCTCCCTCGTTGTCCAGAACAAATTGACGACGAGGTATTCGAACTCACACAGAAAAAAAAACAAACAAAAGTCTCCTTTGCCGTTTTTTGCCAGTGTCCACAACAACTTGGCGACAAAAGATTTACGAGGACTAAAATACGGAAAAGTGAGTTTTTCGTAAGACTTTTATCATGGACGATTTTAAAAATATTTTAGTAGAACTTGTAAAATACCAAAATGAACAGCAATTACAACTCCAGGAAAGAATGGAAGAAAAATGGCAAAAACAATTACTACAAACGCAGGAACTAATATTAAAGGTAGCGGGTAACAAACAACAAAATATCGAAAAAGAGGCGTCTTTTTCCCAAGACGCAGTGTGGAATACGATAGAAACTTTCAAATACTCTCTAGAAGAGGATAAACATTTCTGGGATTATTTTAGCCGCCACGAAGACATCTACAACATCGATTGTCAAGACTGGACAGAAGCAAAGAAGCTACATCTGTTGCTCAGAAAATTAGGAACTGAGGAATACACAAAATTTGTGGATTACATTTTGCCAAAAAAGACGAACGAATTAGCGTTTGACGAAGCAGTTACATGTCTTACAGAGCTTTTCAGTCCAAAAACGTCACTCTTTCACAAGAGGTGGAAATGTCTTAACCTGGTAAAAGGCGAAAATGAGGACTATTCCACGTTTACCGCAATCGTGAATAAACATTGCGACGACTTCAAGTTGGCAGAATTAACACCGGAAAATTTCAAGTGTCTCATCTTTGTTCAAGGGTTAGTCTCAGCAAAAGATAGTGAAATGCGCAAAAGAATGTTTTCAAAACTACAAAATGAACCTGGACTAACACTACAACAACTATCAGAAGATTGCCAAAAATGCCTGAGTATAAAGAAAGACTCGAAGAACATTGAGGAGTCAGGAGTATCACATATACGTAAGTTAAACAAAAGTTTACGTTCTTCACCCTCCGTAGAAAGAAAACAAAAATTCTATAATAATGGGAAAAGTACAACATATAGGGCAAATTATGACGAAAATCAAAGCAAATATAAGCCCCCCCATCTGCATGTTATCGATGTGGAGGACTACACTGGAATAAGGATTACCGTTTTAAATATAAAAACTGTCTTGTGTGTGGAAAAATGGGGCACAAGGCATCCCAATGTAGGAACAGAAAAGCTACTAGTAGGATAAGAGCTACTAGGATGCATGACGAAGACAATACCAACATAAGGAAATATGTGGAACTTGAAATCTTAAATAAAAAGATAAATTTGCAACTAGACTCGGGTTCCGATCTAACGATAATTAACCTACAGACATGGAAAAAGCTTAACAGACCAACCATGTTACATACACAAAAAATTGCTAAGTCGCTGACAGGAAAGCGTATAAAATTCGAAGGAGAAATAATCGTAAATGTTAAATTTCACGGGAAAAAAAACAAAAAAACTCAAGATATACATAATGAAAGATACAGAAAATCTAGTGGGTACAGACTGGATGCAAAAAATTCCACGTTTAGGACCTACCTATCAGCTCATTTTGCAAAAAGTTAGACGGTGAACCATCAGATGCGACAAAGTTAAAGGAAGAATTATATAATCAATTTCCCGAGGTATTTGCGAGCGGGTTGGGGCGATGCAACAAATTTACAGCTAGAATTGAATTAAAAGAAAACGTCCAACCAGTTTTTAAAAAGAAGCGAAACGTACCGTTTGCTACCATAGAAAAAATCGACAAAGCATTAGAGAGACTTGAACAAACTGGGATCCTTTCAATAATAGAGTTTAGTGAATGGGCAGCACCGGTAGTCTATGTAAAAAAGAAATCAGGAGAAATCCGTGTATGCGCAGATTTTTCGACGGGGCTAAATAAGGCTATAAAAGACCATCATTACCCATTACCGAGCCCAGAGGAAATATTTATAAAGCTCAACGGCGGTAAGATATTTTCCAAAATAGATTTAAGGGATGCTTATCTGCAAATCCCAGTACAAGAAGAGAGTACGAAAATTCTATGTATTAATACGCACAAAGGGTTGTACAAATTCAACAGACTACCGTTCGGGGTGAAAGTTGTACCAGAAACTTTTCAGCAGACGATGGACACAATGCTCACGGGCCAAAATTTTGCGACCGCTTATCTGGATGACATTCTAATTAAGAGTGACAATGTTGAAGAGCACACATCACACATAAAGGAAGTTTTCAGAAGACTTCAGGACTTTGGGTTTAAAGTAAAAGGAAAAAAAGTGTGATTTTTTTCCTAAATGAAATTAAATACTTAGGCCATATAATTAATGAAAGTGGCAGGAAACCAGACCCAGAGAGGGCATCGGCAACTAAAAACATGCCTGAACCAAAAAACGTTGCAGAATTACAAAGTTTCCTGGACCTAGCTAATTACTATGGCGAATTTATTGATAATATGCATAAATTGAGGGCCCCACTAAATGAGTTACTAAAAAAGGAGAATAATTGGAATTGGACAGAAGACTGTAAAAAGCGTTTAAGGAAATAATACAAAAATTAACTTCGGAGTTAGCACTGACACATTTCGATCCCGAATTAGGAATCATTATTGCAAGTGACGCGAGCTCACATGGGGTAGGTGCGTGTATTCTACACAAGATGCGGGGCGGTGCAAAGAAACCCGTTGCGCATGTATCTAGATCATTATTACCGGCAGAGAGAAACTATTTACAGATCGAAAAGGAGACATTAGGCATAATATTTGCAATAACTCGTTTTCACAGATATATTTACGAAGGGCTTTATCTATGTAATTAATTTTTATTTTATTTTATTTTTTTCCGTGGAAAGTGTCATGATGCCATTTCTAACCTTAGGTCCCTGGGCGGGACCCGGAAAGAAATGTGTAAACGCCAGATATCAAAGAAAATAAAAATAATAATAATAATAATTTGTCACAAAAAAGTATATATGCGACGACATGATTGGATTGGTAAGACAATCTGTTGGAAAGTCTGCTGTAAATTTGGCTTCAATGTGAAAGAAAAATGGTATAAATATCAACCAGATGCAGTGGTAGAAAATGTCAAACAAGATATTACGATATTTCTCCGTTTAGACAGATTATGTCATTGAAGAAGACCTGGCTATATTGTTATAGATAAAGAAAATAGCAACTAGAAAAATTATTGCCAGTTCTATTCTATATGCTAGATATGAACTTCAAAGAAACGGAAAAGATTGTGAAAAAATTAGGATCTGGCTAGCTATGTTCTTGTAGGAATGGGTGCGCTTGGAACACCGCCTAGAAAACTGAAAGAGCGCTTAGGGAAAATTGGAATTGACACCAAGGTTGTAGATTAACCGACAGAAAATTACCATTTTATTTTTTGAGGATTATGATATATTATATAAATGATATATATATTTTGATATATAAATGATATATTATACAATATTACGATATATTATATAAATGATATATATATATAAATTATATATATATATATATATATATATATATATATATATATATATATATATATATATATATATATACACAATATTATGGTATATTATATAAATGGTATACATACAATATTATATATTATATAAATGGTATATTATATATACAATATTATGAGATATAAATAATATATCTACAATACATTATGATATATAAATGATATATTATACAATATTATGATATATTATATAAATGGTATACATAAAATATTATATATTAGATTAATCATATATATACAATATTATGATATATTATAGCAATGATATATATATACAATTTTATGATATAATATATAAATGATACATTATATATTCAATATTGATATATATATTATGATATATAAATGATATATTATACAATATTATATATTATATATTTGATATATATATAAATACAATATTATGATATATAAATAATATACATACAATATTATATATTATATAAATGATATACTATATATACAATATTATGATATATCATATAAATGATATATATATACAATAATATGATATATTATATAAATGATATACATATAATATTATATATTATATAAATGATATATTATATATACAATATTATAATATATAAATGATATATATACAATATTATGTTATATTATATAAATGATATATATTCAATATTAGGATTTATTATATAAATGATATATATATATATATATATATATATATATATATACAATAATATGATATATTATATAAATGATATACATATTATATAAATGATATATTATATATACAATATTATGTTATATAAATGATATATATACACAATATTATGTTATATTATATAAATTATATATATTCAATATTATGATTTATTATATATATATATATATATATATATATATATATATATATATATATATATGTTAAGGGATCTCCCCTTTTTACACAAATGGACTCACCCAGTGTATTCATATACTACTACCAGTGGATACCCGAACAGTCGAGTGAAGGAGTCGAGACGGAACGACAAAAGAGTAGTAGAATTCAGTAGTAGTAGAGTAAGTCACATACAGAGACGGCGGCAAGCGTCACGGTTAGCGAGCACGGAGACTCAGTAAGGAGTCATTCCGCGATACTTCAATACCAAGATTGTATATATATTAGTGCTACTAACCCTCATTCCTGGATCTACTAACCCGTATTACCCGTTTGTATTATTACGTTAATACATTTATTTTCCTTATCCATTCCTGGCGTTTTTTTATTCATTGATATCGGATTCATCCCGGAATCCACAACAAATTAGCGACGAGGAATTCGAACTCACACGGGATGGAAATCGAAACAAAATTCTCCCTCGTTGTCCAGAACAAATTGACGACGAGGTATTCGAACTCACACAGAAAAAAAACAAACAAAAGTCTCCTTTGCCGTTTTTTGCCAGTGTCCACAACAACTTGGCGACAAAAGATTTACGAGGACTAAAATACGGAAAAGTGAGTTTTTCGTAAGACTTTTATCATGGACGATTTTAAAAATATTTTCGTAGAACTTGTAAAATACCAAAATGAACAGCAATTACAACTCCAGGAAAGAATGGAAGAAAAATGGCAAAAACAATTACTACAAACGCAGGAACTAATATTAAAGGTAGCGGGTAACAAACAACACAATATCGAAAAAGAGGCGTCTTTTTCCCAAGACGCAGTGTGGAATACGATAGAAACTTTCAAATACTCTCTAGAAGAGGATAAAAATTTCTGGGATTATTTTAGCCGCCACGAAGACATCTACAACATCGATTGTCAAGACTGGACAGAAGCAAAGAAGCTACATCTGTTGCTCAGAAAATTAGGAACTGAGGAATACACAAAATTTGTGGATTACATTTTGCCAAAAAAGACGAACGAATTAGCGTTTGACGAAGCAGTTACATGTCTTACAGAGCTTTTCAGTCCAAAAACGTCACTCTTTCACAAGAGGTGGAAATGTCTTAACCTGGTAAAAGGCGAAAATGAGGACTATTCCACATTTACCGCAATCGTGAATAAACATTGCGACGACTTCAAGTTGGCAGAATTAACACCGGACAATTTCAAGTGTCTCATCTTTGTTCAAGGGTTAGTCTCAGCAAAAGATAGTGAAATGCGCAAAAGAATGTTTTCAAAACTACAAAATGAACCTGGACTAACACTACAACAACTATCAGAAGATTGCCAAAAATGCCTGAGTATAAAGAAAGACTCGAAGAACATTGAGGAGTCAGGAGTATCACATATACGTAAGTTAAACAAAAGTTTACGTTCTTCACCCTCCGTAGAAAGAAAACAAAAATTCTATAATAATGGGAAAAGTACAACATATAGGGCAAATTATGGCGAAAATCGAAGCAAATATAAGCCCCCCCCCCCATCTGCATGTTATCGATGTGGAGGACTACACTGGAATAAGGATTACCGTTTTAAATATAAAAACTGTCTTGTGTGTGGAAAAATGGGGCACAAGGCATCCCAATGTAGGAACAGAAAAGCTACTAGTAGGATAAGAGCTACTAGGATGCATGACGAAGACAATACCAACATAAGGAAATATGTGGAACTTGAAATCTTAAATAAAAAGATAAATTTGCAACTAGACTCGGGTTCCGATCTAACGATAATTAACCTACAGACATGGAAAAAGCTTAACAGACCAACCATGTTACATACACAAAAAATTGCTAAGTCGGTGACAGGAAAGCGTATAAAATTCGAAGGAGAAATAATCGTAAATGTTAAATTTCACGGAAAAAAAAACAAAAAAACTCAAGATATACATAATGAAAGATACAGAAAATCTAGTGGGTACAGACTGGATGCAAAAAATTCCACGTTTAGGACCTACCTATCAGCTCATTTTGCAAAAAGTTAGACGGTGAACCATCAGATGCGACAAAGTTAAAGGAAGAATTATATAATCAATTTCCCGAGGTATTTGCGAGCGGGTTGGGGCGATGCAACAAATTTACAGCTAGAATTGAATTAAAAGAAAACGTCCAACCAGTTTTTAAAAAGAAGCGAAACGTACCGTTTGCTACCATAGAAAAAATCGACAAAGCATTAGAGAGACTTGAACAAACTGGGATCCTTTCAATAATAGAGTTTAGTGAATGGGCAGCACCGGTAGTCTATGTAAAAAAGAAATCAGGAGAAATCCGTGTATGCGCAGATTTTTCGACGGGGCTAAATAAGGCTATAAAAGACCATCATTACCCATTACCGAGCCCAGAGGAAATATTTATAAAGCTCAACGGCGGTAAGATATTTTCCAAAATAGATTTAAGGGATGCTTATCTGCAAATCCCAGTACAAGAAGAGAGTACGAAAATTCTATGTATTAATACGCACAAAGGGTTGTACAAATTCAACAGACTACCGTTCGGGGTGAAAGTTGTACCAGAAACTTTTCAGCAGACGATGGACACAATGCTCACGGGCCAAAATTTTGCGACCGCTTATCTGGATGACATTCTAATTAAGAGTGACAATGTTGAAGAGCACACATCACACATAAAGGAAGTTTTCAGAAGACTTCAGGACTTTGGGTTTAAAGTAAAAGGAAAAAAAGTGTGTTTTTTTCCTAAATGAAATTAAATACTTAGGCCATATAATTAATGAAAGTGGCAGGAAACCAGGCCCAGAGAGGGCATCGGCAACTAAAAACATGCCTGAACCAAAAAACGTTGCAGAATTACAAAGTTTCCTGGACCTAGCTAATTACTATGGCGAATTTATTGATAATATGCATAAATGGAGGGCCCCACTAAATGAGTTACTAAAAAAGGAGAATAATTGGAATTGGACAGAAGACTGTAAAAAGCGTTTAAGGAAATAATACAAAAATTAACTTCGGAGTTAGCACTGACACATTTCGATCCCGAATTAGGAATCATTATTGCAAGTGACGCGAGCTCACATGGGGTAGGTGCGTGTATTCTACACAAGATGCGGGGCGGTGCAAAGAAACCCGTTGCGCATGTATCTAGATCATTATTACCGGCAGAGAGAAACTATTTACAGATCGAAAAGGAGACATTAGGCATAATATTTGCAATAACTCGTTTTCACAGATATATTTATGGGAGAGAGTTCACGCTCCAAACGGACCACAAACCCCTTCTTACGATTTTCGGTTCAAAAAAAGGTCTACCAGTCTATACAGCGAACAGACTTTTAAGATGGGGAACTGTGTTACTAAACTACAATTTCAAACTTGAGTTCTTACCATCAAAGAAAATTGGGCACGCTGATGGACTATCGCGATTAATACCGGCGAAAAGCGAACCGTTGGAAGACTCGGTAATAGCGGAATTACAAGCGGAAGATGAAATCAGTGAAGTGTTATAAAATACAATAAAGGAACTACCTGTGACTTTGCTAGAGATAAGAGAAGCGGAAAAGGATGAATTTATTCAGAATACCAAGAAAACAATAGAAGAGAAGGAAAGGAATTTAGCAGACAGCTTCTCAATCTGTGACTACATATTATTGTATAACGAGAGAGTGGTAATACCCAAGTCGCTACGAAGGCGAATCTTGAAAGATTTTCATTTAGGACATCCGGGAAAAAACCGGATGAAGGCACTTATGAGAAGTTTTGTCTACTGGACTAACATGGACGATGATATTACGCAAATGGTGGGAAGTTGTAAAGGCTGTGCTGCTGCGGCGAAAGCACCACCCTCTATACAAAAGCCATGGCCTAAAGTTGACAGACCGTGGTCCAGAATCCACGTGGATTACGCAGGACCCATAGAGGGTTACTACTACTTAATAACAGTAGATAGTTTCAGTAAATGGCCTGAGGTTTCCAGATTCAAATACCCGACGACAGAAAATACCATAAACTGTATACACGAATTATTCGCCAGATTCGGCGTCGTGGATTGCTTGGTAACTGATAACGGTACACAATTTACCTCCAGTGACTTCAAAGAATTTTGTGAGACATACCAAGTAAAGCATATCAAGATAGCTCTGTACCACCTGAGGTCGAACGGACAAGCTGAAAGATTCGTAGACACACTAAAAAGAGCTTTAAAAAAAGCCGAAGATGTACCGACGGAAAAAGCGATACAGCAGTTCCTCCAAGTATACAGAATAACACCTAACGGGAACACACAATCTGGTCTTTCACCAGCGGAATTGATGTTTGCCCGGAGAATACGGTCTGTGTTTGATAAATTATTGCCAAACAAGAACAAAAACCAGTATACACCTATTGTACCAAAGAGATCATTTAAACCAGGAGAACGAGTTTACTTTAGAATGTTCAGAAACAATATGGCTTACTGGGAGCCTGGCACAATAATTAACAGACTGGGAAATGTGATGTACACAGTACAAGGCGAAAAGTTTAGCCATAGAAGACATATTGACCAAATACAAAAAAGACGGGTTGAGGAGCCAAGCTCGTCACCCGCAGAAAATGACGATTCAATGGATGAAATCTTTGAAGCTTCTGAGATTCAAAGACCACAGGAAGATACACAATTTAGAAGGTCAAACAGGAACAGAAAATTTACTGAACCTCTGATCATCAAACATAAGAGAAAAAATACACGCTATCTAAGTAGGGGGTGTTAACGGGCCTCCCCTTTTTACACAAATGGACTCACCCAGCGTATACATATACTACTACCAGTGAATACCCGAACAGTCAAGTAGGAGTCGAGACGGAACGACAGAAGAGTAGTAGAATTCAGTAGTAGTAGAGTAAGTCACACACAGAGACGGCGGCAAGCGTCACAGTTAGCGAGCACGTAGACTCAGTAAGGAGTCATTCCGCGATACTTCAATACCAAGACTGTATATATATTAGTGCTACTAACCCGCATTCCTGGATCTACTAACCCGTATTACCCGTTTGTATTATTACGTTAATACATTTATTTTCCTTATCCATTCCTGGCGTTTGTTATTCATTGATATCGGATTCACCCCGGAATCCACAACAATGTATATATATATATATATATATATATATATATATATATATATATATATATATATATATAATATTATGATATATTATATAAATGGTATACATACAATATTACATATTATATTAATGATATATTATATATACAATATTATAATATACTATATTAATGATATATTATATATACAATATTATGATATACTATATTAATGATATATATACAATATTATAATATATTATATGAATGATATATTACATAATCAATATTATGATATATTATATGATATATATATTATGATATATAATGATATATTACACAATATTATGATATATTATATAAATGATATATATATGCAATATTATGATATATAAATGATATACATACAATATTATATATTATATAAATGATGTATTGTATATACAATATTATGATATATAAATGATATATGTACAATATTATGGTATATTATATAAATGATATATTATATATTCAATATTATGATATATTGTATAAATGTTATATATATTATGATATATAAACGATTTATATCTACAATATTATGACATATTATATAAATGATATATATACAATATTATGATATATGAATAATATATATATATATATATATATATATATATATATATATATATATATATACTCTACCAACAACTCATTTTTTGTGTGTATAAAAACTGAGGTACAGTCTGTACAAAATAGCGTTTGATATGAAAGTGGGTACAAAAAGAGGTGTGTTACTGACCACCACCATGCAGAAAGGATTACATCCACTGACATTCATCGACGCTTACTGGACGTTTAAAGAGACCAAACAATGGATTCGAGCAGAGTTAGTTTATTTTTAAGCTTTTCACCCCAAGCAAGGCAGGAAGCCACTAACACGCAAGGGGTTACAGAAGGTTTGGAGGAAGAGCGGGTAGGAGTGGTAAAGGAGAGGATGTGGAGAAAGATAGTGGATCGATCAAGGCAAGGGGGTTACAGAAGATTTGGAGCGAGAGCAGATAGGAATGAAAGGGGAAAGGATGTGGAGAAGGGAAGTGGATAGATCAAGGCAACTGGAGATGTCGATTGACGTTACACTTAAATAGTTGGAGATTATATTTGTCAGGGAAACAGGAATAACGAAGGTAGTTCCACAGGCGAGATGTGCGAGACATGAAGCTATTGGAGTAGAAGAGACGTCTACATCTAACAGTTTCAACGGTGAAGGGGTGGGAACGGGATGCCAGCCTCGTAGGACGCTTAAATTCATAAGGCCTGGGAACCAGCGAAAGCAGCTCATCGGAGCAATTACCGTGAAAGTATTTGTAAAAAAGACAGAGCGAGGCAATGGCGCGTCTGTGAGAGAGCGACTGCAGACGAGATGACAGATCAGGGCCAATTACATTGCATATCCGTCTCTGGATCTTATCAAGAACCCTGAGGCAAACAGCAGGGGCTCCAGACAATATATGGCAGCAATACTCCATGCAAGGGCGAATGGTTGATTTATAGATTTGAAGGATCGATTCCTTTGAGAAAAATTTCCTGGCTCGGCACAGGGAGCCAACTTTCCTTGCGGTGGATGAAGCAAATGACTCGATGTATTTGTTCCATCTCAGGTCAGCGGACAGCGTGAGCCGAGCAGCCGCAGAGAGGAGCTCTTGAGAAGTTGGTCTTCAAACATTCTAATGGGATGCAGGGATGGATCCCTGTGGTGGTTAATAGGGAGCAGTTTTGTTTTAGAGGCGTTAAAGTTAACCAACCAATTCTTGCCCCAGTTCACAACCGATTGTAGGTCCTTTTCGAGATGTTTCAGCAGTGGTGACATCAATGTGTATAATAAGTCATGTATTAAGTGGATGGACGTAAAAATGTCAAACAATGAAACGAAGAGCTCTTGCTGTAAAAAATGCATAATCTCTAACGGGAAAGTAGTCTTTTTTAGCTGAAAACTTTATCTAACGGTGTTATTTTGCCCCTTGTATATATGGTAGTTTCTGGGGAAATAAATCGGTATCATTGCTTTTAGGGTATCTTATATGGTTATTTATTAAAAAGGTTACGCCATTGGGATAATCAGATGGACCTAAGTCATTATACTTTGGCCCGCGACACAAATTTGTAATGCATGACTCTATGGTAGGTGTCTATATATATATATATATATATATATATATATATATATATATATATATATATATATATATATGCAAATAAGTGTTTCCTTACACTCTCATACACTATTACACACTTTAACGCAGACAATGTTCCTCACACATATTTATTTATTATCTATTGCGTTAATGCACGTGACACTTATCTGACCAATGGGAACTAACCATAAATCATGACCTACCAGTACTCTGTCTTTTTTACTTTTTTCATATCTATTTCGATCTCTGATGAAGCTTTAATAAAAGGGAAACGTGTTAGATTGAGATACGTTCCCTTCTTGTTCTTTATTTTATATATATATATATATATATATATATATATATATATATATATATATATATATATCAAAGGAAAATCTCAATACATCATTAAATAGTTCGGTAATAATTTATTTCAGACAGACAACTGCCTCCCGATTAAACCGATGTTATAAAGTGGTTTAAATCATCCAGACAATTTTTTTAAATTTAATGATTTGTCTGGATGATTTAAACCATTTTAGAACTCCGGTCTGACGAGGCAGTTGTCTGTCTGAAATAAATTATTACCAAACTCTTTAATGATCTATTGAGCTTTTCCTTTGATTTCTACCATATTGTTCTGTATTTTGATACATTGAGCACTCTTCATGTAACTATCTTTTTAATATTTTATATATCTATATGGATTATCCTTACCACTTACGGATTTGGTTTTATGATATATATATATATATATATATATATATATATATGTGTGTGTGTGTGTGTGTGTTTGTGTGCGCGCGTGCGTGTGTGTGTTGTGGCGTCCTCTCTCTAATGAGGCTATTGTGGACTCTTCCATTTACTATAAAATTAGTAGGAAAGTAAAGCCTCGGGGGGACAGTGACAATAGACTGAAAGCTGGTCAATCGACACACACTCCCAAGTCGTGTAACACACTTCTGTTGTATTTACTATTCAATACATTATTTTTCTGCAACCTCTTGTTTTGTTATTTCTTAATCATTACTTGGTCACAACAATATATATATATATATTTCCAAAAGGATAAAATCCAGGTAGACAGCAAGAATATATTATAAAAAGCTCAAACAAAAAGCAAAGTTCAATTATTATTCTTTTTCTCCTTCTACGTACATGCCAAATAGAGGTATGAGGTCAGGGCTATTCACAACTACATATCATCATTTCTGGCTCTTATTAACGTTTGTCTTTTCAGCATCCATCCACGTTCCCTTTTTACTATCCATTTTACACAAGCTCGTTATGTAATCTCTCTTTCGCTCTCCCTCTCTCTCCATATATATATATATATATATATATATATATATATATATGAAGGGATATAGTCTTAAGGTGTGCTATATTTATGGGATAAAGTGCTCAGTACAGAGATAGAGCGTGTGTGAATATAAAAGTGAACATTGAAGTCAACACTTAGAGGCGACAGACTGTTTCATGCTAGATGCAATCGTCAGGCCTCTGTCGCCTCTAAGTGTTGACGTCAATGTTCACTTTTATACATATATATATATATATATATATATATATATATATATATATATATATATATATGACGATTGCATCTAGCATGGAACAGTCTGTCGCTTCTAAGTGTTGATTTCAATGTTCACTTTTATATATATATATATATGACGATTGCATCTAGCATGAAACAGACTGTCGCCTCTCAATGTTGGCTTCTACATTCACTTTTATATACACACGCTCTATCTCTGATATTGAGCACTTTATCCCATAAATATAGCACATCTTAAGACTATATTTCTTGATATATATATATATATATATATATATATATATATATATATATATATATATGTTTTGTCTATTTATTTTATGTAAATTATTTTCATATCGTCTAATAAGCTTAATAGCATTATCATTAAAAGAATTAAGAAAATCACAATATTGATACATATTTTTTTAATCCTATCTAAGCTTTTGTTGGTTGAAATCTTCCATGTAAACAAAAACAGACTATCATTATTGTTTTGTCCGTGTATTGTTTAATATATTGTAATGTAATTGTCATCTTTGATAATGGCTTATATAAGCCGAAAGCTTAGAAAGGATTAAAAATATGTATCAATATTGTGATTTTCTTTCTTTTAATGATAATGTTATTAGGCTTATCAGACGATATGAAAAGAATTTACATAAAATAAATAGACAAAACTTGTCTATATGATTTAATGAAACATGCATTAATATATATATATATATATATATATATATATGTGTGTGTGTGTGTGTGTGTGTGTGTGTGTGCAAGAAGGTACGTATTGAAGATTCTATCAGTTTATTTGTTCACGAATGTACTGACTGACATGGAGGGTAGGAAGATTTTGTTGCGCCAATCTCCCAGTTAGGAGGATCATTTTGGCTATAAAGAAGGTACCGTTTGAAATCCTGATTTATATCAGCGTTCGATCGCAATTACAAGCGTCAGCAGAAAACACACAACTATGTCAGCTGGCAAGATGGCAGACAGCTCAGTATGAAGAAACCAAGATAGATAGTGTACAAATACAAAGACGAAAGAAACATGCAGTTGCTCTTGTTGACTTATATAAAAGTGGCGGGAGATTATAAGAAGTCTCTGCCTACCTGATTAGCATAATTAAACGTCAGCCAATCAGAATCTTGCCGGTAACCTCGACGTCAAACCGGGAGTATATCGTCACACCTTTACGAAAACATCGTATTTATAATCATACGAAAAAGCAGCGATTCTACACCCGGCCTTCACTTTCAATGCAAATAATTACTGTGAATAGTAGTTGTCGTTTACATCAGCGAGCGAGTGGTAGTCTCTTAGATTTAAATGGCTAACAGTAACAAGGGAGCCTGGTAACCAGCATTAATCATGACGTAAGACAAGTATTTTTTCTCTTTTAACGTCACACGCCCACTGTTGTCTCTCGACTTGTAAAATCGGTCACAACCAGAAAGGTTAAAAATAGTAAATTAAATCACCAGCAGTGACAGCAGTTGTCGTAGTTCTGGTAATAGTGATACTAGCAATAACAGTCTCTACAAATGTGCACCGTGGTGTAGACATTTCATGTAGATGTATCCACAGATTAATGTCGATCGCGTAGAAGCAAGAAACAACACAACGAAAACTGTGTCATATATCATCTGGTAGAGATGCAGTCTTTTAAATTACTTATATTTATTAAGAGACACTAGATAGACATTTAACAGGGACTATCTTAGTACGGCACAAGGTTAGATGTTAGAAATAAATGAGGTAAGAAGATTGTACTGTATTAGTTTTTTAGTCTTTGTAGTTTATATTTGAAATCCTATCTTTTACCTGTGTTCGAACACTGATCACTAGCACCGAAAGGGAAAACCTAACTACACAGACGAGCAGACAATCCCAAGGCTTATGGTCACATCACGTTGAAACACCGGTTCACGTACGATCATCGGCGTTAGCTAAAGCTGAGCCTGGTCAGTACCTACCTAGGTGACCGATTGGGAATACCAGGTTCTGTAAGCTTAGATGTTTCTAATGGACAATGGCTCGGAATTGTTAATCGGAGGCAATGTGAGGTACTTAAATTATCGATAATAATCATTGATTTGTCTTTAGTTATTCACTAACGATCGCAAAATATATCGCCACACGCATAAGACGTATTCAAATAAAATATTCATTTACAAGATATAATCTGCGCCTTATAAAATATTTTCGTAAAACCGTTATTTTATTTCACAAACGTCTATTAATGTCATTATAAAGAATTATAAATATATATATATTTAATAAAATTTTATGTCATTTTATATAATGACATATATATATATATATATATATATATATATATATATATATATATATATATATATATTTGAATTGGACAAAGTCCGACAATTTATTTAAAGACATTTATGATATGTTTAATTTATCTATAAAAAGAACGTTAAACATATCATAAATGTCTTTAAATATATATATATATATATATATATATATATATATATATATATATATATATATATAATATAATAATAATAATAAATAATAAAAAATAATAATAATAATAATAATAAATAATAATAATAATAAAAGCCAACTTTTAACAATATTAACTACGAACAATGCCACAAGGTGCTAACCGTATTCGGAAATGAAAAAAATATCTGCAACACACTAAAACATATACATAATGCACACACTGAATTAAGCTGAAAAATTGAATGATCCTTGATAATGGCTAAAGGTATAGCCGAATGCTCTCGGAACTATAAAACATTTGGACAGTTTTTACACACTCTTTGTCCAGAAAAGAAAGCTCTTGACCGAACACAAGAAAAATTAAATAAAAAACTTAACCGTAGTACCTTGTCTGTCGTTTTTAATGAAACATGCATATATATATATATATATATATATATATATATATATATATATATATATATATATATGTATATATATATAGGCAGCATTTTTTCATTGATACGTGTTTCATTAAATAATATATACAAGTTTTGTCTATCTATTTTATGTAAATTCTTTTCATATCGTCTGATAAGCTTAATAACATTGTCATTAAAAGAAGAAAGAAAATCACAATATTGATACATATTTTTTAATCCTATCAAAGCATTCGGCTTACATAAGCCATTATCAAAGATGACAATTACATTACAATATATTGAACAATACACGGACAAAACAATAATGATAGTTTGTTTTTGTTTACATGGAAGATTTCCAAGCAACGACATACTTCTCGTTTTCACTCTCGCGTGGTTATGTGTGACGTCATGAGCTGCGGTGCGATTTTCGTTTCCAGCGTCTCATATGCACGAGTTTGTCGTTGCTTGGAAATCTTTCATGTAAACAAAAACAGACAATCATTATTGTTTTGTCCGACAGTGAAAGGGTGGGACTGAGATGCCGACCTAGTGACACGTTTAAATTAATGCAGTTTGGGTACTAGCGAAAGTAGGAGCAGTTACCGTGAAAATATTTGTAGAAACGACAGAGGGAGGCGATGGCACGTCTGTGAGAGAGCGACTATAATCGAGATGCTAGATCAGAGCCAATCACATTGCATATCAGCCGTTGGATTTTGTCGAGGACCCTAAGAGGAACAGCGGGGGCTCCAGAACATATATGACAGTAATATTCCATGCAAGGGCGAAGGGTTGAATTCAATACCATTGGTTAAAATTTCCCTTGGAAAATCGACTTTTTTCAATTAAGCGCGGGCGTAGAACCCCTAATATTATCATTCAGTAGAAAAATCAATCAGATCATTTTTCTTATTTAGGTTAACACATTTGAAAAGTACTTTAATTTTGTACCGCTGTTTGCTGCTCGCGCCTTGGCGTGCGTGGATGTGCACGAGCGTGCATATATGTGCGCGTTTATGTGTGTTCCCAATTGTGCATGACAATACGATGACTATGCCAGCACACACTTGAAGAGAGGGTAAATAGGCAAGCAATATCTTATAGGGTGGTGCCGTAGGGGGTGCGCTTGAAAAGTTTTTCAGTTGGCCAGATAGAATTTTTTTGAGTGTTTTGTTGGTACGAGAGCTTACGGTATCTTCATATATATATATATATATATATATATATATATATATATATATATATGAAGAGAAACCTCGGTTCTCGAACGTCACACATGTCCAACAAATCGGTTTTCGAACAGAACATTCGAGATGAAAATGCCTCGGTTATCGAACAAAATTTCGGTTCTCGAACAGCATTGATGATATTGTCTTATCCTACTCAGTCTCATATGGCAAAATCAACGATCTATACCATTCTTATAAATAAAGAGACGATCATGTCTTTCTTCCCCCTTTTCCATACAATAACATCTCTTTCCTTCCCCTTCCAATTACGCCATCACCTCTCCTACGTACAGGTACGGTAAAATTGAAGTATTTGTCTATATTTTACCTGTTTAGCATTGGGTTCATTTATTTTTTCTTAGATTTAGTGATTTTAATTAGTTTTGTGTATAAACTTGTGCACAAAATACTGTTGTAAAAGTTTAAATAAGCAATCATCTTGGGACCAGGAACGGATTAATCCATTTTACATTGATTCCTATTGTAAAAATAGTTTCGGCTAACGAACATTTCGGGTTACGAACGGGGTTCAGGAACCAATAAACTTGTGAACTGACGTTCCGATATCTATCTATCTATCGATCTATCTATCTATCTATCTCTTTCTCTTCCGTATCTATCTATCTATCTATCTATCTATCTATCTATCTATCTATCTATCTATCTATCTATCTCTTTCTGTTCCGTATCTATCTATCTATCTATCTATCTATCTATCTCTTTCTGTTCCGTATCTATCTATCTATCTATCTATCTATCTATCTATCTATCTATCTATCTATCTCTTTCTGTTCCGTATCTATCTATCTATCTATCTATCTATCTATCTATCTATCTATCTATATATATATATTTTCCATTTCGCACCCAAATACGAAGCTTAACATCTACTGGAAACTTACACCTCTAAAGTTCTCTTCTGCCATCACATCAGTAATAATCACTGACAGATCAACGTCGTTGCAATGGGGTCATCTCTCGGTTTGATCTTCCCCAATTACCATGTCCCACGGAGAAAACGAAGTCTTAAAAAGTCAACTAAAGCAATGATAAATATATATGTAGATGTTTATATTTCTTAATTAAGAATATAAATGAAATATTAAAAATTAAAGATAAGTTTTGAAAATAATTCTGTTTAAACATTAATAACATCCGTATCTTAATAGATTGTAAGAGTCAAATGTTTACGACAAACTTATATTAAAAGACATGTTTAAACTCTAGCCTCCATAATTATAACATAGACGCAAGATTGCTTTCATAAAAAATATATATATATATATACCCACATAGATATAAGATGGTTATTATAAACAAAAATTGACCAACAGGGATCTTCACCTAATTTCTTTTTTTCATACATGTATACCTGGCCACTCGTATTCAAGGATAACCGTCTACTAGGGCGACTAGCCAATCCCTATCACAGACGCTTGATCAGGCTCATTTGTGATTATTCAACGCCCACAGAGCCAACCTGTGGTTTATACTGCAGTTATGCTGAGCAGACCATAGTTACAGTTTCTGGGAAAGAGCGTGTTATCTAGCGTGATCAACAATTTGAACAAGGCCAGCACGTTCAAGCCATCGGCCACGATGACTTGTGACTTCTTGCTATCAAAGCTATCGACAGCTCCCAAGGGTTCCGCTTACCCAATTTCACTCACTTGGGTCAAGCCTTGGTATGGTTTTCAGACACTTTCCAACGGTGCCGCATGTCCAGTCCGATAAAATCAGGAAGTCTCCTCCCTGACAAATCAACCATGGTGATCATAGTCAGAATGCAAATGTTCTAAACATTCGGCGTACATTTCATATATCATTGTATAAAGAAATCACCAACATAAAATAAATTATAATTAACTTTTGTAATTATGTAGTTAATGAAGAAATAAAATTAAGCTTATAGAATTTTAATAACAATTTTAAAACTATTCTATTATAACCAAATGCGTCCAAACCTGGGAGGCATCACCTAATGATAACGATAAAAACAAAATTATTTCAAAAATTGAAAAACGTTTAACATTAACTCCAAAAATTCACCATTAAATAAGACCAATATAGTATATGAATTTTCTACCCCATTGTATCTCGACTGTTAAAAAATACTGTGATAAATACGTTCCAAAGACAATAACGCTTTCACGTCGACTAACATACATCTTAACAGATAATAGTGAAATTTCTGTTCATATCAATCTACACAACTGTTGAGGTGTGCTCCCTCTAATGAGACTATTGTGGACTCTTCCATTTACTATGAAGTTAGTAGGAAAAGTAAGCCTCGGGGAACGGTGTTATAGACTGAACGCTGGTCCACCGACACATACTCGCATGTCGTGTAACACACTTCTGTTGTATTTACCGTAAAATACATTATTTATCTGCAACGCCTTGATTTGTTATTCCTTAATCAATACTTGGTCACAACAACAAAACACTGGAAAATCATATTCATATCAACATTAGATATAAACTCGCAAACAGTACAAAGATATTGAGCAACTTAAATTGCCCCCCAATAAAAAAACAACTAAAAACAATTGAAGCCATAATTAAAAAAACTAAGCCATAATGATAAAAACTATTATAAAAAAAAACAACTATTATAAATAATCATAACAAAGACATAATCATAACAACTATTATAAATAATCATAACTAAGCCATAATCATAACAACTAATCCATAATCATAACTATTATAAATAATCATAACAACTAAGCCATAATCATAACAACTATTATAAATAATCATAACTATTATAAATAACCATAACAATTAAGCCATAATCTTAACAACTGTTATAAATAATCATAACAACTAAGAAATATAAATTAAATCGAAAATTTTCAGACTAGGAATCGATGTATTAAATATATTTAATCATTAATAAACACAAACTCAATCAACTCAATACCGCAAATGGTTTTAAATATGGTATCAGCGATAATGTTTTAAATTTATAGTCTTCTAAACATCAAACAATAAATAGGACAAATAAAAATAGGAAAGTTTGCTCGAAAATTGAGATATGAGCCCTTTCTTTGAAATGACATGCGATGGTTGCGACATCATATATATATATATATATATATATATATATATATATATATGTATATATATATATATATATATATATATATAAATATAATTATGAAATCCATGGTAATATTTTATTTCGCAAAACCTGTACTTCGTCTCATCAGACCAAACAATTTCAACAATCAAGTCTCCGCTTTCATAATTATCATTTGTTCTGTTCTTATATTGAGATTGAGCTCTCTCTGGATCTATATCCTCTTTGGAATTATCCATACGGATTACCAAATAATATTATCATATATATATATATATATATATATATATATATATATATATATATATATATATATATATATATATATATATATATTGAATTGGACAGAGTCCGACAATTTATTTAAAGACATTTATGATATGTTTAACGTTCTTTTTATTTATTTATTATAAACAGAGCATTTGCTTAAATACTTGTATCTATAAAAAGAACGTTAAACATATCATAAATGTCTTTAATATATATATATATATATATATATATATATATATATATATATATATACACACACAGATACATACACACACACTCATATATATATATATATATATATATATATATATATATATATATATATATATATATATATATTACTTAAACGTTATTTTTAGTGGATACTCGTAGTGGAGTAGACGCTTCGTTTATTTACAACTTTGCTTGGTCGCCAACGCTCTGTGTAGCCGAGAGGTCAAATAGTGTCAGATCTAATGACGGTTTCCCCTAGGAGAACACAGGTACGAATCCTGCCGGTGAGCACATATTTATCTCTAATAAGATTTCTCTAATATTCAGGCAGGTAGACGAAAATAAATAAATATACTGTTTAATAAATAAAAGGAGCGTCTATTCAAATACGAGTATCCACTAAAAATAACGTTTAAGTAATAAAATATTTCGGATTAATAAAAAAAAAATCCTAACCTCTTTTAACACACACACACACACACACACACACACACACACACACACACACACACACACACACACACACAGAGAGATATATCTATCTATCTATCTATCTATCTATCTATCTATCTATAAAAGGCGGGATGTGTGTGTGTGTGTGTGTGTGTGTGTGTGTGTATGTGTGTGTAACGAATGCACGGCGGCAATTTTCGACGGATTTGCACCAAAATTTAGATGCAACTTCCTCCAAGTTAGCGGGAAGGCCAATCTTCTACGACAGTTTTCATGTAGTTTGCAGCCATTTTCTACTGGCCAGAGTGAGAGCTTATAGCTGGCTACCACGAATAGACAGGAAGATTCTATTGGCCAGCGTGAGAGCCAACAGCTGACTGACACGAATTTTAACTAGCATGCTAGCATGCAAAAAAAATCGATAGCTGCATTCGTCACAAGTGGGAAAAATTTTAATCCAATTGGCTCATTCGCTTGCTTAAACTCAACATTGATTCCGATTCCGCAGAACTTGGTTGGGTGTGAAATAGT
Source organism: Acanthosepion esculentum (assembly GCA_964036315.1). Taxonomy (NCBI): domain Eukaryota; kingdom Metazoa; phylum Mollusca; class Cephalopoda; order Sepiida; family Sepiidae; genus Acanthosepion; species Acanthosepion esculentum. The sequence continues at coordinate 62,437,215 of OZ038512.1, forward strand.
ATTTGTTGTTAACATTCTTTTTTCATTCGGTTTTTCCAGTTATGAGTCCTTTTTTTAAAGCTGATCGTTTTGTGTTCACTTTGTTTAGTTCTTTTTTCGTAACAGATTTAATGTTTATTATAGAGCTTAGAAAAAATTCGCAGTGTGAGATAGGCAAGAAGTAAGGCATGTAGCAACATCAGCACGGCAAAGGGCACTCCTTTAAAGGCAAGGAAGGGCAAAAATATTTTAAGTCAAGTGATAGCGATTGCTGTATGAGTCTTACGATTTTTGAATCAAGTACGGGCAACGTCGGGCCATGCTGGTAGTATATATATATACTGGTAAAATGAGAACCAATGGAGTATAATTAGAGTATAAGTAACATTTAATTTAAAAGAGGGCTCAATGCGGAGTAGAGCTAAATATTATTTATTTTAGGAAATTAAAACATATTAAAAATCGCTACATACTGGCAATTATGTTTAAACACCATAAATGTGTCTCCTCGAGCAATGTTAAACTACTGTCGAGTGAAAGATTAATTTCAAAAGCAGAATACTTAAAAAAAAGTAGGCTTGTGAGCTTTGCCGTGATTAACCAATCGATTGTAATCTAAGATAAATTCAAATTCACCAGAAAAAAAAATTAATATAGGTCATGACACGAAGTTGGCATATAAAACCTAATGGTTTGATACAGGTTGCTACATTATTTTGTAAGATGTATCGAAGTCTGACGTTCAACTTTTCTAAGAAGTAAAAACTAAATAGGCGGGAAGTAATTTAACATAATGCTAACTAGTTATATGCTCGTTCAGTTTCTTACATAAAATTTTGTAGTTGATAAATAAAAGGTCTCTTTAAGAAACTGGTAAATAACTTAACCGTTAAAAACAAAACGGATCAGAATTACTTCGGCAAATTAATATGCAACAGTTAAATAAAGAGCATCCATATAAGATGTTAATAATGCCAACTAATCAATGTAAGATGTTAAGAAAACTCCGAAATAACTAACCAAGATTCAGTAAAATTGAGCAAAACAAAAGTTTCCTCATCCTATCCATTTACTTCTGATTAGAAGAAAACATGATTAATGTGTTGTCCGAAATCTTTTTGGTCCTAAGAAATTAAATTCGGAGTTTACATTCATACTATCAGTCCCAAACACGTATATTCTTCTAGAAAAGAGTGACCTGGATTCTCTTAAACAAAGACGGTCACCCCAAACTTATGGTTTGCTTATATTAATACTATCTACACAAAAAACTATTATCCTTACAGAATAATTTCCACCATCTTCCTAGTCGATAAAAAGAAATTACCATGGGCGAAAATCAATAATCATTCTTTTTTTTTTACCAACGGTACACAACGTACAGAATTGGTCCACTACCAGATTGAGCCGTCAATCTCAATATCATAAGATTTTGGGAAACTCGAATCAACCCTATTGAGACGACGCACCGGCTCCAACTGACAAGGGAAATGAAAGCCGGATGACCTGTAAGGTCGGTGTTATTCAACAAAGTTAGCAGAATTAGCGACTAAGAAAGAGAACGAGAGAGAAGAGATTGATAGCGCTGAAAGTTATATATATATATATATATATATATATATATATATAGGGTGTCCATAAAGTTCGTGTGCACTTTAAAAAATTTATAACTTTATTTGTATTTGCGATAGAAATAATTTGTAAAAAGGATTAGAAAGAAGTAAATCTATATTTTTTAAGGTTTTATTGAAATTTTATTTAAGTTTCCACATGTCCTCCATCATTAGCAATACAAAGGGTAATACGATTTACAGAGCATTAATATTATAAATTAACTGATTTAAAATATGTTTTTTTCGCTACACAGTAATAACCACGTTTCAAAAATGGAAGCTAAAAGCTTCTAATTTAATTTTGTAGTTAAATTAAAAACATTAGTTCCACTTCATCCTCAAGCGAATTTTGGAGTAACTTATTTTTAAAATTACTGAGTTTTAAATGCACAGCAAAAATACATAATTCTCTGTTTCTGAGGATACAGAGAAATCGCTCGTTTTGGGGTAGTAGATTGATTGGTTAGTGACAACGGAACTCAATTTACTTTAACCGACTTTATATATATATATATAATGTATGCCTAGTAAGGTAGCAAGTTTTATTAAGTTCTTTACATTTTTCCAGTCTACTCATCAAGGTCAAATTGTTTGCAAATCCGGATTTGTAAAGTTCATAATTCTTTTGTTCGAATTCTTTCCTCAACTATCCCTCGTCATTATCAGAAAGATAAATATGACACAGGGAAAGGTTTGTTTTTATTAGAGTTTCATTCCGGCATTTTATAAATGCTACATTTCTCAGTGGCACTTAAAACCTGAAAGTTTTAATATTGTTTAGAGATGGGTGAAAGTACACAAACAAAAACATTATAGATCTTGAACAGTTTCTTTATAGATTTAATTAGGATATGTGAGTTTAAAATTTTTGGACAACATTGTATATTAAAAAGAAAAATCACAAACGTAGGAATTAATAATTTCTAAGATTCTTTTCAGTTGACGGTGTCGTAGCAAATGAAACAATAAGTGAGAACAACAAATAAAGAGGTTCTGTTTATATCCACAATTGTTATTCATGTAAGCGAGACATGCAAGACATGATATGGACCCAGAGTATCAAATAGTAGGTTATTTTCCCCTGTTAATGCATCGTGGAGCCTGCGACTGCAAACGTATCAAATCCGTTGCAATTGCAGTGAAATTTTACTCGGGTTGAGTTGTTAGTGTAGGGGACCATGCGGTGTGTGAATGGAAGAAGAGAAGATGAGTTATCTCTAGGTTAAGACTTCCGCTGGCCGGTCCAGCTACATAAGAATGTTGGACTTTAATGGAGACCAAGACCGATATATATGTACAAAACAAATATATATTAATACGTGAATTACAAATAGATTAAAACACAAGTTACAATACATTGAAGACATGAATAAAATGTTACAGTGCCTGTATGGAAAGTTGTGTATGTGTGTGTTGAGTATAGTTGAATGTCCGTACGGGGTGAATTTTGTTTTAGCGTGTTCCCAGAATATGGGAAACGCTGGTTGTGTATAAGAGTTCACATATTGGAAATTTTTAGAGAAAGTTTTTTGTACCTCGCCCCACGTGCGAGGTTTCGGCCCGTGGCCGAAATCGACATAGTTCCTCGCACGTGCGCGTAAGCAGAGAAAAGAGATTGTTTTACCTCATCATCCCTCGAGAATGGCCGCCCGAGGCGTAAACCGGAAAAAAAGAGAAAGCGGCGAAAGGTCAGCCAGTATTTATACTCCCGGGAGAGAGAGACCCCTGGTGAAGGGTTAAGGAAATGAAGGGGAGCTAACTGCGACATTAGCACAGGGCGCAAAATAGACTGCATTACGGAACTAAAGGGCTCCAGATAGATTTATGACACCCTCAAGAGCATCTGTGTGATCTGAATACAAAACCGTTCCAAACAGAGTTTGATCTCGGTTTGCCGATTTCATTCATCGTGCCGTTAACTACTTTCCACCCCATCATCTGTGTTTATACAAAACAAACAGTATCTATTAAATTACAAGTGTTTTAAAATTAGAAAAAAAATCATTTTGCATATATATCCAGAAAAAAGAAAACATTATGAAATGATATTTTGGTTTCAACCTTACATATTAGCTAGTAGATAATTTTAATGATAGATACATTTATATAACCTACTTACACGGTCACCGAAAAAGAAATGACAGGATTATTTACGTAGAGATAAATTGGAGAAATATATAATCTCCATCCTTGACAATGTACTATGGTCAGTAGTGAATATTAGTGATATCGATAACACATTATACAGTGAAAATCTCAGATCAAAATGCAGTTATTAGCTACGCGTCATGCCGCGTATTTATTGATTCACTTTAGGTTATATGTACAGATATATTAACTTGGTTATAAATATGTGGATGTTGGTTGATACATGTATTTAGATGCAAATGTATGCAGGTTTATACGCATGTCTTGCTCAAATACCCACCCAAATATATGCACATCATGTAACGTTTATAAAAACAAATCTTTTTTTTTTACATAATATTTTTCTTGTATTGGAATGACAAAAGCAGCAAACTGAAAGGAAATCTTTTATTTTGTTTTATTTTACTGTTCAGTCTCATTCCCATGAGATTATCTCTGAATTCCGACATTTGAATGAGAGTCTAAATGCAGAAGGCAGATATAAAGGTTTGAAAAGAAGCTTCAACGAGACTTCCACGAGATCTCGACGAGACTTTAAGAGAATTCTAAAACAAGATACAGTTGCATTTCAAAAGATGTTTTCATTGTCTGAGCAAAGAAAAGATTTTTTAAAAGTTTTTTTCTCTCTAGAATTCACAGGTTGATATTTGTCAGTTTATATGCGACTATATCAAAATTTCAAACATGATATAATATTAAAAAGAAATTAGATTAAAATCTTTGTCATAAAATTTGAATTACATTTTTTGTGTCAAATAAAAAAAAATCATTAATTATTGAATGAAAGGCGATGATTTTACTATCTCTCATGATTTATCGTTCGGACATTTGCCAAATTTTAAAATATTTGCACTATTAATGTAGTATCTTATAAATAAGATCTATGAATTATAATAGACTACAGTGAAAAGCAATGCGAGTTCACTATGCAAAGTTTCCGAAGATAAATGCCGAACAAAAATATTGAAGACATTGTCATTGATAAGGTTCTTGTAGATAATTTACCTTATAAAGGCTGACTGACAGTGGAATTATTCATGAGATTTTCCTGATTTTGTGTTATACGACACATAAATTTTTACATATGAAGAACAATTTTATGAAAATTTATAACGAAGTGGAAAAAGTTTTCGTGCGATGAGTGAGGTTTAACTTGACGCTATTACACATGCGTACGATGGAGAGAGACGTTGAAATTTTAAATTTAAATTTATTTTTAAATGTTTTTGGTATATATGTATAATATAGCTGGTCAATCGTATTCGAGGACACCCTTCTACTAAGGCTGCTAGCCAATCCCTGTTGCAGACACTTGCTCAGGCACATTTGTGTTTATTCAACACCCACAGTGCCTACCTGTGGTTTATACTGCAACTATGTGAAGCGTCTTATCTAGCGTAATCAACAATTTGAACAAGGCCAGCACGCTCACACCCTCGCTCACGATGGCTTGTGACTGCTATTGACGTTTACCCAATTTCACTCACAAGACTTGGGTCAACTCTTGGTATGGCTTTTAGGCACTTTCCAAAGGTGCCGCACGCTGGGATCGACCCCTCCGATAACATCAGGAAGTCTCCATCCTGACACATGGTGAGATTCAAACCCGGTCTCATGGCCAGAATTCGAACGTTCTAACCACTCGGCCACGAATGGATATATATATATATATATATATATATATATATATATATATATATATATATATATATATATATATATATATATATATATATATATATATATATATATATATATATATATATATATATATATATATTGAAGACGATTTCATTTACTTTTCTTTTTTTATGTTTTTAGCTTTTTTTTAAAATTAAATATCCCACGTTATGATAATAGCAGATCTGCCAAGAAAAGTGAAATGTCATAACAACCGGAACATAAATTTACTGTAGATGGTCTAGCGATTACAGCACTTTCTATACATTTTCGTCTGAATAAATTGTTTTCTCTTTTATTAAAGTAACATTTTTTAATCAAAATTATGTCCAGACTTATTATGATAAGCATCTAATTCACTGAGTGTGTGTGTGTGTTATTTTTGTAAAAAGTTCTTTTGCGTTCAAATAATCTTTTATTTAAATTCTTGAGGTTTATTCTTTGTGGCAATTATTACAGGAAACTGAGCAAATTCTTCCAACAAGTTTTACCTCATTATTTTGTTTTGTATTAATTAAGTTTTTTTATTGTTTTAGAAGTATTTGTAAGTAACTATTTCTGCCTATCTATCTATCTATCTATCTATCTATCTATCTATCTATCTATCTATCTATCTATCTATCCCAGTCTGTTTCTATGTATGTATGTATGTATGTATGTATGTATGTATCTATCTATCTATCTATCTATCTATCTATCTATCTATCTATCTATCTATCTATCTATCCCAGTCTGTTTCTATCTATCTATCTATCTATCTATCTATCTCTGATCACATATAAAAGTTTTAGTTTGTCAAGAATGCTTACATTAACTACTAATGACTGGTGGTCATACTTTTAAAAGATTTTTTATACAATAATATAAGAAAATCACTATTCCCCTATGTGAACAAATACTAGTGCGTAAATTCTTACTCGCAGTCCCACCCACTTCGAATCAAAGGTCACTCTGTCACTGACGTGGGGCTGTTCTGTCTCATTATAATTACTAACAAAACTTACTTTATGTATAATTTTGGACATAAGAAGAATTTTAGAATCTAACTAAAATCTGGTCAAAATGTGGGTATCTTCAATTTTCATCGCGGACATTGGACACCCGAGTAAAAAAAAAACCTATGAAATATGTATAAAAGTTAATGTTATAGTTATTTGCTCCTATTTGTCAAGTCTGGGTTTGTAAGATAATTTTCTTCAAATTATTCCACATAAACGCACAGTAGTGAAATTCTATGTCAAAATTTATAGCCTTTTGTAATGTGTTTGTGGGTATGTCTGTGCTTTAGTGTGTGGGTTCGTCTCTCTCGCTCTCTCAAACACACCTTCGTTTATCGTTTTGTATAAAGCGGCGTAGAGCGGTACATCAAACAGTTTGTCTCAGGCATTCATTTGCTTTTTCTTGTCTGGCTGAATCGCGACATTCTCTCTCTCTCTTTCTTCCTCTCTCCCTCCCTCTCATACATGCACACAAAACGCACACAGGCAGATTTTTACTCAGGCAGATTTTTTTTCACATCGACATTCTGTTTTTAATTCACTGAAGATAAAAATGAATTCAAAGTCAAGATTTAAAGCTATGAAGTTGAAATCAAATGTTATTCTTTGAAAAACAGAATTAAAATCCTTTGAGATTTTTAAAGATTATTTTTTATAGTTCAGCTAGAAATATTTTCGTCTGAATCATGATATCACAAGTCCTTTCTTTTGGCCTTACCATGCTGGAACTCTCGGCTCCTGAAATCGCTTTCCCCAGTACCGAGATAAGTTAATATTTTTCTTCCTGTTACATTCTTATGAAAACATTCAGGGAAATTTATTAAAATTTATAAAACATAAAAAATAGTAAATTAAAACAATTCGGAATTAATTTAATTTTTTGATGGTTCGTGTCATGAGTTTGCATTCAGCCGAAATCAAGGATGAATAAAGTGTTCTCAGAAATTATTGTTACTTTGAAACAGAAACACTTGGCAGTTAGCATAATCGGGCTAATCCCGACGAGCCCGACCCGATATATATATATATATATATATATATATATATATATATATATATATATATATATATATATTATAGTCTTAAGGTGTGCTATATTTATGGGATAAAGTGCTCAATATCAGAGATAGAGCGTGTGTAAATATAAAAGTGAACATTGAAGTCAAGACTTATAGGCGACAGTCCGTTTCATGCTAGACGCAATCGTCACGCCTGACGATTGCGTCTAGCATGAAACAGACTGTCGCCTATAAGTCTTGACTTCAATGTTCACTTATATATATATATATATATATATATATATATATATATATATATATATATATATATATATATATATTTTAAATAAAAACAGACCACTTTAAGGTTCCATATAATAAATTATTTCACCACAGCCCTTTTAAAGGACCGTGGATCATCAGATTTTATTTCCAAAGGTTGAAACGAAAAATGAAAAGAAATTTACACATTTATGACGGGCAGTAATAAGTATATGTAAATTACCGAAGTGAGGAAGTGAAGGGGGGAGAGAGACATGATTGAGTTAGATGTAACATTTCTATTCTCTCAAATTTAAATTTTTAGAGGAAATCCAGACATTGACACATTAAATTGGTTAACTTAACGGAAGTTATATATTGATATGGAAGGGGGATAGGACAAAAAGGCATAAAGAGAAAGAGAGAAAGAAGTTGTGATAAAGTGTCATTAACTTTCTTTGGAATGAAAGGCCCGAAATAGGCGCTGTTGTTTTGCTTTACTTTGAGAGTTCATAAATATTATAATGTTTGATATAAGTTTGAATGTTTAAACAGTCTAAGGAATTTAATTATATGTTTGTTAAAGTTTTTTTTTTTTTTTTAAAAACTTTATTACAAAAATTTTGGGGATTTAATATGAAATAGTCGATTAGAAAAATATTCATAGAATTTACATTAAAACACTAAAATTTTATTTTCAAATATAAGTTTACTTCTAGTTGTAATTGATTATTAAGGTGATATCTCTATCAGTTTGAATTTTATTCATGAATTTAATTTGCGACTATTTTTAAATTGGTAATTTCTCTTACTTAAAATTTAGTTTTAAGTTAATATGGAGTGACATTTGAAGGTCTTGCTCTGTCATATATTGTATACACATCCATGTAAATTTCATATACATACGTTCTTTTACATGTGCAGTCACTCATACAGGTACACATGTACCGATATACATGGGTAATTTCATGTATTAATACCTACATATATCTTTTTAAATGTTTCCGCATACTTACACACATATAGTTGTGTCCTTAGAATTCCCTAAAAAAACTTCTCTAAAAATAACGACTTTAGTATTCAATTATCAAAAATCTAAATATTTTATCATTAATAATGATTATTAAAGGGTAATTCATTTAAATTAAAAAAAAAAAAAGAAAGAAATTTTCTCCGTATTGTAAAGAATTTTAAACTCACAATTCCAAATGGAGAATATTAAGCGAGAAAGGGGGGTAAAACATCAATAACATATCTGTAAGTCCTTTTAAAAAAAAAATTTTTTTGCACACACACATACATATACACACACATATATACACACATCAGCACACATGCACACACACATATATATATCCCTACATATACATATATATATATACATATATATATATATATATATATATATATATATATATATATATATATACACACACATATATCCTTATATCTACACACCCATATACATATGCACACACACACACACACATATATATATTTATATGCTCATACCTACACACATACACATGTAGATATACACACGCACATACATACACATGTAGATATACACACGTACACATATACACACGTACATACATACACACATATACACATATACATACA
>OZ038512.1:62449014-62486514 GCA_964036315.1 Acanthosepion esculentum
TGTGTGTGTGTGTGTGTGTGTGTGTGTGTGTGTGTGTGTGTATTAATGGCAACTCCCAGGGCTATATATATATATATATATATATATATATATATATATATATATATATATATATATATGTATGTGTGTGTGTGTGTGTGTGTGTGTGTGTGTGTGTGGAGATATTTAAAAAAATACGGGGAGCAGATTTATATTTTGATAAAATTTGATAGCGACACTCTCAAGAATTTTACTTTCTCTTGTAATAAATGTGGCATTCGTTAAATCAAAGCTGTGATTTAACCACAACTATCATCTAAAGATGAAAAGGAAACGGTTATATTAATAACCTCATATTATTGCATTTACCTTGATAAAGTCCCTCAGAGGACGAAACACGTCGGCTAAGATAAGTTTCTCTTAAAAAATATATTCAGTGTGTTTCAAAAATATTTTTTCAAACTTTGGGGGTGGGTTCTCCACAACAAAACAAGATAAAATGTTCATATAAACATATGTTCAAAATGCCATCATTGTACCTCAACAGAGCAACTCATAACAAATGTTCAAAATCTACTTCGTTTGCTTCTACATACACATATGCCCGTCGGATCATTGACTGGTCTACCCTTTCAAATATCCCACACGGTGTCGGGTGGTTTCGCAGGACCCCCATGGCACGTTGGTGAAGCGTCTCTGCATTTTTAATGTCTTCTGCATAAACCAATTGTTTTAAGTGGCCCCACAGATAAAAATCCAAAGAATTGAAGTCGGGGTAACGTGCAGGCCACGGAATTGGCCCTCCCCTACTTATCCATCTTTTATAGTAAATATCAAGCCAGTGATTCGCAAAAAATGTAACTAAAATGTGATGGAGTCCCATCATGCATAAACCACATGTGTCTTCGTATTAGCAAGGGTACATCCTCTAGCAGGTCTGGAAGTGTGTTCAAAATAAAGTCCCTTTAGACAGCTCCTGTAAGACGTGCTGGGAGAACATATGGACCTACCAGACAGTCACCTACAATTCCAACCCACACATTAATCGTAAACTGATGCTGGTGTCTAGCCTGCATTGTACCATGGGGATTCTGATCTGCCTACAAATGTTGGTTGTGTAAATTTGTTATTCCATCTCTTCCAAATGTTGCCTCATCCGTAAACAATCTGAAGAGACAAACAGCAGACCGGCAGTTTGTGCAATAAACCATCAGCAAAAGTTCTCCCATGGTGAGTCTTCAGAGGGCGAAAAATGCTACACACGTTGCAAATGATATGGATAAGCAACTGCTTCTCGACATGTTAGGGCCACTTGACGTATGATGATACCTGGATTGTCGTCACCGACTGTCTGTAGAATGTGTTCTCCGTGGTCAGGCGTACGAACGGATCTCAGTTTTCCTAGATCAATAGTTTGCGGTGCCACGGAACTTGCCTCAGCAACGTGACGATAAACAATGGCAAAGGTTGGATGACTCGGCTGTCTCTGGTCTGAAAAGGCAATCTGATACAGCCGTGCAGCCTCGCGTCCATTACCATTCGCGAGGCCGTATATAAAAATCATATCTGCATGCTCATTATATGAATAGCCTTCCATTGACTTTTCGACCGTTTTTTCACCTACAAATGCTTTCGATGTACCAGATTATTATTAATATTATTAAAAACGGAACGAGAAAAGATTGTATAGGAGAATTTCTGGTGATATTGCTGTTGGAGATGTCATTAATTATTATTATTATTATTATTATTATTATTATTATTAATTGACGAAAGGAAATAGTCGTTGTTGTACCGGTGTAGCAGGCATTTATCCTCTCTGCATGAGAAATTACATTTCATTTCCGGTTTCATTTCTGGGATTAAAAATAAAACTTGTTCAAGGGCAGATAACTCAATTCTGCTACGTTACATTTTCTCAGACAAGCTTTGAAAGCGACTTTGTGCCAAAGACTATTGGTTTCATCTTTATATTTTCACTCAGGTCATCACGGCAGCAGTGACTCTGTACAATGAACTAGAGTGAATAAGAACACAATTATCGTTACTCATTGTTTTGTTTTTTTTATCATTTCACTTCGAGCAAGGTGATAAGACTCAATGGGGTTATCGGGAGTGAAGAAGAATAAGAAGACTATGGCAAGGAGAAAGGACAATAAAAGAACAGCATTCAGGAAGACAGAAGATTGACGTTGCATTTACATTTTTGGCAGGGAAGTAAGAAATTGGGAAAGTTTTCCACAGGTGAGAAGTTTGAGAAAAAGAACTATTAGAATAGAATTTGCGGCTATATCTTCAACAGTAAAACGATGAAACCTCATAGCCAATCAAGTAGTATGCTTAAATTCATGCGGTTTCGGTATCAAGGAGGAGTGCTCATCAGGACAACTGCCATGAAAATATTTATAGAAAAGTGTTGTGGTAGGATCCACCTAATTTGCATAGTGGAGTACCGACGATATAAATATGGTTGGTACCGGGAAGACAGGAGAGGCGAATCAAGAGATTCAACTAGAGACTCTGCCCGACTGCGACTTAGTCAACACATTCTCCAGGAACGGTCTTCCCAGGAATATACAAAAGACTATATGTAAATATTGTGTACACTTTCTTGTTTAAATACATTTTGTTCTAAGTACATTTTGTGTTGCATTATTATTCCATGCATTAGTCAAGTTTCAACAAAAAGACAGAGAGAAGCCACGTTACAGCGATGTGAAAGCGACAGAAGTCAAGATGCCAGGTCAGAACCAAGAACATTGCAAACCATTCTCTGGATTTTGACGAGAATCGCGTGATATATAGCCGGAGTGCTAGACCGGATATGCCAGCAATATTTAATGCACGGACGAATGGTAGTTTTATAAATATACAAGATAGATTCTGACAAGAAAAATTGTCTGGCATGCTAGATAGAACCAATCTTCTTAACTGCAGACCTAGCAAGTGTTTCAATATAATCACTCCTCGTCATGTCAGTAGAAAACCTGAGACCAAGAAGGTGCAATTAGTTAATTTCCTGGAAGTTAGCATCAATCATGCTGATGGATGGTAAAAATTGTTCTCTATGACGATTAAAGGATAGCAGTTTCGTTTTACGATATCAAGCCATTTCTTACCCTAGTTAACAACTGATTGGAGGTCATTTTCGAGAGTTATTGTCATTTTTACGTTGTCGGACTTACTATTAATACGGGAGTATGTTTTGCTTATGCATGTTGTTTAGGTCGAAGCAGGACTTGAGTCTCTCTAACTGGTCCTCACAAATCAGATATCGTCGGGATAGTGTTCTATATCCTTCATGACATTTTGACTTTACTATTGCTGATCTCCTTTCCAATAATATGCGACATGTTATATTGAGTTACATGGTACCAATAACAAAGAGTTATCCCTGACTAATCCTTTAAGGTGAGGTTGATTCATACCTTTCTGGAGAGCATCAGTACGAAGTATGCCAAAGCAAATTATTTCTATTAAAATTTGAACTTCGTTTGCTAATTAGGCTTTTCTGTGCCGTAAGCCATTTGGCCATTTCTGTAACTTCTTAATAATAATAATTGTTATTAGAGACCGCAAACAAGAAAAAGTGCCTCCTTATTGATATGGCAGTCCCTGCGGACTGCAATGTATCTTTGAAGGTCTTCTAAAGGTTATCAAAATATAAGGACCTTGAAATCGAAATCTCAGCAATGTGGCACATGGAAACATCAACAATCCCTGTTATAGTTGGAGCCCTCGGGTTGATTGGAAAAGATTCCAGTAGACTAATTGAAAGGATTCCTGTTAGCCCATGCCTTAAAGAAATACAAAAAATTGTTCTCACGAATACAGCCCGCACCTTACGAAGGGCTTTATCTATGTAAAATATGTGTTTTTTTTTGTCAGTGGAAAATATCATGATGCCATTTCTAACCTTAGGTCTCTGGGCGGGACCAGGAACGAAATGTGTACACACCAGAAATCAAAGTAAATAAAATAATAATAATAATAATAATAATAATAATAATAATAATAATAATAATTGGGTAGCTTACTTACTTAGTTGCGAATGTTAAAATCTGATATGACCTATTTGAATCTTCCAATTTGGTAAAGATTAGTTTGAAATTATTTGAATAAAGACATAAAAGAGCAGAGACTAGAGTACTAGTTGCATTAGTCCTGCTATGTGTTCTTCGTCTTAGCAGTAGTAGTAGTAATAGACAGACAATAGTCCCCATTATTTGTGGTTTCAATTACGGGGATCAAGTGATAATCTTTGCTTAATAATAGTACCAAACCGCAAAAGTATTGATGCTAGCAATTCATGATACACCAAAGAGAAGCTGTTAGTGGCGGACCTACGTTTTTCGGACCCTGAAGCTTGAACACAGAACAGATATAGGGGCTCATTCGGAACCAGCAACAATAGATTCGAGGATCCAGCTGCCAAAATGTAGGCTCTGAATAGATTCTGGTGAGCTCGTGGATCCCATACAACTCGTAATTCAGGCGCTGCAAGCCCGCAAGAAAACTTTAAAATTTGACCAATTAATAACGGGGTCGGGTTTGTCTAGCTCCCCTGACGAGACTCTACCCTTCGGTATAGCATCGTCTGGGTTCTTCTCTGCCCAAAGGCAGAGAGTTCGACAAACATTAAGAGCTTAGCATACGGCTAAGGCCTAATGCTAACTTGGTATTTACCCGAGCTCCCCACAGGGTGGGATGTGGCACAAAGCCGGTTTAGAGTGTGTTTTTTTCGAAGCCTGTAGGCCCGAGCAAAAATTCCCCGTAGACTCCGTAATGAGTCAGACAGTTCGACAAGCACTAAGAGCTTAGATCTAATGCTAACTGCCCTCAACTCCGCCTATTCAAATAAACGGACGATTCCATTCATTTATGTCCTATATGACAATACAGTATAGTATCTGCTACGACAGAGCTATATACAGTTTTGACATCAAAGTTGTCTTTCTCCTAGAATGGTTACCAATCACGGTTATTTAATTCAAGGCTGGAATTCGAACTCAAGTCACTGATTTCTTGTTTCGAGCTGCAAGCCATTACACCATCTGCACTTCTTTATAGACTAAACTTTATTTTTGTATACATGTATGTATGTATGTATGAAAAAAAACAACAGTCTTTTTAGGGTTGGGTAATAATACCGGAGATTGATAAATTACTAGCTTGAGTGAAGTCTAAACAAGGGGTCGATTACACAAACATTGACTGCATCGTATTAAGTTCAATTATTGGGATAACCACATTTCCATAATTACCTTACATGTCTGAGTAGATAAGACTGCTATAGGAAAGCGGGTTACGTATTAATATCCACTCTTTTTTGTCAACAGTTTCTAGTTGCTCGTAACGAGACATTCTATCAGAACATAGAGACGTACATGCCTTTAACCAAGAACACTAGTGGGAGTGAATATAAAAAGTCGGAACTCACGGTGGTCTTGGGATATACCCCTTGCTGATAGGTAGGGGGACTATTCTGTTACTAAAAAAAGAAGAAAGAAAGAATAGAGTACAGATGATACATCTGGGCACTAGTTAAATAGACTGATCCACTGGTAAAACGCAGGGAAAATGTTTCCGTGGAATAACGTTTGTACGAGGGGGGACTCAAAAGTAATCGGAATCGTTTTCTGTGTGACAAGCCCGTAGTAGTTCAGGCTTCCACCGCTAGATGCCACTTGAGGCAACCTTCAGGAATCAGTGTGCTAACTGGTTTCATCGTGGGAAGACGTATAGCTCCGTGGTTCACACTTGTTTTGAAGTGATCCACACCTTTTCGTCTATTTTTACCATGGCTGAAAGGATGCCTGTCGTAAACTGAAAGAACAGTTAGAAGTTGATCCAGACCTTCTTTCGAAGGTCATCAATGGTGACGAAAGCTGGTGCTATGGCTACAACCCGGAAACGAAGCAGTAATCAAGTCAGTGGAAGCATCCAACATCACCACGACCCCAAAAAGCGCGTCAAGTGAAGTCCAATGTCAAGACGATGCAGATTTGTTTCTTTGATGTGAAAGGAATTCTCCACAAAGAATTTGTTCCTCCTGATCAAACTGTTAACCAGGCTTTTTACTTGGAAGTCCTGAAGCGTTTACGAGACAAGGTGGGACGAAAACGCTCTGACCTGTGGAGGGTGCATCACGACAATGTGCCAGCGCACACCGCTTTGAGTGTGAGACAGTTTCTGACCAAGATTGGCATGACCCCGCTTCCCCATTTTCCTGATTCACCCGATCTCACCCCCTGCGACTTTTTTGTTCCCCCGAATGAAGAAAGTCCTCAAAGGAAAACGTTTTGCAGATGCAGAAGAGGTTTATAATAAAACAACTGAGTCATTAAAAAACATAACATTTCAAGAGTTCCAGGACTGCTTTGAACAATGGAAAACACGTCTGGACCGGTGCATTGCTTCAAATGGAGAATATTTTGAAGGTGATAAGAATATAAACATGTAACAATAATTGAATAAAATTATGACATAATTCCGGTTACTTTTGGGTTCCCCCTCGTACATTAGTATTCATTGACCCTTCCTCATGCTATAACGTTTATCAGAATCGAAAAAAATCTTCTATTTGGAAGGGTTGTTCCTGCTCATTTAAGTTTAAGCATCAATCTTATTAGAAGGAAATTATTCACCACTTCAGCACAAACTTGTTGAATTTTTACACTATGAGTACTTGATACATCTCGCTACAGTATGCCTTCCTAATACTCCTACTCAATACTCTCTAGTCATGATTCGAGCTGATTTTATCAACACTTCAGTCTGGATAATTTAAAAAATCAAAAAGGAAGAAATACATAAAAATATATCTGTATAAGAAATATATGATTTTCGAAACTTCAAAAACAAACTCCAAGACATTTCTCTCTCTCTCTCTCTCTCTCTCACACACACACACACACACACACACACACACACACACACACACACACACACACACACACACACACACACACAAATACCCCGCCCAAATACGATAAATGCAGTTATCTGTGGACAAATATGTTTAAATGAATAAAAAATGAATAATTACAATTGCAACAATTAGACTTGAATAGGATAATAATAATAATAATAATAATAATAATAATAATAATAATAATAATAATAATTACATTATTCGGACTATTATCCTCATCTTTGTCGCCATATTTATTACAACGTTTCGGCCGTTGTACGCCCCGGCCTTCATTAAGTGGTTGGAATGTCGAACTGAACCCTTTATTTCGCTCACTTGGGTAAACCGTTCTAGTTCCACGTGCCATGTTTAAAACAGTCTACCCCAGTGAGCAAAATAAAGAGTTCAGTTCGACATTCCAACCACCTGAAGAAGGCCGGAGCATACACTGGCCGAAACGTTGTGATAAATATGGCGACAAAGATGAGGACAATAGTCGGAATAATGTAAATAGTGTACATAATACCGCATCTCAGAAATATAGACAGATATTGTGATATTTTTGCATAATAATAATAATAATAATAATAATAATAATAATAATAATAATAAAGGGATAATTACATAAACACACTCAATAGATCTAGATTTTGTCACAAAAATTAGAGAATAGGAACAAGAATAAGCCTATAAATACCTAGGGGATAAGCCTTATCCTAAGGTTGATTTTGACCATCTGTATGTGTCCAGAACCGAAGGAGGCGGAGGATTAGTTCAACTAGTCTTAGTTTAAGTGTCTTAAAAAAAAAACACAACCATCGGTCTTCATAGATACCTGGAAATTATAGAAGACTGGATTATGATCTGTGTCAAAGAACATGAAAGAAATTAGAAACTTTATTCAGTAATAAAGGAAGCCAACAAATTCAAGTGGGAATTTCAAGTGGGTGAAGAAGTGCAAGTAAACCATAATAAACCTACTGCAGCGATAAAAAAGAAAACAAAAGCAAATGCAATGTGCCAAATGCAGAAACGATATGACTCTTCATGGTCAAATCTCTGTCCGTACCAAACAAGCTGATGAAGACAAACCCACCAGTGGTTACGTAAGGAGGGTTAAAAGTTGAAACCAACTACACAGGACCACTGCTTGCTATTTAGAAATTACAAAGCACACTGTTATATGGGAATAAAATGTCACTGCTGACACTGAAGTTTGAACACAGATCTCCAGTAAGCAAACACAGGCGATTCCATATCTAATAAGTGATGTAAAGGAAATGTATATATGGGAATTAGAGGGGTGTCTAATTGATCCTCATTTCTATTCTATCCTCTATCACTATACGGATCGTTATTCCCTACTCTATCCACTATACTATTTCTCTATACTTATCTCTATACGGATTACTATTCGGTGGTTACTTTCCGAGCGAGTATTATCGTGCAAGTACTATTAGTGCAAGTGTTATTCGAAGGCGCCTGACACCAGTATTGTTCAACGGCGTTACTATAGTTGTATCTGCGATTACAAAATCTCTACTACAACGATCATTACGGAAGTAACAACGAGTATTCGTTGACATCACAAAACACACATAGTGAAAAAAAAACTGTGTTAACCCGAAATGCAATTTCTATGATAAATATCTAGAAACAATCATCTTGTATCAGGTTGCACGGTATTAGTACCCACTGAATATAAAACCCGGCATGATAGAGTGGGCCAATATTTGCAATGGAAAATGTGCAATTTTTACGGAAAGGAAACCGTAAGAAACTGGTAAGGACATCACCCAGACCCGGTTACAGGGATAGCACTTGTAATAATTTTTTAGATGTATAGATTACTTACAAGCTTTAATATATAATATCTTAATTTTTTTTTCATTAATAGGCATAAATGTGTAATAACGTTTTACTTAGTCCCAATTTTAATTCTTTAAATCAATTTTTGAAGATAGATGTGTCACTGCATTAAAGAGCGCACCTGGTAGAACGTCTACTGCAATGGCACCGATAAAACTTCGGAACAAACAGTAGTGCGCGTAAATTGCAAAATTGACGTTAGCATTTTTAAGGAAACGCACAATTAATGCTAGGATTGCCATTGAAAGTACAATAGCAACCATGTCTATAAATACATTTATTGCTATTACTACTACTACTAGTACTACAGTTACTACAACAACTACTACTACTCATGACTGTAAACGATCACCACAGCAGCTTATAGAGTGAAGACGTTCATTCTTTCTTTCAAAAAGTCCGAAATTCTTGGAAGGAAGTCCAGCATGTCTCCTGAGAGATAAATAGATTCTAATTAGGCCTATTTTCAGTTAAAATCAGAAATCTCCTTAATGCCACGACCCTTCAGGATGTAGGCGACATAACTCTCTACAGATTCGTTTTGTTTCTTTTTCTTCTGTGAATAACCATTTCTTTGGGGACGAATGTAAAGTGGTTTCCCATTATCTTCTCCATAATTTGGAATTTAGAGTTTTCTTCTCTTAGTCTGGTTGCTACCTACGGTTAGAGAGCCCAGTCTATTTTGCTATTTAACCCATATCTGGAGGGAGAAGTGATGGATTTATACAATCAGCCATACATGAATTAAATAAATTGCGACGAGGCTATCATAATTGATTTCTAGAATTTTCTATGAATTTGTAGCAGCAAATCTTTGACAAGGCCCATTATGTCCGGACTCATTAAGTAAAGATATTAAAGTCTTAACCAATTTTTAGTAGATGAGCAGATGGTGCAGTAGTTATTAGTGCAAAAATCGACAGGCCGAAATCGATCTCGGCTATGGGTAAAATGGTAAGGTCAACTGATGTTCTTAACTTTGATATGGCATCTAGTCTCAGAGAAGAGTAAATTTAAATTTAAACTGTGTCGACGGTAATAGGAAAGAGGGTGAGTTAACATCTGTTAGCTTGTATACATAAGAGTCAATTTCAGAATTTGTATAAATGTGTGAATACATCCGGGTCTGCAATAGTAAAATATCTAATAAATAACGGTCATGGTGTGAGATATCATTCATGCGTACATCTTTTAAGGCAGTCACATTGGGACACTCATTTGAAACTTTTAGGGATCATATTCATTAAATCACTACAAAATTCTCTTTTTAAACAGGAGTGGCTGTTAGGTCAAAATATGATCAGTTTTTGATATATATGCATATGTTAGATTATTAATATACATGTCTGTCATAGCGTCATTTACAATATTTCTTCACTATGGTCGTGGTGCACTTTTATTTCTTTGATCGATGTCTGATGAGAGCAGAACGAAAACTGGTCAGTTCCTTGTTTGTTCTTTCTTTCTTTTTCAAATTGCTGTTCACGTTAATGGTACTTTTTCTTTTTTCTTTCACTTCAATGAGGTGTGTGTGTTTAAGATAATAAAATTTTGTAACACGTGGAAAATCTTTAAGAAATCATTCCATTACTTTTTTCAATAAAGTCATAGTGATTCATAGCTTTACAGTTATTTTTAAAGATATCCACGCTTCACAGAAGCTTAAATACAGACAACAAATGTTTGATAAAAAAATAGACAATAAGGTCCTGCTCTTAACAATAGACACTCCCCCAAAAATCTATCGAGAGTGATACCTGTATCATGGGGAGCATAAAATGTATGTAAAGCAGAAAACAGGATAGATTTCAACGATTATGGATGATCCCACTGGAGAGCGATTATACAGAATGGTGTTGACACCAACTGGCTTGGGGTCGAAGTTAGTGGAGTTTTCCCAACAGTTCGCTTTCTCTGGAGATCACGCGATAGAAATACTCTTTAGCCGATTGTTTTAGAACTGTCATCTGGATGGTTTATCTTGGATTTTGCATGTTTACATCAGATGTCTGAAAGATAAAGTATTGCTAAGTATCATATATTTTCCACTTTCAACCTCAAGAGTGCCAACCGCCAGATCAAGGTCATTGGTTCTGATAAGACATATACAGTCTTCGAAGCTGGCGGTAAAAGATACCAGAAAGCATGTATCTTTTACCACCAGTTTACCTTTTGACGTTTCTGTTTTCCAAAGAGCTATTTGTGGTGGAGAAAGAACCAATGTCATATCAGTCAGTTATGTACCATGCGTGATACATGCGTAGGCGATCATTTATCTTTCGATACATGACTGATGAGGCAGATTTCTTTCTGCCATATAGTAATTGCTATCCAAGGCTATAGAACCCGGTCTGTCCTGCTATTTATCCATAGCTGGGGGGAGAAGAAGGGGATTCATACAATTTCCAAGGGTATTAGCACGTAAGTGAATGTAATGGATTCGACTGGAATTCGAACTCGGCTCCCCAATTCCTCAATCCAAGCCGTTATCTATTACTCCACCGTGCGTCCTCTCCCCCACTGATTGGATAATAGGTGAACGAAATCGAAATGATACTAATTTTTAAAAAATTCTACTTTCTGCCGAAGGAAGAAATTTATAATTCGACCAATTAAAATCCATGCAACACTTAGGGAAGGGATTAAACTTAGGAATATTAAGATTACCTCCTCGGTTATCCATTGAAGCTGCTATCCACCAAAAAAAAAAAAAAAAAAAAAAAATGCCAGTCCCCACTGCGGGCCATTTAAAAGATAGTTCGCGCAGCTGATTGGTTGTACAAACAGCCAATCGGATGTGCGGAATACGTGGTCTTTCTTCGTAGAATTCTTTAAAAAGGCCACAGTAGCTGTTAGCGTTTTAAAATGAGGGGGAATCAGGGTTAGATCTCCCCTGATTGGGTCGATTTGGTGATGGGGAGTATGATGTTTAAAGACCCGAAACTCCCTGATGAACCAAGTCAAAAACATCACTGACGACTCCCTCGGGCGCCTACTTAAAAGCGTATTTTTTAATTACATAATATATTCGTCAGGTAGTGCTTTTTTTCATCCCTTAAGGATAACCATAGGGCAGCCGTAGTAGGTAGTAGTGTTTCTTGGGCAAGATTGCCTGACGGAGCTCAACCCTTTCCAGGCCGGTTTTGAATTTATAGTTTTTCCTTCTCCCAGATCGGTTACCACCCAGTCTGTTTTGCTATTGGTTGGTTATTGTGCCTGTATAGCTCGTGGGGTCGGGCGGACTCAAGAAAAAGATACATACCTTTCCCAAGGATATTAGCACGAAAGTGAATATAATGGTTCCGACTGAAATTCGAACTCGGCTTCCCCAATCCGAGCCGCTATCCATTACTCCACCGTGCTTCCCTGAAGGTAGTGTTTTAGAAATTGAACTTTTACTAGAACACCAACTATCCGTTCAACCCATCAAGGTATATGTGGTATGTTTGCGTATTACGCTAAATGGATGTCACCATCATCAGGCAAATGCCCGCCCTCGCTACAAAAGGAAATAATTGAATCAAGCAGATCGTCATGTAGCCTTCATGTCAAGAATGTTGCTTGGAAGTGAGTTATACTATACACCTGTTGAGAAAGAAGCAATTGCCATAATTGGGGCTGTAGGGAAGTAGTTTTACCTGCCGTTGGGCCAAACTGCAGGAATGAAAGATGATAATACAATGAAAGAGCCAGTTCATCGCTCCACAAAACAGAGTCAGGCTCCTCAGAGATATAGATATGATGACTAATTGTACCACTATTATTATTATTGTTATTTTTGTATTGCTTATGTGCCTATTATGACTTCTGTATTGTCTGTACAATAGAACAGACTAATTCTTCATTTTTGATAACCCCACTTCTAGTGTCACTTCTGTGCAATTTCATTGAGCAAGAGAGAATGTTGTATAAATATATGTGGCTAAGGTGCGGTGGTTGTTTCCCTTGAGTTGGCTCTCCCGATTATGGCAGAGAATAAGTAGTACGTGGCTGGGGAGCGGGAGTTGTTCCCCTTGAATAGAGTTTTTTGACAATAGCGGAGAATAACAGATAAATAAATAAAACCATTTAATTGATTGAAATGATTGATTTTTTTGTTTGACAGCTAATCAACTTCTTGCAGGTTATTTTAAGCCTGGACATATTTGGTACAGTAATAATTTTTTTTGAGATAATAATGATTTTCCAATAGAAATCCTACTATTTAACCCATAGCTGAAGTAAAGACACGTAAAAATGATCTTTACTTACATGCCAATAAGTACAAAATTCTAGAGATGAGACTAAAGCAATTGGAAATTCGAGAAAGTCTGATACAAGGCTATTTACATTATTCGGACTATTGTCCTCATCTTTGTCGCCATATTTATTACAACGTTTTGGCCGTTGTACGCTCCGACCTTCTTCAGGTGGTTGGAATGTCGAACTGAACCCTTTATTTCGTTCACTGGGGTAGACTGTTCTAGTTCCACGAGCCATGTTTAATGGATGTCAGTTGTCGGTTATCTCCTGTTAATTCCCTTCTCCAAGTTCTCCACTGCCTTAACCGGGTATTGAACTCACACTCTTTGGGTCCTGTTACTGGATCTAACTAACTGTGCCATGTGTCCTTGAGGACCCAAAGAGCCGAAACATTGTAATAAATATGGTGACAAAGACGAGGACAGTAGTCCGAGTAATGTAAATTGTGTACATAATACCATATCTCAGAAATATAGACAGATACTGAAGGGCCGAAACGTTGTGATAAATATGGCGACAAAGATGAGGGCAATAGGCCGAATAATGTAAGTAGTGTACATAATACTTCATCATTGTTTATTTACTTCTGGACTTTGTCATTTAATAACGGATGGAGGGTGTGTTACTTCTTCGAACGTGAATCTTCTCGCAAGGATGTGAAAAACACTCTATCTTTCTCTCAGCTGGAGTGCGTGTGTAAGTATCTGGCATCCAGTTGTCCCACGTGTGCATATCTTAAGCTCATCTGGGCCGACCACCTGTTTACATGTCGGGACAGCCACTGATATCATGTAAGGCACGATTCTGCACCTGATAATTGTACGGTTACCGTTTATGCTAATTCCTGGCTCCATTAGTGCTTTGGTGTGACATCAAGGTCTAGGTTTACTTTGGTATCTTTCAGTATGAGCCCAATACAAATTGGGGTCACCACAGATCAATTCTCTTAGAACATAGTGCCCTATTCTTTTTCTTCCTCTTCTTCGATGTACTATGTCCCTTAGGGACGTTGGTGACCATGGCTCGCCATAACCTCCTATTCTTTGTAGCTTTTTTCGTTTTGCCATCGCTCCCAAACCCTGCTCCGCTATCCATTCACTCAAAATCGTCTGGTAGGTTATGCGTTGCTTTCCTCTACTTCACTTGCTTTCAATCTGTCCAGTGAGTATCAAATTTTCCAAGCTTTCTTTCCTCATTATGTGCCCTAGAAACTTCAACAGTCTCTTCTTGATGTTAAGTATAAGTGTCCTTTTTGTTTCCACTGTCTGTAGGACTTCCCCATTGCTCACATGTTCGGTCCGTGGTATTTCCAGCATCCTTCTGTAGAACCACATTTCTGTTGCTTCAAGTCTCTTTTTCATCTGTTAGGATAATATCCAGCATTCACTGCCATACAGGAGAACTTATATTGCATTACAGTTCAGTACTGTTTTCTTTTTTTGGGGGGGGAACGAAATTTTTCTGTTTCTTAATACTTTGCTTGGATTTTGGAAGGCATTTTTCGCTATGTGCCTTCGGATTTCACTGTTGCACTTTCTTTCCCTCCTCTGTTAAAACGCTTCCCAGATATTTAAATTTTTGTACTTGTTTGATTTTGGTATCTCCAATTTGTAATCTGTATGTTGAGATGTTCTGTTAGCTAAAAAATATGCATTCGGTTTTCTTGCAATTGATGCATAGTCCACGCTTTAATTTGCTACCATCTATAAGAGTTCCTATAGTTTTCTTTCTCTGTGTCCGCTATCAACACTGTGTCATCTACATATCTAATGTTGTTAAGATTGTGGCCGCCAATAATGAATCCTGGTAGGAATTCTAATTTTCTCAGAATCGCTTCGCTGTATAGGTTGAATGAGTCTGGTGAGAAGGCACACCCTTGTCTTACACACCTTTCTATTTTTTTCTATTTTTCTTTTTATGTGCCGTGTCCCTTCAGGATGTAGGCGATCATAGCTCCCCACTTCCCACTATTCCTTGTAGCTCTCAATAAGTTTCGTCCCTCTGCTACCTCCCCAGACCACGTCATTCACTTGCTTAAGCCCGCCAGGTATGTCATTCGTTGCTTTCCCTTGTCCCTCTTTCCCTCTATTTGACCTGTGAGTATCAGATTTCCCGGATCCTCATTTCTCATTACGTGTTCATCTGCCTCTTCCTGATGTTAAGTATAAGCGTCCTCCTTGTTTGCATCCTCTCCAAGACCTCATCGTTGCTCACACGCTCGGTCCATGATATCCTTAGCATCCTTCTGTAGAACCATACCTCCATTGCCTCGTGTCTCTTCTTTTTTTATTACGTGTCTCAGAAATTTCATCTGCCTCTTCCTGATGTTAAGTATAAGCTTCCTCCATGTTTGCATCCTCTCCAAAACCTCATCGTTGCTTACACGCTCGGTCCATGATATCCTTAGCATCCTTCTGTAGAACCATACCTGCATTGCCTCGAGTCTCTTCTTTTCTTATTACGTGTCTCAGAAATTTCATCTGACTCTTTCTGATGTTAAGTATAAGCTTCCTCCTTATTTGCATCCTCTCCAAA
The DNA here is from genome assembly GCA_964036315.1 of Acanthosepion esculentum. Classification (NCBI taxonomy): domain Eukaryota; kingdom Metazoa; phylum Mollusca; class Cephalopoda; order Sepiida; family Sepiidae; genus Acanthosepion; species Acanthosepion esculentum. Next base: position 62,464,553 of record OZ038512.1, read on the forward strand.
ACCTCATCGTTGCTCACACGCTCGGTCCATGATATCCTAAGCATCCTTCTGTAGAACCATACCTCCATTGCCTCGAGTCTCTTCTTTTCTTATTACGTGTCTCAGAAATTTCATCTGCCTCTTCCTGATGTTAAGAATAAGCTTCCTCCTTGTTTGTATCCTCTCCAAAACCTCATCGTTGTTCACACGCTCGGTCCATGATATCCTTAGCATCCTTCTGTAGAACCATACCTCCATTGCCTCGAGTCTCTTCTTTTCTCATTACGTGTCTCAGAAATTTCATCTGCCTCTTCCTGATGTTAAGAATAAGCTTTCTCCTTGTTTGCAACCTCTCCAAAGCCTCATCGTTGCTCACACGCTCGGTCCATGATATCCTTAGCATCATTCTGTAGAACCATACCGCCATTGCCTCGAATCTCTTCATCTTTGAGGAGACCGTTCAACATTTGCTGCCGTAAAGGAGGACATATGTTACGTAGCAGCTCAGTACTATTTTTGTTACCAAAGAAATCCTCCTGTCTCGCAATACCCTGCTCAACTTTTGGAATGCATCCTTAGCCATACTAGTCCGTCTTCGGATCTCAGCGTCGCGCTTACCGTCCTCTGTCAAAACACTTCCCAGATATTTAGATTTCCGCATCTGCTTGATTTAGTGTCTCCAATTTGCACCTCCTTTTACTGATGAACATTCATTCTGTCTTCTTGTAGTTTATGCTTAGTCCCTTCTTCTCGCTCTCCTTCGCTACCTTTTGTTGGAGGTTTTATAATTTCTTTTCCGTGTCTGTTATCAGTACTGTGTCATCTGCTAATCTTATGTTGTTAAGATTGTGGCCTCCAATGCTGAATCCTGGTAGGATTTCCAATTCTCTTAGAATTGCCTACTGAATTCATTTTCTAGCGACATGGAGGCGATTTGCTGCCCCTATAGATTCTGGATTGTTCTAATATTCCGTCCCAAATATGTCGAGATTGCCTAGCAGATCCAACAGTTCTTTGTGACGTACTGTATCAAACTATTTTGCGTAATCTGTTAAAAAAACAACAACAGGGATACCTCCTTCTGTTTTGCCATTTCTGATATCATTCTGAGCATAAATATAGCATTCCTTGTTCCATCGTCTTTGACGAATCCGCACTGTCCTATTTCCGGTCTGATTCTAATGCGCGATTTATTCATCAGAATTCGAATGATAAGTTTTGTTATATAGCTCATTAGGCTGATTGTTCGATGGAGTTCACATTCTTTTGCACCTGGCTTCTTAGGCAGTGCTATGAAAATAAATTCACTTAGGTCTTCCGATATTGTACCAAAATTGTAGATTTTAAAAAAAGGTTGTACTGATTTGATTTTGGTATCTCCAATTTGTAATCTGTATGTTGAGATGTTCCTTTAAATAACAAATATGCATTCGGTGTTCTGGGCATAAATATCGCATTCCTTATTCGTGTCTTTAATGAACCCACACTATTCTTGTCCTATTTCCAGTCTATTTCTTCTGCACTCTCTATTCGTTTGAATTCGGATGACAAGTTTTCGTTATATGTCTCATTAGGCTGATTGTCGAATGGAGTTTTGCACCTGGCTTCTTAGGCAGTGCTATAAAAATAGATCTAGTTAGGGCTTCCGGTATATCACCACTGTCATTTATTTAATTACTTATGTCAGTAAACTTGTCAGTGCCGAAATCATCTAAGGATGCCAGCATTTCTACTACAATTTCGTCTGGTCTTTCTGCTTTGTTCAATTTAACCAATGTTGATTCCACTTCAGATTTCAATATTTCTGGTCATTCGATATTTCTGCGTTTTGTCGTCGTGGAAGAGTTCCCCGTTGTATTCGTCCCATCTCTGACGTATTTTTCTTTCTCTAATATCAATGGGAGATCTTTGGATTTTATGCATCCTGTTGATGAGCATGTCTTTTGTCCTGTTCTCTTATTTTTATGCTTTATACACATTTCTTGGAATCCGGTAAATTGCTCAACAGTAAATTGCTCGAAATCAATTGCTCGAAAAATAATTTCTCGAACTATCAATTGCTCGAAAGGCAGATTGCTTGAAACCTGTGGTTAAAAATAAATAAAACTACATTGTTTCTAATATTTAATATAAGATAAATTAATACAACTTTATTGTTGTTAACTGAACAGTTAAAATTGAAGAACGAGTACATTTATATAGCAGCTCTTATTGCTTTTTTGTCATAGTTTAAAATAAAGGGTACATTTTATTATTACTGTTATTCTTCGTGATTTAAAAAAATAAAAAAATATAACTATCGTTGCTAATATTTACTCTATTTTTTTTAAGCATTTCACCCCAAGCAAGGCTGGAAGCCACTAGCACGTAAGGGGTTACAGAAGATTTGGAGCGAGAGCAGATAGGAGTGTTAGAGGAAAGGATGTGGAGAAGGATAGTGGATAGATCAAGGCAACTGGAGATGTCGATTGACATTACATTTGGATAGTTAGGGATTATTTTCCAGGGAAACAGGAAAAGAGAAGGGAGTCCCACAGGCGAGAGGTGCGAGATATGAAGCTATTGGAGTAGAAGAGACGGCTACATTTAACAGTTTCAACAGTGAAAGGGTGGGAGCGGGATGCCAGCCTCGTAGGATGCTTGAATTCATGAAGCCTGGGAACCAGCGAAAGCAGCTCATCGGAGAAATTACCGTGAAAGTATCTGTAAAAAAGACAGAGAGAGGCGACGGCGCGTCTGTGAGAGAGCGACTGCAGACGAGATGTCAGATCAGGGCCAATTACGTTGCATACCCGTCTCTGGATCTTATCAAGAACCCCGAGGCAAACAGACGGGGCTCCGGACCATATATGACAGCAATACTCCATGCAAGGGCGAATGGTTGATGTGTAGATTTGGAGGATCGATTCCGGGGAGAAAAATTTCCTGGCCCGGCACAGGGAGCCAACTTTCCTTGCGATGGATGAAGCAATTGACTCAATGTATTTGATCCATCTCAGGTCAGCAGTCAGTGTGAGAACGAGCAGCCACAGAGAGGAGCTCTCGAGAAGTTGGTCTTCAGACATTCTAATGGGATGCAGGGAATGATCCCTGTGGTGATTAATAGAGAGCAGTTTAGTTTTTGAGGTGTTAAAGTTAACCAGCCAATTCCTGCCCTAGTTCAAAACCGATTGGAGGTCCTTTTCGAGACGAACTGCCAAGTTAATTTTGTCAGCGACACTAGATTTGTTATTGAGGCAGGAGTAAATTGTGGTGTCATCCGCGTAGATGCCAACTTTGGAATCTATGGCGTTAGGAAGATCATTTATGAAGATAAGGAACAGAGTAGGATGGAGCCTTGAGGAACATCTGCGTTCGTGGGATAGGAGCTGGAGGAGAATCCGTTGAGAACGACCTTCAGTTCACGGTTTGACAGGAATTATTGTATCAGGTCAAACAATCGACCTGTAATATCATAACCCTGAAGCTTGCGAAGAAGGCCGGCATGCCAAACCCTATCAAACACTTTGGAGATGTCTAGGGCCACGGCACGAGCTTCTCCGTTATTATGAAGAGCTTGGTAGACAAATTCAGTGATGGCCGTAAGCACATCAGTTGTAGATCGGGCAAAGCGGAAATCATATTGCTTGCCTGAGAGCAGATCATGGGATGTAAGGTGGTTAACCACTTCGGCGTTGATTAAGGCTTCGAAGACTTTGTCGAAGAGGGGTAGGAGACTGATAGGACGGTAATTAGAAGGGTCGGAGTGGTCGCCAGAGTTCTTAAAGACAGGAACAATGGATGAGGACTTCCAGCAGTCAGGAAAACAAGACTCCTTGAAGAAGTAGTTGTATAATTTAGAGAGGGCGGTCGCCAATTCAGGCATGCATTTCTTCAAGACAATGGCTGGTATCCCATCTCCACCACTAGCCTTGTGGGGGTCTAAATTAGAGATAACGCCCAATACCAATGACGGGGATATGTGTAACCCGCTCAAAAGGGCCTCAGTTCTGAGAGGGAAATCCGGTATGGGTACACCGGAAGAGTCAAGCGTTGAATTGGAAGAAAATTTCCGAGAAAAGCATTCAGCCTTGTCGCCAGAGCAGGTCAGGACCTCAAACTGGTTGAACAGATGAGGTATAGAGGGTTTGCTATTGTTCAGAACGCTCTTGCAGAGACGCCAATAATCCTTGGAGCCGAATTTGCGAGATGCAATACGTTCCTTCATCCGAGCAGCAAATAGTGGCTTAGCTTCGTTGAGAACACGCTTACACTCGTTTAACCCAGGATGAGGCCGCTGAAGCACATTCTTGAACGAGGAGCTTAAATACAACACCCCCAGGAGACATCCCGGAGGAAATCACGGAACGAGTCCCAGTCAGTCCGTTGATAGCAGAACTAGGTTCTGGTGGTAGGAGGCTCTTTGCATGGAGTGGGGTTGAAGGAGATGAAATATTATATGCAGCACTTCTTAAATATTCTTCAACATTGTTTGTTGTGTCATAGCCTGAAATAGAAATAGAAAATAAATATAGAAAAAAAATCAGGAAAATAATCAGTAGTATTGTAGGTTAATTCAATACCAACAATAGACAATCCTGTGATGAGTATTAACAATTAAAGGAATACTATAAGACAAGTCTAATGACAATAGATATGGTTGCTATGGGAAGAAAGGGAGAATCACACGTACAGAGAGTAGCCTTGCCACCGTGTGTTGAGTCAGCCAAGAGAGAAAGTCCTAGAAGACTGACTGCTAAAGTGAGTGTTGTGGCTCCTTTTATATCCAGCTCCGTTGACGTGTCGTGAGACGGCGCAGTTTACGTGGTGGTTCGAGCTTCGAAATTACTTCGAGAAATCTGCCTTTCGAGCAATGGATGCTTCGAGAAATTATTTTTAAGCAATTGATGTCGAGCAATTTACCTAGATCCACATTTCTTCTATTTCTGCAAATATTTCGTTGGGGGACATTGCTTTTTAGCCTGTCAAAATTTGTTCCTAATTTCTCTGTGCAGAGTCCTTATATTCTATACTGTACCTTAGCATTGATTTTGTTTCTTTTTCATCATGTCTAGAATTTCATGTCATCCATTCTTTTTTTCTTTGGGACTGTTTCGATGGCTGATTTTACTTAACGTGCGCCACTTCGATTTTCCATTCTCCTTTTATCCATTGTATCTGCTTTTAACACTGTCCATGTGTTTCTCCTTCACATTCGGCTCATTCAGAAGTCTGTCGTTTTGCAATTTAGGTGCTGCCTTGTTCCTTTTCAACTTCCGTAATTTCACTCTAAGTCTACATATAATTCGAAGCTGGTCACTCTCACAGTTGGCACTTGATTGTATTTTGCGGTGTAAAACTGCATTTGACTTGATTTCGGCACTAGATTACTGACATAATAAATTAAATAAATGACAGTGGTGATATACCGGAAGCCCTAACTAGATCTATTTTTATAGGACTGCCTAAGAAGCCAGGTGCAAAAGAATGTGAACTCCATTCGACAATCAGCCTAATGAGACATATAACATAATTTATCATTCGAATTTTGATGATAATAATAATAACCTGTTTCTCCTTTTGGGCTTCTTCATGTCCAGATACGTCTTAGGTGTTCTTGAAACCAGGTGTTGGCTACTACATGATCATTCATTGTGCACCACTGAAACCATTTTACTCCGCGTTCATTACAAGTTCCTAGTCCGAATTTGTCAACTATATCGCCATCTCTATCCTTGCCTACTTTGAAATTCAGGTCTCTCGTGAAGTGCCTTATTGACATTAAATTTGATTAAAATTTCTGATAATTTCTTGGTGTGAATCACATACTACACCTCGGCCCTGAACGGTTACTGAGTAAGGAGTAAGATTTGATGAGACTTGCTGTCATCTGGATTATGCAAATGAATAATAATAATACGAAGAATAGTAATAATGATAATAATAATAATAATAATAATAAGGAAGAGGAGGAGCGGAATACGAAGAAGAAGAAGAAGACGAATAATAATACGAATGATTGTAATAATAATGATAATAATAAGAATATGACGAAGAAGAAGAATACGAATAATAATAATAATAATAATAATAATAATAACAATAATAATAATAATAATAATAATAATAATAATAATAATAATAATAATAATGTGTCAAAGAACATGAAAGTAGTAAGCGTCTTTACTCCATAATAAAGGAAACCAACAAGTACAAAATAGAGTTTCAAATGGGCGCAGAAATACAAGTGAAGTACAATACACCGGCTAAAGCTGCAAAATGCTTAAAAAAGAGAGCAAAGACAAATGCAACCGACCAGGTACAGAAACAATGGCAAGATAAACCGCTTCATGGCCAATACTCTGCCCGTACCAAATAAGCTGACGTAGACAAAAACCGTACCCATCAGTGGCTACGTAGTGCAGGGTTAAAAGCTGAAACTGAAGGTTTTATTCTTGCTGCACAGGACCAATGCTTGTTAACTAGAAATTATCAAGCATACATACTAAAAGATTGTGTTAGCCCAAAATGCAGATTCTGTGATAAATATCCAGAAACAATTGATCATCTTTTATCAGGTTGCACGATATTGGCACCCACTGAATATAAAACCCGGCATGACAGAATGGGCACTGCACTGGAAAATTTGCAACTTCCACGGGAAACTGAAAGAAACTGGTACGAACACCACCCAGACCCGGTTACGGAGATAGGACCTGTTACAATTCTATGGGACTACACAATACACACTGACAGAACAATCAAAGCCAACAACCCAGACATTGTTATTAAAATCCACAAACCAAAAAAAGTGCCTCCTTATTGATATGGCAATCCCTGCAGACTGCAATGTATCTTTGAAGATATTAAAAAAACCGTCAAAATACAAGGACCTTGAAATAGAAATCTCAAAAATGTGGCACATGGGAACATCAACAATCCCTGTTGTAGTTGGAGCCCTAGGATTGGTTGGAAAAGATTCCAGTAGACTAATTGAAGGGATACCTGGAAGTCCATGCCTCAAAGAGATACAAAAAACTGTTCTCACAAGCACAGCCCACACTTTACGAAGGGCTTTATCTATGTAATTTATTTTTATTTTGTCAGTGGAAAGTGTCATGATGCCATTTCTAACCTTAGGTCCCTGGGCGGGACCCGGAAAGAAATGTGTAAACGCCAGAAATCAGAGGAATTAAATAATAATAATAATAATAATAATAATAATAATAATAATAATAAGAAGAAGAAGAAGAAGAAGAAGAAGAAGAAGAAGAAGGAGATGAAGAAGAAGAAAGGCATGGAGATTTTTAGGAGACATGCTGTCATTATTTCTCATTACAATCATCATGTGTACATGTCTTGTGTACATGTGGTGTAAACATGAATTTCACGAATAATAAAAATGCGAAAGTTGCTGGGTTTTTTGAGGAAACTTCAGCAGCCAATCAGCAATAAGATTCACCGGCGGACACCCAGTGTTAATATATAATACATAAAACAATAAAAATATTAGAGAACAGGAAACATTAAAAAAAAAACAATACGAAAAAATTTGAAGTCCCAAAGACCAAAGTACTGAATTGAGATCCTTCAGAGCTCCATTGAAATCAATAAACGATAAGCATTGGACATCTGGTATGAACGCACACTTATTCCGAATACTGAATTTCAAGGCAAATAAGATGTCATCATTTGAAAGATTGGCGCAGCAAGATCTTCCTACTACCTTAGCATTTGGCCTTACACCGAACGACCTGCTTTTATGGTTGACATATTTTCATATTTTCAATCTTCGGTACACATAGGTGTTCAAATCCACGTGAAACCCAAGATTTCTAATGCAGATTTTCAAGGAAGACAGACTGTCTACACTTTTTATTTATGCAAACTCCTTAAGTTCTATGCTAAAAGTTTCTTTTCTCGCACTTCTCGCTTGTAGAATTCTTTATTTTGTCTTCACAAATGTAAATGCAATGTCAATCGTTATCTTCTGTCTTCTTAATTCTTGCTTTTTATTATTTTCTCTCCTTAATAATATTTTTTATATTCTTTCACACTCAGTAACACCCTTGCGTCTTAGTGGCTTCATTGCCTTGCTTGGAGTGAGATGATTAACAAAAACAAAACAAAACAAAACAAAAAAATCACAGTAATTAATACTGCTTCAGTCTTAATAGCAAGAACTTTTTTACGGAGACAGGTAGCTACACGAACGCCCAAGGTAAACTACATTAGGATGCTAAAGGGATCTAATTGTCCTAATGTTGTGCTCACCGTTTAAGGGAGACATGCATTCATGCCTTTCTGGTTTTTGATCTCATTTCGCCGATTCCATTCTTGGCAACGTTGAACTTAATTCCACTCGAACTTCCCACTTGAGATATTGGCGCAACCTAATCTTCCAACTTTTATTCCTCCCTCTTGTCTTATGACCGAAGAATGGAAGCTCAATGACAAAAAAAAAAAATACTGTTTCGCTGCTGTTTCCCATTGGCGCTAGAGACCGGTTTCAAGCCTGGGTAAAACCAAGCATTTCAAATGCTGATTTTCAAGGCAGGAAGAACCTCCCAACTTATAAATTTGGGGCACAGCAAATTCCTACCCATTTTAGCTTTACAATACTGCTATTACCGCTACTACAATTACTTTTCTTTTATCTACACAGATTTAAGAGTTGTATAATTCGTACTACAAAGAAATAAATATTGATTAAAATAGTAACAAAAAATATTTAAACGCAACAGTCATCTTCAAGTACAATGCTACTAGAAGTACGATGACAATCACCACAATCTTTCAAGAGAAAGTGGCGGTTCTCCACGTCTTCCCCAAGCAACAGGTCCATGTGTCTGGACTTACTCGTCCCCGGCATGCTGCAAAACACGTGCTATTTCTTTCCTTTACAATTGTCTCCTCTTACATTCCCTTCCTCTCTCGCTTTTTTCTCTCTCTCTTCTCTCTTAATATTTATTCATGCCTCTCTCTCTCTCTCTCTCTCTCTCGTCTCGTTTGTTGCTGACTGGAACTCCAAGACTGAGAGGTCTCGAAACCACGCCTATTACCTTTTATGTCGATATGCGCGCGCCGGCTCGAGCAAAGCACTACCATATTTGGAAGTTGGCAACTCCAGCGTTTCAGTTCGATCGGAGCAACTTTTCCTTATTTAGAACATAGACTTTGGCAGCCCAGAGCTGGTGTGTGAGCATTCGCGTGCTCAGACAGAAGGAACTTTCTTTCTTATTTTCTTTCTTTCTTTCTTTTTTTCTTTCTTTCTTTCTTTCTTTCTTTCTTTCTTTCTTGCACATTTGTATTGTACTCATATATATATCCAACACGCACGTCATACACACGAAAAAAACACAATATATATATATATATATATATATATATATATATATATATATATATATTGAGAGAGAGAGAGAGAGAGAGAGAGAGAGAGAGAGAGAGAGAGAGAGAGAGAGAGAGAGAGAGGCACTTAAAAATGCGATGTGTGCCCTATTGCCCAACGATTATGGCGGGAAAATTATTTATTTTCTACCAACTGAAATTTCATACTAGTATTATATTAGTAGCAGCTTTCTTTTTTTTTTTATAGATCAAATGCTAGTAAGTCTCTTCATTATACTTACTGATTTTTAATCGTAAATTTTTTTTTTACTAATGATGCTATTATTATTATCTTTATTATAAGGATAATGATGATGATGATATCACACCTGTAGTATCTGGTGACCCTTAGTCAACGCTTGCAACACTAATAAAACATTCCGTTTTTCCAATAGAATTTACTAAATTTAGCATAGTTTTGGACATAAGGACATAAGTATGAAGCTTCCAGTGAGGATTGAACTCATACACAGTAGCAAGGATTTTCGTGGGCTGGTTGCTAACCACTGCACCCTGACAAGGCGACCTTTTGCAACTAACAATAGCAGCGACACTATGGCCAGCCAGGTTCATTTGCATTGTTATTATTAGAGAAAATATGAAGAATTAGGGGTAGTCGCTACAATAATCGTAATTTTCATGCAGGTGTGTCAATGATGGCGATTATGGTGACGGTGGTTGCTGTGATGACATTCGTGCTATTGTTCAAGAATTGATTGCTAGAGAATGGGGGGGGGGGAGCGAATTGCAGCTTGAGTTTCAACTTTGCACTGCTACTGCTGCTTCTACTGATGAACGCTGTGATAAAGTCTTGCTATAATTACTTCTCATTCTTCTTTCTTTTCTTTTATGCAAAAATCTGATTTTTCTGTCGTTCTTTTTCTTCTTGTCTGTTTTTGAGTTTCCTTCGTCTTACAATCCTCATAATCTTTGTAGAAGTAGTTTTTGATTAGTTGTTTTTTTTTTACTGCTTATCAACCCTTTTGGGGGTTATTTAAAGCCGAAACAAATCTTGGATTATAAGAATATTTTTTTTGAGCGAGTGAATATTAATAAAATTAATTTTTAATAAAATGATAATTTAAAAACAAATTATTGTTAACAATAGTTTTCCCAGATAGGAGCACTACTATTTAAACAATAGCTGGTGGGAAGAGATGGAATCATACCTTTTCTTGCGGTACTTGCGCATAAGCCGGTGTAAAAAACAAGACTGCAATTCGAACTCGGCTCTCACTGCAAGAGGCTATCCATTACACCACCCGCACATCCTCATTATTGTATAGATTCTATTCCGAACAATAATACGTTATATAAAAATAGGAGTGATACCATTTTTAATGACCAGCAGATGATAATTCATAAAATTCTAATTGAATCTTACTTGTTCCAGTAATTCTGATATAAAGGGTCACGAAATTTCAAATAATCACAGAAAATGCTTTTAGGAAGACGAATAATTTTGAAAAAATATAACTATTATTATTATTATTATTATTACTATTATTATTATTATTGTTATTACTATTATTATTACTATTATTATTGTTATTACTATTATATTATTACTATTATTATTATTATTATTATTATGACTATTATTATTACTATTATTATTATTATTACTACTATTATTACTATTATTATTATTATTATTATTATTATTATTACTATTATTCCTATTATTATTATTACTATTATTATTATTATTATTATTACTATTATTACTATTATTATTATTATTATTATTATTATTATTATTATTACTATTATTATTATTATTACTACTATTATTATTATTACTATTATTATTATTATTATTACTATTATTATTACTATTATTATTATTATTATTATTATTACTATTATTATTATTATTATTATTATTATTATTAGATATCTCCCCGCAGTTTTAAAGGGGAAAATCTTTTAGTAATATTTCAAACTTAATAAAAAAGTCAGCATACAATGATTTCAGTGACATGCTAAAAATCACATGAAAGGTATATGTGTGTGTGTATATATATATGTATGTATGTATGTATGTATGTATGTATGTATGTGTGTGTGTGTCTATAAAAACGGTAGGCTCTAGTGAAAAAACGTAATAAATAAACATGAACTTGCTTTGCAACAATACTTTGTAATAGGTTGTAGTCAGTCATCTAAGAAGTGTCAGCTCATCTGTCAATGATATTTTTTATTCTTTATGTTGTTACTGCAACGTCAGCAAATAACCGCTAAAAGTGGCCCACGAAAACTTTTCTTTGCTAATGTTAGTGCCGGGTTCAATCACCTCCTGTTTCTTATTGCGGAAAAATAAAAATAAAAAAATAAAAATAATGGTAGACTCATTCAGTTAGGATTTTTGCAAAAATATATTTCGTTAAAGGGATTTTTTAAATTGTGGTAACTAAAAAAATGCAAGAGATAAACTCATAGTTGCTCGACCTGGGAACTGTTGAGAAGACATTTCCAGAGAAAATTATGATGGAAAGAATGATTATCATTGAATTCACTCCCTTGGAGATTATGTTACTTCCTGCGCATATGCAAAAGAGCAGCTATATATATATATATATATATATATATATATATATATATATATATATATATATATATATATATATATATATATATATATATTTGCACACAGACTTTTATCCTAAGCATTTAAGTAAATAAATAAATACGTGATTCTACACTACAATTATTGTAATTTCTCTTAAAATGTTTGTCAGCGTAAATGCAGACCCACAATAATATAATTCTGTTGCAAATACCCCAGGTTTTGTTTTTGCGTATTTTAAAGGGACCTTAAGTCAGTACTGTTGTATACCACTCCGGCTACAGGAATACAAAAATAGAGTTTTAATATTATACATGTAGATGCACATCTGATAAAAAACCAAGAAAACACAAAGCGATCAAATATGATATATTTTCAAATATACAAGAATTGTACGATTTGCTTTGATGTTTGTTCCTATAAGAGAATATTTATTTTGCACGCTTCTATAGGCAACATACGACAATATTTTTTTAAAGTAGATAACCACAAAAAATAGTTGCTCGTTTAAAGTCGCAGACATCAATGTGTTCCCTAAACCCTACCAATTTTAGTGCTTTGGAAAATGGAGCACCGCTTCCCAGAAAACAAGTTTTTCTATTTGATGTTTGAGGAGAAAAAGAACAAGGCTACAAATGGTAGGTTCATAATTGAATTTGAACTTATTTTTGCAGTAACGGTTGACGAGATGAGTTTGTTAAACAGGGATCTATGAGAAGACAGAAAATGTACGATGGATTTCGATAGATTTTCCTTAAGCTTTATGCAACAATTTACATTTTTATTGCCAGTCAATTGATCTATTTCTGTCCTGGCGAATAATAGATATCTCTTAATGCATGCATAAAATGCATGTTAATTTATAGACATGTCAAGCAAGCTTTCGTGTTCATGCATTTGCAATATAAATATACATTATATAAATATATCTTTAAAAGATTTGCTTATAGGGAAAGAGGTGATTTTTTTTTTAAATACATGAGTAATTAGATGCGCATATATTTGCATATATAAGTGTATGAATATTATCAACATATATTCTAGTATGGACATTTCTCATTAGCACGATGATTAATAAGTTAGAGTATCAGATGATTAGAGCGTGGTATGAGTTTGATCCTCACCGGGTATCACACCATTTTCTTCTTTTGTCACAATAAGCTAACCTTAGTAAACGCTTTCCTTTATGCACGTACAGAAAGGTTTGGGATATGCATACGTGTACATGTAAAGGAGGCAATATATATATATATATATGTGTGTGTGTGTGTGTGTGTGTGTGTGTGTGTGTGTGTGTGGTCATAAACTGATTTATTATATGTGTATACATGTAGGAATGAGCGGGCATATTACATTAGACATGAGTATATATATATATATATATATATATATATATATATATATATATATATATAGATAGATAGATAGATAGATAGATAGAGAAAGAGAGTGAGATGCATGCATAACTATATGTCTCAATCTTTCCGTCTATCTATCTATCTACGTATCTATCTATCGCTCTCTCTCTATATCTTTCTCTCTCTCTCTCTCTCTTTCTATATATATATATATATATATATATATATGCTTGTAAATCTGGATGTGCCCATATTTTTTTGTTTTGAATCACTATACATATATATATACATATATATTAATATATATATGTATATATATATATACACACACAAACACATACATACACGCACACACATATATATATATTCATATATATATATATGTGTGTGTGTGTGTGTGTGTGTTTATGTATTTATGCAGGTATATATATGTATATATATATATATATATATATATGCACACACATGCATATATCTATACATATATGTCATCACCCGCACATCTATCTATCTATCTATCTATCTATCTATCTATATATATATATATATATATATATATATATATATATATATATAGGCACACGTACGCACACACATGTGTACACCATACGTAAGTATCTGTGTGTGGTACTCTATATCTGTTTGTATTACCGTAGTGTATTTATAGATACATAAGTCTCGGTGCATACCTCGTGATTTATGTGCACATACGAACATGTATGTGCATCCGCCCCAGAATATGTCAGCGCATACGACGTGGGGGCTGAAATGTTCTCGAACCATACAAGAAGCATTGTCCTCCAAAGCGAAAGTGAGACTGTGAATATATATTGAAATGCATTATCAGAATCATTTGCACGCATACACTCATACTCGCACGCACACATACACACACACACACACACACGCGCGCGCGCACGCGCGTGCGCATATATATATATATATATATATATATATATATATATATATATATATATACAGGGTGTCCATAAAGTTCGTGTGCACTTTAAAAAATGTATAACTTTATTTATATTTGTGATAGAAATAATCTGTAAAAAATGTTATAAAGTTTAATGTACCTAGTTTTAAGTATAGCTAAAATAACTAATGTGATTTCAGGCATTACTGTAAATCAGTTGGCAAATGTTTTCCGTGAACTGCAAAATCGTATTACCCTTTGTATTGCTAAAGATGGAGGACATGTGGAAACTTAAATAAAATTTCAATAAGACCTTAAAAATTATAGATTTACTTCTTTCTAATCCTTTTTACAAATTATTTCTATCGCAAATACAAATAAACTTATAATATTTTTTAAATGCACACGAACTTTATGGACACCCTATATATATATATATATATATATATATATATATATATATATATATATATATATATATATATATATATATATATTTACCGATATGTATATATATATATATATATATATATATTGAAATGCATTATCAGAAGCAAGTGCACACATACACACATACACACACATACGCATATATATATATATATATATATATATATATATATATATATATATATATATATATGTATTTATGTATGTATGTATGTATTTGAGAATAAATGTCTACCGGGAAGACTTAATGTTACACAGCATGCGCCTACCTCCGTTGTCAACCTTGACTGTGAATGTGTGCGTGTGTGTGTCTATGTGCATATCTTTCCGATGTATAGAGTGCATTAACATGGCCCCATCCAGACAGACACATGAAATGAAAAGACATGCTATATCTCATGTCTCCAGTTACCTTCCACACTGACTCGGGAATAGTGAGCTTTTGAAACTGAGCATGTCAGTACGAGAAACGACAGGTGTCTCTGCACGCACCGCATAGATGTGCCTTCCATAGTACACATCAAGTCTACGTAGTCTATATCGGTCGTGGGTGCCTGAAAAACAAGGGTCTGTCATGCCACTAGCTCATTAATTCCCTTCTTTTAAGCCGACTGTTTGTCTAAAAACACAATTAAAAAAATATATTGATTATTTTCTATCTCTGCTTTACCATATAATTTGTTTTCAATTACTTGGCGCACCCTGTACATACGGGCATTTCGAGATAAGTAGTTGTAATACAATGTCAATGTCTGCATAGAAGTAAACATATTTTAATATAAGAAATAGCAATATTTAAATGACTATACTTGTCTATGAGCGTACGGCGAGTGTCGTGTACTGGTCTCAAATATAAATTTCTTAAAATAGCAGTAGCTATTTATAAATTAATCGTTATTTTTGTTTCTTACCTGCTCGGATGTTCGTATTAAAAGTTTGCTTGCATATATGTGTATATATGTGTGCGTGCGTACGTGTTGTGTGTATGTGTGTGTGTGTGCATACATCTGTATGTGTGCGTGTGTATGCAGTAGTAACAGTCATTACTCGTTACACCCGTTGTCAACCTTGACAATGAATGTGTGCGTGTGTGTTTGAGTGTGTGTATGTCTATGTGTATATGTGCGTGTGTTCATCTCTATGTGTGTTTGTGTGTGCAAGAAGAGTAACGGTCAATACTCGTTACACCCGTTGTCAACCTTGACAGCATCCAGTGTGTGTCTGTGTGTGCGCGCGTGTGTATGTATGAACACAGGCGTGTGTTTGTGTGAACACAGGCGTTAATGTATGCATCGTGAAATATGTGCATGCCCTTTTTATTGGTAAACTACGAGGCTAAGGGAGGGGTTTGCAACCTTTCTCTGACCCGGAGATTTTGAGAGCTGGGTAAGGTGTGGGAAACGACATCACATGACCATACGGTTACTGGTATAATTCGGGAATTTTCCAAGGCAAAGAGCGCTGACTATAAACGCGCGCAGGCCTTCCTAGATTTTTGTGGGAGGAGCTTCTGACAGGGAAATCACACGATTAAAACGCCGGTTCATATCAGCTGTGCTCGTAGATACAGGATGTGTGTATGTGTATGTGCGTCTACTTGTTTGTGCGCGTGTGTGCCTAAATGTATACGCCGGTTAGTGCAACAAATGTGCTTATACAGTGTACATATATATGTGTGTGTGTTCGTGTGCCCTTGTGGTTGCGGATAGACGTATAGTGCTTGTCATATTATCGTGAGAGTCACTTGTAATTTACAATAAAGGAATAGTTAGCGCAAACTGTACGCACTTTTTATAGCGATATTATACATTGAAATTAGACAAAAACATGTATAATGCTTGTGCTACAACTAAGATACACGCTTACGAGCACTCACGCTCATACACACATGTAAACATGTGTACGTTGGTTGATTTGATACAACAGCTTTCTTTTTCTACTACCTAAGGTAGTTACGGTGGAGTGATTTCTCCTCTTGCTGGCTTACACACTTCCGCATTTAACATTGTGCCTGATAAGACAGAACGGAGGGAAAGCGAGTTCATGGTTTTCTGAAAGTCATTCTGGTGCACACACACACACACACACACACACACACACACACACACACACACACACACACACATATATATATATATGTATATATATATATATACTATTAAAATATACATTAAAATATATATGCTATTAAAATGTAAGTTAAAAATAGCTGTTAAAATATACATTAAAAATATATATGCTATTAAAATATATGAGCTATTAAAATATACATTAAAAATATATATGCTATTAAAATATATGAGCTATTAAAATATACATTAAAATATATATGCTATTAAGATATGAGCTATTAAAATATACATTAAAAATATATATGCTATTAAAATATATGAGCTATTAAAATATACATTAAAAATATATATGCTATTAAAATATATGAGCTATTAAAATATACATTAAAAATATATATGCTATTAAAATATTCCTTAAAAACCGATTTCGAATGCTGAAAAAATTAGCGCAATCAAAATCTTCCTACACCACTCCCAGCCACTTGGCTTTGAGTACAGAACTATGCACACACAAATACACGCATACACATATGTATTTAAAATATTAACTATAAAATATATTTTATTCGCTGACAAATTTAAATAAATCGTATTATATATACATTATATATATATATATATATGTATACATATGTGTGTGTGTGTGTGTGTGTGTGTGTGTGTGTGTGTGTGTGTGTGTGTGTGTGCGCACACGCGTATTTGAAATGACTAGCCTTTGTTAAGGATGGCAACGGATAGAATATCTTTTATACTTTTACTTATGCCTTTGAAATACGTGAGTGATCTGATCAAATGATCATTTATCCACAGCTTCCGCAGTGACAAGGCAGGGCACAGTGGACTCATGCCTTTACCAAGAGTATTACTGTTATGTGAACACGTGCAGCCTCAATTAAAGTTCGAACTCACTTTGCCGATAACCGTTTTCAAATCTGATAACCATTACGTCGTCACTTCAAATCTTTAAAAACGTCTACAAATTATAAACCGATCATGGCTGATAGAAAAATGTATTCAGAGGAATTCATCAGTGGAAAAGGATTTTTTGAGTTTAACTTTATGCCAGTACAAACTTGTCCTTGTAGAACCCGAACGAAATTTGTCATGTCATGTCACGTGTTCCGTAACCTCTGAGGGCACCTCATTGTAGCAGTAGTGTGTTTAAGGATAGGGTGTCCTGGTGGACACCCAATCCTCTATAGGCTGGTTTTGAATTCAAAGTTTTCCTCCTTCGAGACTGGTTGGCACCTGCAGGCAGGAGCGGCCACTCTTCCCTGCTATTTAATTTATAGCCAGAGGGAGAACGCATTCATGCCTTTCTCCTGGATATTTCATGAAGTGAACGAAACAGAATCAACCGGGAATTGAACTCGGCACGCCAAGTTCTCTTTCTACTACACTATGCTACCTCCATTTTACGATTTAAAGTTTTTAATTATTTTTACATGCTACTTCGTTTTAGTATTACTTAATTACTAATACATGATATGTATTGAATTTTACCCACTAATTCTTTTTGTACTGGAAATACTAGGTTACTAATTATTGAATTTCTTCACAAAGTTTGTTCTTATGTCAGATAAACTTCCAGACAGTCAAAAACTGATATTATCCAACTGATGATTCATCTATACTTAACTGCATGAATTTAAGCGTTCTACTAGGTTGGCATCTCTACCTTTTCACTGTCAAAATGGTTAAATGTAGCCGTCTCTTCTGCTCCAACAGCTCCTTATCTTGCACTTCCTGACAGTGTAACTCCCTTCCGCTTACTTGCTTCCTTGATAACTATAATCTTCAAATGTAATGTCAATCGACATTTTATGATGCCTTGATCTTGATCCCTGTCTTTCTTTATTCTTTTCCAAAAGAACCCTCCATAGTCTTGCTCCCACCTTCTGCTTGTGGCACTCCCGCTTTGCTTGGGGGTGATATGCTTAAAAAAAAATAAAAAAATATTTCGAATATTTCCATTTGTAATGTTGAGTTAATCTTTTTTAATCCGATATATATAATTTTGGCGTCATCAGAGGACGGCTTGTGTTTAAAGGAAGTCTTTATAGTATCTTTTGATTGGTAATCCTAATTTAATCATTTCTAAATTCATTTGGGGGTTACCAGGGAACAAGTGTTTTAAGTGCGTCTAGCACTGAAATCCCATATAAAATGTAGGGTGATTTTTAGAATGCTTTTTGAAAAGTGCACCTTACATCGCAGTAAATACGGTATATTCTGTTGCTTTATGCCTGCCAATCCGTAATTTTCACTCTGTTCTTCTTTCTCTCTTGCTACTTCTTTTTCTCCACTCTCGCTTTATATATATCGCATGTACAAAAGACATCAGCACCGTCATCTTAAAACTAGAGACTGAATACACAGTGGAAAACGCTGAAAACTTTTACACACATCTATGTGTATGTGTGTATATAAATAAGAAATATACATGCAAATTTTTATTGAGCGTGACTTAGTCTTGCCAAATGGGAACAAAGATTGGTGCTTCACAATCTTGCAAGTTGAGAAGGCCTGCAGACCGGTACAGAATGTTAGCAGTTCGAAATCCTAGCTTTACTTGGGTTTGAACACCAAACGCTGGTACTCAGTTACCTGTAGTCTCCATATTAACACACATATATGTATACATGGAAATACATAGTTGTATAAGAGTGCACGCATGCGTTGAGAGGTTGGTGGGGGAGTATCTGCTCACTTTCCATTGGTGGAATGCAAAAACGTGACCCAGGCCGCCTGGATTTTATGGGAGGTGCTTCTAAACTGGGTAAGTCACGTGACCAACAAGACTCCGGTTGATCATCAGCTGTTTGCTGCTCGCGCCTTGGCGTGCGTGGATGTGCACGAGCGTGCATATGTGTGCGCGTTTATGTGTGTACCCAATTGTGCATGACAATACGATGACTATGCCAGCGCACACTTGAAGAGAGGGTAAATAGGCAAGCAATATCTTATAGCGTGGTGCCGTAGGGGGTGCGCTTGAAAAGTTTTTCAGTTGGCCAGATAGAATTTTTTTGAGTGTTTTGTTGGTACGAGAGCTTACGGTATCTTCATATATATATATATATATATATATATTGGTTTAAAATTATTCATATCTATCTATCTATCTATCTATCTATCTATCTATATATATATATATATATATATATATATATATATATATATATATATATATATATATGTGTGTGTGTGTGTGTGTGTGCGAATCTCTGTGCATGCGTACACACACATATCAGCCGCATACTCTAGAGCAGTGGTTATGAAGTTAATCTGTGCAACTATAGTGGGTTCGAATCACACTGGATGTCCTAATTTTGGGGAGATAATCTGATCTCGACTAAACTTACTAAATGAAAATATATGCACACACACGCACACAAACACACACCACCGTGTCCTATAAGTATACTCCCCCCATATATATATATATATATATATATATATATATATATATATATATATATATATGTATGTATGTATGGACACACAGAGACACGCACACACATTAAATGCAAGGTATATGTTTTTCAAATATGCGCACAGATACAACACTGATCATAAGCAGAAGTACCGGTGAGCTAATTTTTAAGCCTCGGCAGATCGCAGAGATATTTACGTTTACATGTACTATGCTTATATATATAAGCACAGTACACACACACACACACACACACACACACACACACACACACACACACACACACACAGATATATATATATATAATACCACACAGTGAGTGCTGGCAATATCAAATAAAATGAGAGCAAAAAAATCTATAATATATATATATATATATATATATATATATATATATATATAAGAAGTAATATGTATATATTTAAAAGAAGTATATATATACATTGTCAGCCACAGACAATATATATATATATATATATATATATATATATATATATATATATGTGAAGAATTAATGGATGTTTTATCCACTTAAAATAACGTTTAAATGATTATATATATATATATATATATATATATATATATATATATATATATATATATATATTATGGGGCACAATCACTCAAGATCATGTTGCGTCATTTTTCAGTGTACTGTACCTGTCTACGTTGAAAATATCAATACGTCCCCTTACTTACATTCGGTCGCTGTCTATGTGTCCCAGGGTATGTGTGCATTGATTACAATACATGTATTGTATGTGCGTATTTGTTTGTGTGTGTGAATTTATTTGCATGCGCCGTATTTTTTTTTTGCGTATATGCCTGTGTGAATATTAGTATGCATATAGGTATGTACGTATTTATGTGAAAATGTATGTACGCGAATTTGAGCATATTTGTATGTGTGTGTGGTATTGCATTTTTGCTATTTTGTGTGTATATATATATATTATTTGTTTTCTTGTGCGTGTGTATGTAACACTATTCACTCGTAAATAGGATTTTTGAGTGAATATATGTATTTCGTATGCATCCGTAAGAGTGCGCATGTGTGATTATGCTTAACAGATGCATATCTGCGCGCATGCGCGTGAGTATTTCTTCTGCGTGTGTGCGTACATTGTATATACCAATGCGCGCGCTTTTGTGTTTGTGTGTTCGCCTGAATCACGCGCTCCAACCATCTTCAGTCAAAGTGCATTTCTGCGCCTTTGTGTGTAAACGTGTTTAGCTGTGAACTTAATCGAATTGTGGACATTTTTAACGCTAGAATAGATTTGATATTTCATAAGAGAAGAACGAACACAGAAGAAAAAAAATCACACGAGTTAAAATAATTCTGATGAACCTTGTGCGCGCGCAATCGCGTGCTTGTACGACATTCATTTTTGTGCAATAAAGACGATATCAGAAGCGTTCTTTTATGTGTGCGTATGCGCGTGTGTGTATGTGTTAGTGTTTGTGTGCGCGCGCTCGCGCGTTGTTAAGGGGGTGGTGGTGATTCTCGCGCGTCAGAACAAGCATTCGCGAATTCGGTGAAAGGATGTGGAAGAAAAGATTCGGATGACTAGGCTTTATATCCTGGTTCAATCAGCTGTTTGTACAGAACGCTTATGAACGAAGATAGATAGATAGATAGATAGATAGATAGAAAGAAAGAAAGAAAGAAAGAAAGAAACTGGGAGAGATACATTGCTGAATACGAAAATACATATACATATAAAACAGACTGTGATAGATAGATAGATAGATAGATAGATAGATAGATAGATAGATATGAAAGGTATTAGATAGAAGCGGACTAACATAG
>OZ038512.1:62491514-62541514 GCA_964036315.1 Acanthosepion esculentum
ATATATATATATATATATATATATATATATGTATACCCATTATAAGAACACGTTTCACTTACTCAAGGCTCTTATTCACTTGATGGCGAAGAGATAAGATAAAAAGAGTCACATGCTTACATCCGAACACACAAAGTTAGAGAGCTACACAGACTGACATGCACTTGCGCCTGAGTATGCGCAGTTCGCACATTAATTATTCCTTATTGTAAGATATTTAACAGCTTCCACCATTTGTTGGATTCTCTTCGTCACATGACCAGATGACGTCACATTCAGAAACCACTGACAATGAGTGGAAATATCTCTAGATTACAACAAATCCAGGGTCTCTTCCTTTCACTGCTTTTACCTTTATCCCACAGTTACATGGTATGCCACGTTAAGAATTCTCTAGATTCTAAAATGTTTTCACAAATTATGGACGACAGTTCTGTGCTTAATACACGCTGAGTAATAATAAGACTTTATAATAGTCTATAATAAGACTATAATAAGATTTCATACTATCGTTCGTTTCGATGTATTTTATATATATATTCGTTTCGATTCTAAATTATCTTTTATATATATATATATATATATATATATATATATATGTATATATATATATATATATATATATATATATATATATAAACCAAATAAACAAATAAACGGTAAAATAATCGCCAAAATAGACTACCCACAATAAGCTATATAAACAAATTTTTACTACGTTAATAAAAACACCGATCAAAATAAATTAAAATAAATAAATAAATATATAAGATAAAAAATAAGAATAAAATTAAATAAAAACAAGCAAAATAATTTGACACAAATAAATAAATAAACAAATAAACGACTTCCGGTAAAATAACCGCCAAAATAGACTACCCACAATGCACCACTGACCCGTATATATAAATAGCCGAGAAAAATAACAGCACTCGTGGCCTGACGATTGCATCTAGCATGAAACAGACTGTCGCCTCTAAGTGTTGACTTCTATGTTCACTTTTATATATATATATATATATATATATATATATATATATATATATATATATATATATATATATATATATGGGCACGTGGTTAGAACGTTCGATTTCTGACTATGAGATCCGGGTTCGAATCTCAGCATGGTCGATTTGTCAGGAGACTTCCTGATGTTATCGGAATGGATCGAGATCAATCCCAGCATGCGATTTGGAAAGTGCCTGAAAACCACACCACGGGTTTGCCCAAGACTTGTGAGTGAAATTGGGAAGAAGGAACTCTTGAGGGCCGTCGATAGCTGTGCTAGCACAAATACACAGCAATGAAGAAGAAGGAAACAATTCATGTTTAAAAAAAAAGGATCATAACACGGGTGATCTTGAGCGCTGAAGGTAAATTGTCAGGAAAATATTCAAGTTATATTCAGTACTGATATCGCAGAATATACGAGACACACTCAGTGATGATCAAACTCAATAGCTTATGAGGGTAGCCAGTGAAAGTCGGTATAATATGCAGTGACAGTATATATATCCAAATAAATACAGACCCTATGTCTTTCTTATTCACAACCCTACCCTCCCGCATGAGATCTATCTGGAAAGTATCCTGCCATACTACGGTGTAGTTTAAAACCGGTACATAGTACTCACCTGCACACCAGGTTTGATCTGAGATGCAAAGAGAATGAATCCTGGTAGGACATCTAATTGTATCAGAATTGCCTAGCCGTGTATTGGTTGAATAAGTCCGGTGAGAAGACATATCCTTGCCTTACACCTCTTTCTATATTTGTACATCTGCTGAACTCATTTTCTATCCGTATGCAGGCGGTTTGCTACCAGTATAAGTATTTAATTATTCTAACGACCTTCTCAAATATGTGCAGGTTGCTGAGCCGTTCTAAGAGATCTTTGTGGCGTACGTTATCAAACGCCTTTGCGTAATCTATAAAGGACAGGTACACGTCCTTCTGCATTTGTATCGCTCTTTCTGACACAGCTTACGGTCCTAAATGAATTTGTACACCAAGCTCTTTATAATAATGGCGAAGCTCGAGCTGTGACTCTAGATATCCCTAACGCGTTTGATAGGGATTGGCATGCAGGCCTTCTGCGCAAGCTTCAGGGGTACGATATTAGAGGACGATTATCTCATTTAATACAATAATTCCTGTCAAACCGTAAAATGAAGGCCGTCCTCAACGGGTTTCTTCCAGCTCCTTTCATTCAAACGCTGGTGTTCCCCAAAGCTCTATCCTTGGTCCTACACTGTTTCTGATCTTCATCAGCTATGGGAAAATAGTGAACTTCCAGGTCTTTTCCAGCACATTGAAACAATGATGTTGCCAACTACACTTTTTTGAAACAATGATGTTGCCAGCTATCCGTTTTTTAAACAATGATGTTGCCAGCTTTTGAAACAATGATGTTGCCAGCTATCCGTTTTTTAAACAATGATGTTGCCAGCTTTTGAAACAATGATGTTGCCAGCTATCCGTTTTTAAACAATGATGTTGCCAGCTTTTGAAACAATGATGTTGCCAGCTATCCGTTTTTTAAACAATGATGTTGCCAGCTTTTGAAACAATGATGTTGCCAGCTATCCGTTTTTAAACAATGATGTTACCAGCTTTTGAAACAATGATGTTGCCAGCTATCCGTTTTTTAAACAATGATGTTGCCAGCTTTTGAAACAATGATGTTGCCAGCTATCCGTTTTTAAACAATGATGTTGCCAGCTTTTGAAACAATGATGTTGTCAGCTATACGTTTTTGAAATAATGATGTTGCCAGCTTTTGAAACAATGATGTTGCCAGCTATACGTTTTTGAAACAATGATGTTGCCAGCTTTTGAAACAATGATGTTGCCAGCTATACGTTTTTGAAACAATGATGTTGCCAGCTTTTGAAACAATGATGTTGCCAGCTATACGTTTTTGAAACAATGATGTTGCCAGCTTTTGAAACAATGATGTTGCCAGCTATACGTTTTTGAAACAATGATGTTGCCAGCTTTTGAAACAATGATGTTGCCAGCTATACGTTTTTGATATATTTAGTAAATACTGGATCTGGCATTAAATAACCCATAGTGCTTGATATGCCATAAAAACCCAAAAAACCAACCAACCATCTCCGTCTGCATATATGACCCCGTGTTTGTCACTGACAAAATCTTCATTGTTTGGCCACCTCGTTTCACGTATGCCTAAAATGTTGACGTTTAACCTCTGCTCATTTCCAGTTTTTTTTTAAACTAACTGGCCACACTGGTTTAATGTTCTAGCCTTCCATGTCAGGAGTATTGTTTTTTTTTGTTTGGTACGAACAGTCGCTGGATGACGGTCAGCTGACACCTGTCGATCTTTACCGGGTGAGGAGTTAATTGCAATAGACTTGTAGAAAGTTCTTCTGTCCTTTTCTAGGTCTTGTTTTTCACCCTACAGGGTTGCTAACAACCGGCCTCACTCGCGAATGTGGTAGCCGGTTTAGACAGTAGCGTACATACATATCCATACATACTCTCATATATATATATATATATATATATATATATATATATATATATATATATATATATATATATATATATACGTATCCATACAGACGTATATATATATATATATATATATATATATATATATATATATAAATGTATTCATACAGACCCCCCCCCACATATATATATATATATATATATATATATATATATATATATATGTGTGTGTGTGTTTGTATGTGTGTGTGTGTGGGTCTGTATGGATACATATGTATATATATATATGTGTGTGTGTGTGGGTCTGTATGGATACATACATACATATATATATATATACGTCTGTATGGATACGTATATATATATATATGTGTGTATGTGGGGGGTCTGTATGGATACATACATATATATATATATATATATATATATATATATATATATATATATATATATATATATAAATAAAACTGGACATGGAAGTCAACACTTAGAGGCGACAGTCTGTTTCATGCTAGTGCAATCGTCAGGCGACTAGTGCTGTTATTTTTCTCGGCTATTTATATATAAGGGTCAGTGGTGCATTATGGGTAGTCTATTTTGGCGGTTACTTTTACCGGAAGTCGCTTATTTGTTTATTTATTTATGTCAAATTATTTTGCTTGTTTTTTTGTTTGTTTTTTTTAATTTTATTTTTATTTTTTATCTTATATATTTATTTATTTATTTTTTGTTTTGATCGGTGTTTTTTGTTAACGTAGCAAAAATTTATTTATATAGCTTATTGTTGGTAGTCTATTATGGCGGTCATTTACCGGAAGTCGCTTGTTTGCTTATTTATTTGGGTCAAATTGTTTTGCTGGTTTTTATTTATTTTCATTTTTATTTTTTATCTTATATATTTGTTTATTTGTCATTGATTAAATCTATTTGCTGAATTTTGGGGTGGGATGTTGTTGTTTGTTCTTACTATTATTTTGGTCGGAACAGTTTTTAATTTATCTATTTGGGTTGATTATCTTTATTTGTTTTTTCTAAACGGCTAGTTTATCGTAATCGGTTGTTAGTTTATTTATATATTTGGATGTATTTAGATCAATTTATTATACTTGTTGTTATTTATTTGTTACACTATATACTTTTGGCTTTCGATTGCACTAGCATGAAACAGACTGTCGCCTCTAAGGGCTGACTTCCATGTCCACTTTTATATTTACACACGCTCTATCTCTGATATTGAGCACTTTATCCCATAAATATAGCACACTTTAAGACTATATTTCTTCATATTCAGCTCCTGATTATCAGTAGAGCACTTTCGCTACATTTATAACATAGAAAAATTTAGCCTCGACTACTCACTAAAAAACATACCCATCCCTTCCCCTTCCATATATAAACTAAAATTATTTGAAAAAACAGAAAGTTTCATAAAAAGAATGAGATGGAAAGCCCACTTTTTAAACCAAGATCTTCACAATAATAATAATACACTCAAGGAAAAATACGGGTTCAAAACAAAAAAATGTCCCCCGCAACAAAAAGAATTAGATGACTTCGAGAAGGACTTAACTGATCTAGTTAGAAACATAAAATTCCATAAAAAACAAGATTCATTCCAAAAAAAGCTAAAAGAAGATATAGCTAAAATAAACAGTTCAACAAATGTATTTATTACAGTCGAAAGACCAACAGGAAAAGAAATATCATATGGTTCAACCCACCATACAGCAAAAACGTAAAAACAAACATAGGAAAATATTCTTCAAACTTTTACACAAGCACTTCCCGGAATCAAGCACCCTACACAAAATATTCAACAAAAACACAGTAAAAATCAGCTACAGTTGCACCGAGAACATGACACAAATAATAAAAAAGCACAACAGGAACATTATTAAAAAAACCACACGAACAAATTAAACCCACGTGCAACTGCAGAATAAAAAACGAATGTCCCTTAAACGGTAATTGTTTGCAAAACAACGTAATCTACCAAGCCACGATAAAATCAGGAGATAATGAAGAAAAAGTATACATAGGAGTAACCGAAGGACCATGGAAACAAAGAAATTATGTACACAAAATGTCTTTCACAAATAGTAAATATGCGAAGAGCACAATGCTTTCTAAGTATATCTGGGAAATAAAAAACAAAACACACACCACACCAAAAATATCTTGGAAAATAAGGAAAAAATTATCAGCCTACAACAACATATCAAAAACTTGCAAACTTTGCTTAGAGGAAAAAATAACTATCATTACCTTCCCAGATCAAAATAAATTATTAAATAAAAGATCCGAGCTAATCTCAAAATGCAGACATGAAAACAAATTTTTACTACTTAACTTAAAATAGAAAAATAAATAAATATATAAACAAACAAACAACAATAAAATAAGCAAAATAAATTACCCCAAACAAATTACAAAACCACACCTGTTAGAATATGCGAAATAAAATCAAAACAAAAGAACGGACGAAAGTTATAACTGTTATATAACGATAAAAAATAAAAAAATTAATAAAAGATAATATACTACGTTACTTAAAAATCGAAAGCTAAAAATATATAGTGTAACAAATAAATAACAACAAGTATAATAAATTGATCTAAATACATCCAAATATATAAATAAACTAACAACCGATTACGATAAACTAGCCGTTTAGAAAAAACAAATAAAGATAATCAACCCAAATAGATAAATTAAAAACTGTTCCGACCAAAATAATAGTAAGAACAAACCACAACATCCCACCCCAAAATTCAACAAATAGATTTAATCAATGACAAATAAACAAATATATAAGATAAAAAATAAAAATGAAAATAAATAAAAGCAAGCAAAACAATTTGACCTAAATAAATAAGCAAACAAGCGACTTCCGGTAAATAACCGCCATAATAGACTACCAACAATAAGCTATATAAACAATTTTTTACTACGTTAACAAAAAACACCGATAAAAAAAAAAATAAATAAATAAATATATAAGATAAAAAATAAAAATAAAATTAAAAAAAAAAACAAGCAAAATAATTTGACATAAATAAATAAACAAATAAGCGACTTCCGGTAAAAGTAACCGCCAAAATAGACTACCCATAATGCACCACTGACCCTAAAAAAATAGCCGAGAAAAATAACAGCACTAATCGCCTGACGATTACACTAGCATGAAACAGACTGTCGCCTCTAAGTGCTGACTTCCATGTCCACTTTTATATTTACACAGGCTCTATCTCTGATATTGAGCACTTTATCCCATAAATATAGCACACTTTAAGACTATATTTCTTCATATATATATATATATATATATATATATATATATATATATATATATATATATATATATATATATATATATATATATATGTATATATATATATATATATATATATATATACAGACCAATCAGGAAATTACAAATGTAACAAACCTCGTTGCTTAGTTTGCAAACACTTAATAATCAATAGTGTATTTTCTGTACCCAACACCAATATCAAGATACACCCACCTCGCCTCACCTGTGATAGCCATAACATAATCTACTATTTATTCTGCACAATATGTCCCAATAGTGGATATATTGGTGAATCTGGAAATAATTTTAGACTTCGCTTCAACAATCATAAACTAACCATACGTCAAAACAATCCACATTCCCCCATAGCTGAACATTTTAATCAACCAGGACACTCATTAGAAAACTGTAAATGTGTATTGATAGATTTTGATTTCAGTTCCACATACAAACGCAGAAAAAAAGAAAAATACTGAATTTTAGAATTAAATACATATAATCTAGGGTTAAATAAAGACTTCGGTATTTTAAAACTTTATAAATATTTCAATAGTTAAACAATAATTTTTTTTTAGATATAGTTACAAATTGTTTTTAAACAACATCTAAAATATTATTACAGTTAGATTTACGTTAGAAATATTCGAACACAGTTGCATTCCATATCACGTGACGTCCGCGTCTCGCGACGAACGCTACTTGTAAACAAACTTCTGAAAACAGTTATTTCTGATGAAAGATCGGGGTCGATCTGAAATATCAAATATATATATATAATAAAATATAAATAAATACTTTTACAAAAAAAATTAATTTTTTTAAAATTTGCAACTTTTCAGTTGTTTTATATATATATATATCCATACAGACCCCCCATATATATATATATATATATATATATATATATATATATATATATATATATATATATATGTATCCATACAGACGTGTATATATATATATATATATATATATATATATATATATATATATATGTATCCATACAGACCTCCCCCCCATATATATATACATACATACGTATCCATACAGACCCTCCTATATATATTTTATATTTATATTATATTTTTACTCTATCCTGGACATTGAGTTCTACCTGGATTCTATCCTCTTGGGAATTTATATATATATATATATATATATATATATATATATATATATATATATATATACTGACCACTAATATTATCTCTCTCTCTCTCTCTCGCTATATATATATATATATATATATATATATATATATATATATATATATATATATTGTCATCCACAGACAGACTGTTTCGCTGTTTCACAGCTCATCAGTGTGGCTAGACGTCCGGTTGCCTCTAGCTAGGATCGAAACCCGACTGAATTTGAGTCAGTCGGAACTTCTACCAGTAAGCCGTCGGAGGTGAATTTTAGCGTGTTTATTTTTAGATTTAGATAAACACACAATAACTGACAGTGACTCAATTCTGCCGAAGAGTCGTGAAATAAAAGAGAATTCTCGGTTTTCGAACGTCACTCATGTCCAACACATCGGTCTTTAAACAGAACATTCGCGATGAAAATGCTTCGGTTCTCGGACGACATTGATGAACCGAGCCGAACCGAGTTAACCCGAACGAAATCATTTCTTAGTGGACTGCCATGTTGTATACATTCGTGTGTTGTGCTCTGCTTTTCTTTTCCAATTTTATTGTACTGTGCCTTTTTTCTCTTTATTAGTCATCAGTCATGGCTCCAAAGAAAGCTAGCAGTGATACTGGTAAAGGAAAGAGAAAAGTTAAGAGAAAAACAATTGTTGATGATATTGTCTTATTCTACTCAGTCTCATATGGCAAAATCAACGATCTATACTATTCTTATAAATAAAGAGAAGATTATGTCTATCCTTCCCCTTCCCAAGCAATAACATCTCTTTCCTTCCCCTATTGTAAAAGTGTGAATAAGCAATCTTCTTGGGACTAGGAACGGATTAATCTATTTTACAGTGGAAAAATAGTTTCGGCTAACAAACATTTCGGGTTACGAACGGGCTTCAGGAACGAATTAAATTCATTAACCGAAGTGCCACCTTATATAAAGTATTGGATAACGGCTTGGATTGAGGAATCGGAGAGCCGAGTTCGAATTCCAGTCGGATCCATTACATTCACTTGGAAAAGGTGTGAATCCTCTTCTTCTCCCTACATCTACGGGTAATTAGCAGGACAGACTGGGTTCTATAGCCTTGGATGGCAACTGGTCTAGGAGAAGGACAACTCTGAAATCACAACCTGCGAAGGGTCGTTTGGTAACCTTGTGGCACTCAGTGCACCAGGTCTGTGTATTCGTCCCTTCAAAAAGTGTGGATGCTCATGCACGAAACCTTCACCACTATAATCAAATCTCATGTGTCGGCGTCGGGTTCTCAGTTTCTAGGAACTGATCTGCTTGACCCTCATACGTCGAATTCGACGGGAGTGTCGATTATATATATATATATATATATATATATATATATATATATATATATATATATATATATATATATATATATATTAAACACTTCTTATGACGGTACAACGTGTGAAAAAGTTTCAAAATTATTTGGTATTCGAATCTTACATTATATTTTCGTTGTATTCTGCACTGTTCCCATATACACTGGCTTAATGACAGGCCACCAACTTTTTGGTGCTTCTTGGAAACATTAGCGGTTGGACTTTATGGCCGGACCCTACACACTTAAACACACGAGAACATACTTTTTAGAACGTGGGTAGGATTGGAAGTATTAGTGGGCTAATTTCAGCTCAAGAGGCGAACTCGGTTGAAGAACCGGGTCTTCGAAGTTCGCCATTTTTTTCTTTCTTTTCTATTCTCAATTTTGTCTGTCTCTAATTCGCCAGTCAACAACTGCCAGAATAATGTAATGTAAAACTGAGAAAAAATATTGTCTCATACTAAAGTTGTAAAAATAACGTTACGAGTTCCGGAAGTGACGTCAAGTTTCAAATGTCATACAGCTGAAAAGATGGCGCCGGTCCTGATATCAGTCGGGAGTTGGATCCTATGATACTTTTGATCCGGTTTTTTTTTCTAAATAACATCGCTTATCCGGTAATAAAACTGCAATAATCATTAATCACCACCCCCTACAATTACCGGTGGATTGTAAATTGCATTCGGAGCAAATTTGAATTAGTGTTCAAGCATCGAGCCGAATAAGACGATTTAAACGGATTAATAGAAGATTATCAGAAGGGGATTAGTTCCTTTTGCAAATTGTTTATTTTCGTTTTCTTTTACTGACGGAAAAATGCATTTGTTTTTATGTGACTTTACTGTTGTTGTTTTTATTGTTGATGCTTTTAAAATTCCATTGCATTGATGAATACGATTTTATTTAGTCCTCCAGTCTTTTGAGCATCTATGGGAAGAGACCCGGGATTAAATACCAGTCCAGTCATAAACAATAATAATGATAAAACCACTACTACTTTGCTTGATAGTTATGTTAGTATATGCTTAACTCAACGACCTTACTTTTAAAATACTCTTTAAATCAGTAAAAATTGGTTAATAAAAGAAAAAGAGAAATTAAATGAAAACCAAAACTTATCTGCTATTGATATGATAGATTGATTCGTTTTTTACGGTTTATCAACCCTTCGCAGGTGATTTAAAGCCAGAACATATTTTTGATTGTAAGAATTAAAAAAAATAATAATAGTTTAGTGATACAAGTTTTACTAATTAACGTATAGTTGGGGGTAGAAGAGGTAGGTTTATACCTTTCCCAGGGGTATTTGCGCGTATGTTAATATAATGAACCCAGCGGCAATTGGAAC
This sequence comes from Acanthosepion esculentum, assembly GCA_964036315.1. Taxonomy (NCBI): domain Eukaryota; kingdom Metazoa; phylum Mollusca; class Cephalopoda; order Sepiida; family Sepiidae; genus Acanthosepion; species Acanthosepion esculentum. Next base: position 62,502,148 of record OZ038512.1, read on the forward strand.
TAGGTTCTCCGATTATCAATTCCAAGCCATCATCCATTACACCACCCGCACATCCAGACTTACAGCACCTTATTACTAATTGAACCGGGATTCATCATTGGCGGCTACAATCCTACCAACATAAGATACACAGATGACACAGTACTGATAACAGACACGGAAAAGAAATTACAAAACCTCCTAGAAAAGGTAGCGAGGGAGAGCGAGAAGAAAGGACTGAGCATAAACAAGAAGAAGACAGAATGCGGGGTCATCAGTAAAACGATGAGCCCGAATTTCGATTTACAAGTCGGGGACACTAAAATCAACCAAGTGCAGAAATTTAAATATCTGAGAAGTGTTTCGACAGAAGACCGTAAGTGCGACGCTGAGATCCGTAGACGGATTGGGACGGCCAAGGACGCATTCCAAAAGCTGGGCAGAGTATTGCGAAACAGGAGGATATCTTTGGTAACAAAGAAAAGAGTGCTGAGCTTCTACGTGACATCTGTCCTCCTTTACGGCAGCGAATGTCGGACGTTCTCCTCAAAGATGAAGAAGAGACTCGAGGCAACGGAGATAGGGTTCTATAGAAGGATGCTAAAGATATCATGGACTGAGCGTGTGAGCAACGATGAGGTTTTGGGGATGAAGCTTATACTTAACACCAGGAAGAGGCAGATGAAATTTCTGGGACACGTAATGAGAACGGAGAGCCTTGAGAATCTGATACTCACAGGTCGAATAGAGGGAAAGAGAACTGGCGGATTTAAGCAATTGGATGACACAACGTGGTCTGGGGCAGGTGGCAGATGGACTGAATTTATTGAGAGCTACAATAGGATAGGAGGAATTAGAGAGCCATGATCGCCAACGTCCTGAAAGGACACGGCACATAAAAAGAAAAAGGTGGCCAACATGTGATAGATTTTACTGATACTGCCGTTTGAATAGTTTAGATTTCGACTTATTACAATTTTTGAGCAAGTTTACTTGGGTTTGTTCTAAGCCCATTAATAATGTTGAACACAGCGGCTACGTTCAGGTTCCATTCTCTAAGGACCAACGATTTTTCTACATTTTCATTTTTAATTTTAATCTATGGGCAGCTGAAAAAAAAAATATTTTTGATTACTAGATCTAGTTTTCTCGCGGTGATTTTAATTTCAAAGACTCAGAGAATTTTATCATTCTTTTTACTTGGGCTGCTTCTCGTTTGTCTGTCTACAATTGGTTTTCATGTTCGAATCCCAAACGTTTGCAAAATTGCCAAAGAATCCTACCACTCATAATGATATTTCATACATTTATTTATGTCTGAGGCTTCATTCTACAGATGGAGGATGTTGGTAGCGATTTGCCATTAAAGATAAGTCGCTACCAGCCACCTCCATCTTTCTTAGCATCTTCGCATATCGTTTAAATTCATCTTTGATTTTCGAATTCATCTCACCTCGATTCGAATTTGTTTTAGGCAGCTTCAAGCGCACAGCTTATTACGGGCGCAAGCTTAATTAATCTGCTCTAGATTCTTCCCAGTTCCCGAGAAAAGTCCTGGTATTTTTTCTATTTCTCGCTATTTTTTGATTCCACCATGAGATCCGCATCTTATTCATTTTCTTTTCTTAGAGATTCAATAGTTTGTGCCGGGAGATCTCCTCAAAGATGAAGAGGAGACTTGAAGCAACGGAAATGTGCTTCTACAGAAGGATGCCGAGGAAATCGCGGACCGAATAACGACTAAGTTTAGGAGAAAATGGTAACAAAAAGAAAATAATAATTAATATCAAGAAGAATTTTCTGGGGCATCTAACGAGGAAGCAGGGCTTGGAAAATGTGATACTCACGGACCAGACAGATGGTAAGAAGGAACGAGGAAAATAACGCATAATGAGCTTGAGTAAATGGATGGCGAAACAGGGTTTAGGAGAAATAACTGGAAAGACAAAGTTTATTGACAGCTACAAGGGACAGGAAGCTGTGGAGAGCCACGATCACCTACGTCTTGAGAGGACAAGGCACTTCAAAATGAAGAATAGTTTGTGGCGACACCACAACTTTAGAAGGTTGAAAACAAATCGTATCTTTACTGGTGTCTATCCAATCAAAGGTCCAAGAGCCACTCATGGTAGATGGTTATTAACTGTGGTTGTTGAAAGTAGATAACTTTAGACGGTTGAACATGAATCGGATTTTCTGGGACGTTTTTATTGCATCCATATTCTGTCCTGTTTATTTTATTTTTTATTCCTTGTGAACCAGTTTGTTACATTTATATATATATATATATATTTATATATATATATATTTACATTCTCACATTTCTTTCCATAAATAAACCATTTGTTGTTTTTCTGAGCTGTGTCAATTTTTCCCCATTGTTTTCAGTTTCGGATACGGTTTACCTGGTCCCTTCGTCCATGGACGTAACGATTTAACTGTCTTAACTTTTTGGTGATCTGACTGATTAGAGGCTGTGACATTTCATTATGACGATACCCACTTGGCAGTTTTCTGGCTGCTGAATCTCGATTGGTAGGTAGTAAGGATCCCGAACTCTTTGTAAGAATGTTCTTCGGCAGATTGATTGTTAATATGAAGCAGAAAAGGTGTTGAACCAAAGTGAGAGTCTTGGGTGATGCCTGCTGATAACAATTAAGATGCACCTCCCTCCATATAGCACATATACAGGGAGAGGTGAATTCATGCCTTTCCAAAGAACATTAGTGCTAAATGAGCATAAGCAACCTCAATGAAATTTGAATTTGGCTTGCCAGTTCTGTTTTCCATGTTGAAAACCATTATGCTATCTTGTACCTCCAGTTAGGCCATCTGTAGAATTCAGGGAATAGTAGTGTACTAATAAATCATCAGTTATCTCCCCTTAAGATCTAGGCCGTATAAAAATCAGCCTGTAACATCCTTCAGTAGACGAGTAGTCAGAGTAAACTGCAATAAGGTTTATTCAATGGTTCTGTTTTTATTACATTTCCATTATTTATTCTTTATTAGTTGAAGTACTCGTAATCCCATTAGAATGTCTGACACTCAACTCCACAAGAGCACCTCTTTGTGACTGCTCGATCTCACGTTGTCCGCTGACCTGAGATGGAACGAATACATTGAGTCAATAGCTTCGTCCACCGCAAGGAAAGTCGGCTCCCTGTGCAGCGCCAGGAAAATTTTCTCACTGGAGTCAATCCTTCAAATCTACAAAACAACCATTCGCCCTTGCATGGAGTATTGCTGCCATATATAGTCTGAAGCTCCTTCTGTTTGTCTAAAGGTCCTTGATAAAATCCAAAGACGGATATGCAATGTAATTGGCCCTGATCTGACATCTCGTCTGCAGCTGCTCTCTCACAGACGTGCCGTTGCCTCCCTCTGTCTTTTTTTTACAAATACTTTCACGGTAACTGCTCCGATGAGCTGCTTTCCCTTGTTCCCAGACTTCATGAATTTAAGCGTTCAACTAGGTTGGTATCTCGCTCTCACCCTTTCACTGTCTCTTCTACTCCAATATCTTCATGTCTCGCACCTCTCGCCTGTGGAACTGCCTCCCCATTTCTTGTTTTCCTGATAGCTATAATCTCCAACTATTCAAATGTAATGTCAATCGACGTCTTCAGATGCTCTGATCTATTCCCTAACCTTCTCTTCATCCTTTCCTCTATCACTCCTCTTTGCTCTCGCTCCAACTCTCTGTAACCCCTTGTGTGCTAGTGGCATCCCGCCTTGCTTGGGGTGGAATGCAAAAAAAAAAAAAAATTGCATCGCAATTAGTTACAGTACTGGTTATAAACGATCATTAAGTATTGATGGTGATCTTTCTATCGGACTCAAGTTGTGTGAAACTGCTGGATGCATTGTCTTCTATATTCGATATTCTACAAGATTTGTGAAAAATTACTGTTTGTAAACAATCAATTTCCATACAATTCATTGCTTAAATTTCTCTACTAATGATTGAAAAAGAAGGCGAAAAAATAGACTTTTTCTTATATCCTTAGAAATATCGATTAAAAATTTGCAAGTAGAAAATATATTTGGAAGGAACATTCTTCTTTGAAATTGATTTTAAGAAGCACACAAATAACTTTCTTATCGGAATACTACTATTGAAAGAGAAATTATAGTTTTATACCGAACGGTTACAAACAGTAATTGTTACTCTAAAATCCATATAACAAACACATTAAAGATAAAAAAAGTAACCCTTCCTTCTGGTTAATATACTCTTTTACGTTAAAATCCTAGCCTCGGTCAAATAAGTTTGCCGTCCAAGTTTGACCAAGTTTGCCGTCCAATGTTTCGACCAAGAACAAAATTTTCACAATTTTATACAGGAGGTTGTAGAAATTTTCCGACTCACGTTCCAAAATGTGATCAAATGACCAAGCATTAAATTTTTATGTCATTGAGAAGGGCTTTTTGAGATATATATATATATATATAATACAATTATTTAGAATTACTAAACCAACTTCAGAATTAAAGTCATACAAAATATTGATTAATCGTAGTTCTTTGAGAAAATTATTAGAAAAGTTCAAATACGCACATGGAGAATTTTTGCTGAAACAAAAGTTAATTCATATAATTTCTAAATAAGATCTGTTTAGTATGAATGGAAAACATCGAAGGTGACACACTGAAATAAAAAGCAAACTTCTGAATACAATAATGATGATTATATTGATATAGAATAAGATTAAATGGCAGCGATAAGTAGAAATAATAATAAAAACAAAACTGTTGAAAAAGACAAAAATATATTCCTCCTTTTATCTATTTTCACTTTAGCTTTTTGTGTGTGTATATATATATATATATATATATATATATATATATATATATATATACGATCAGAATACATACACATATTATATATATATATATATATATATATATATATATATATATATATATATATATATATATATATATGTATATATATGTATATATATCCGAGCAGAATACACACACATATTATATATATATATATATATATATATATATATATATATATATATATATATATATATATATATATATATATATATATATATATATATATTTGTTTTGTTCGTTTTCCCCTGGGATGCCATTATCGTTTTTCATGAATAAAAATGGAAACTGTACAAGCATTTGACAGAAAAGATGATTGCCTGATAAGCGTCTTTACATTTATGAATCAGCCATTTTGTATTGAGAAGTGGAAGAAAAAATGGTGAAATCATTGCCATTTCTTTCTCGAGAAGAAATGTGTTAGTAATTTTAACAGTTTAAGATGAAGCAATTTTTTTCTAAAATGCCATAGCGCTTGCGTGAACCCCTGTGTGTGTCTGCGTGTGCGTGTGTATGTGTGTGTGTGTGTGTGTGTGTGTTAAAACAGCTATCAATCATAAGACATGATAAAAGAAAAAGAGGGATTTGAAGAGTATTATAAACCGCTGTCATAACATAGATTATCGATTAGTTTTGATTTCGAATATATATTAATAGGAGAGTGGTTCGCTCCCGCATTTCTCAGATCTTTGATGCTAAGTTCGATTCTCATTGTCGTGTAAATATTAATTGGTTTACAGATGCCGTGTCCCAACAATGACGAAAATATTTAAAAAGGAAATTTTATATCTGCTTTTCATTCATTTTTTTCCTAGATAAAGTTTAAAAAGTTGAAGGCAAATTTGAATTCTTTAATGAAACAAAAAGAATATATATATTATTAGAGAAATATATTAAATTTAAAGCAATTTCGTGTCTTTTGGTAAATCTTATATAAGTTCATACAACAACTCCTGCAACAACAACCGCGGTACCGCCAACTCTCATCAAACCCTCGGTTCAGAAAACCATTATCACTAACCCAGACTACCCTACCAGTGTCTTACGACATTGGTTATTGGCTTTCCGTCACATTGCGGGAGCGCTTGGTGAAGCAGATGCAGTCTCTTCCCCAATCATCTCATTTGACATCAACCGGAGATGGATAAAATATATTGAGGCTGAAATTGGAGTGAGACTACATTAGAATCAGAATCAGTTGTAAATCCAATGTTTCAAATTTCCACCCTGGCATAGGCAAAAAGAAGATCCCTTTGCTTTAAATACGAAGCTCAGAAAAACCAAAGACTAGACAAACAGGAAATAGAACCAACGTTTCGTATAATTAACTAAAAAGGTAACACAAACGGTGGATAATCTGAAAGCAGTATGACCAATTGACGTGGCTTTCCATGCCCCCTCCTCCCCGGAATGTTTAAAAAATACGATGACTGAACTTGGAGTTTTGTGTTCATATTCGACCGATTGCTAAACCCGCCACAAGGATCTTCAAATTGTAATCAAGATCATCCCTGGCCCGTGATAGCACACCCGCTCCACTTACAACCATGGAGATTTTAGCGACCTACTTGCTTCTAATAAAGTCTAATTACATTGTTGCGGTGGTGGTGGTGGTGGTGGTTTCGTTTGGCTTGATTTGTTTTACGGCATATCAACCTCAATGGGTTATTTAATGCCGACAAAATTTTTATTGCTGGTAAAATTTTGTTTTGTCAAAAATCTATCTTTGGTAATATTTTTGCTTCAAAAATATATTGCTGGTAATATTTTTTTTCAAAAATGTATTGCTGGTAATATTTATTTTTTAAACACACTGTTGGTAATATTTTTGCTTCAAAAATATATTGCTGGTAATATTTTTTTTCAAAAATGTATTGCTGGTAATATTTATTTTAAAAAAAAACTGTTGGTAATATTTTTTTCAAAAATGTGTTGCTGGTAATAATTTTTAAAAGTATTTCTGGTATTAAAAACTCCTTTTATACTTTCATAGTGTTTTTACCCCAGTTTCAGGGTTTACTATTTGCCCATAGCTGGGACCCTAACCGGTGCCACCAACAACCCGGGTCAGGGTGAACCTGGGAACATCAGCAATTAAGAGGTGGTTCCACGCTCCTCAAAAGCTCCTGATCAGAGGCCTTGCCGCTGGAAGTAGTTTATCGTCTTACCAAGGACGCGGATGTAGATTACCGTCATACCCAGGACGGTGTGGTGTAGTAGTAGTAGTAGTAGTAGTAGTAGTAGTAGTAGTATTCGAGAGTCGCTCACAGTCTTGATTCACGAAATCTGTTTCTCCCTTAGGACTATTTGAGTTTGTATGGGGTCCATTTTCAGATGATCAAATTCTTATATTTACATATCATTACACAAATCTAATTGTCAAAAAGGCTTATCCACCATCTGCGGGAGCAAGAAGGTGCTAACCCTTACCCGTGTGTTGTAGACTAACATGTATCACAAATGTACCCAAGCCATCTACATCGCCTCGTAGTTTGTTTAGCTAATGCGGGGAATAACTCGGCATCTCGTGTTCATACTCCGAACACTAAGTAAAATCCCACATTCAGACAGAAACAGAAAGCATCAATATAAACACACATGACTTTTCAAAGTCATTAATTAAATAAGACACTGAACAAAGAAATCAACAATCTACATAATAATTGGCAGTTCCTACCTGTTACGAAAGGGTTTTTCCTCAAGCGAAAGAACACGCGTCCGCTGTTCCACGCTCAGAGTAACTGGCGGCCATTTTGTTTCCAAACTGCTATAACTTCTACTAAGCAACACAAAAGAACATGTTTCGCCAACAAAGAATATCTATTTCGGTATATCAGAGAGAAATCAATTAATACTTGTTTGGTGTCTGATCAGGCAGCTCGACTGGACACTGGCACCATTGTTCGTTTCGTCAGTATAGCGAATAAATGCAGCATCTTGTGTTCGAGTTCTACTTCAGTATTAAACCTTTGATTGATTTTCTAAAATGGCTAAAAAAGACTCCTACGGGACGAATACCGAAACTTATAAGCTAGATATTAGAGCAGGAACGACTATGTCGATCGAGAACGCCACATCTATAGAGATGTTGACTCTGCGTGGTCTTGGAACCTCTTAATACGTTACCCTATTTCCGCTCGCGACAATCTGTCCGAGTCTAGGTAGGTACACTGATGCCGAGATGACGGCAAAATATCATCTTTCAACCGGAAATACACAAGCTACCCATTCCTGCGTTACACAGTCTTAAAACAGGTTATATTTTTCTAGCTTCCTTTTGTCTAGTTAATGTTTTCCTCAAAAAGCAGAGTTAATTTAATTTACTGTATAGTTAATGCTGTCTCGAGTCGGTGTTTATTGCACAAGACTAGTCCATACCCAACATCAAATAGTGTTATTTTACATTTCTTTCCAGAACCTTTTCTATCTTTTACAAAAATTATCATGATTTTAGTAAGGGATGGGGTTTTATCGGCAGATTCATATTATACAAGGAAAAATTCTTCAGCGCTGGAAAGAATATATTGGAGAATTCTTCCACGACGAAAGAGAACAACCAGAAATGCACAGAACTACCGACGGACCTGGAATTCTGAAAACCGAAGTAAAAGCCACACTGGCCAAATTGAACAGAAACAAGGTGGCAGGGCCAGACGGAATTGTAACGGAAACGCTGACAGCCTTAGATAACTTTGGCATAGACAAGATCACAGAAATAATAAATGAAATCCACAACAGTGGGGATATTCCGGAAGATTTCAACAGATCTATCATTCATAGCACTGCCTAAGAAACCAGGCGCAAAGGAATGTGAACTCCATCGAACAATAAGCGTAATGAGCCACGTGACAAAACTCATCATTCTTATTCTGATGAATAGAGCGCGCAGCAGAATCAGGCCAGAGATAGGACAAGAACAGTGCGGGTTCGTTAAAGACACTGGAGCAAGGAACGTGATATTCATGCTCAGAATGTTATCAGAAAGAGCGATACAGATGCAGAAGGACGTGAACCTATGTTTCATAGACTACGCAAAGACGTTCGACAAAGTACGCCAGAAATATCTGTTGGAACTGCTCGGCAACCTTGATATATTTGGGAATATTCAACCTATGCAGTTCTAGTTCCACGTGCCATGTTTAATGGATGTCAGTTATCAGTTATCTCCTGTTAATTCCCCTCTCCAAGTTCTCCACTGCCTTAAGCGGGTATTGAACTCACACTCCTGTCACTGGATCTAACCAACGCCTTTATCCACTGTGCCATGTGTCCAGGACAAATATATGTATAACATTTTCCCAAAGAGTGTGAGTTCAATACCCGGTTAAGGCAGTGGAGAGCTTGGAGAGGGGAATTAACAGGTTATAACTGATAACTGACATCCATTAAACATGGCACGTGGAACTGGAACAGTCTACCCCAATGAACGAAATTAAGGGTTCAGTTCGACTTTCCAACCACCTGAAGAAGGTCGGAGCGTACAACGGCCGAAACGTTGTAATAAATATGGCGACCAAGATGGGGACAATAGTCCGAAAAATGTAGATAGTGTACTTAATACCTTCTTGTGGGTTGGTATATATCATTTATAAAGGTGTGCTTTCTAGCATGAAACAGACTGCCGCCTCTAAGTGTTGACTTCTATGTTCACTTTTATATTTACACACGCTCTATCTCTGATATTGAGCACTTTATCCCATAAATATAGCATATTTTAAAACTATATTTCTTCACACACACACACATATATATATATATATATATATATATATATATATATATATATATATATATAATGAATTAAATAAAAAACAAATGGATTAAAAAATTAATACATTTGTGTTTTTTGTATATATTCCATTTCTTTAATTAATATATATATATATATATATATATATATATATATATATATATATATATATATATATTTGTTTTCTTTATGTAATATATTTTTAGAAATATATGTATAAAATTTTTCCCATAAATAAATGGGCAGGTCTATTAAATAGACTCACCTTGTTGGTTGAATTCAAAAAAACTTGTTTGGATGGATTATTGCTACATAAATACACCTTACACACACACGTGTGTGTGTGTGTGTGTGTGTGTGTGCGTGCGCGCACGAGCGTGCGTGTAAAATAGGTCAGTTAATAAAACGAGGACAAACGAATGGGTACCAATATAATCAGTACAATGGGCACCTCGAGGTGGTGTAATGGTTAGCAAGCTTGTCCCGTTAGGTCAATTACGACTAAGTAGTGAGTTCGATCCTCAGTGGGTGCCCCATACTTTCGGCCTTGTGACACTTCTATGTTACGCTTGGGGAATAATCAGTACGGTAAGCATTTATTATTATTGACAAAAACGTTTTAGAGTGCTCAATACGCTAAGTAGAGAAGAGATAAACCCTAAAGAGCCAGAAACTATCTACCTAGGTTTCACCTGAATGGATCTTCAGAGTAAGCTGGCTAAGCTGTCCCTGGCTCTTTAGGATTTATTCTATATATATATATATATTATGCGTGGCACTTAGTGGAAAGTGTTCAATATCTGTGATCAGTTGTAACATTTACAGGTGTAAGCATTTTAGTTCGTACTAAAATGCTTACACCTATATGTATGTGTGTCTATGTATGGGAGAGCGTCATCCCAAACAAAGAAAAGTCCCCTCTCCACTAGACACAAATAATCAAACACAAATAAGTGTAAATAGATCCACTTTTGAAAAATAAACCAGGTTGGTTTGTCTGATGATCGCAAAAAACTAATGTACATACAACTGAATATATATATATATATATATATATATAGTACATATATATATATATACTATTTAATATATCTCTATCTATAAAAGCAGCATGTGTGTGTGTGTGTGTGTGCGTGTGTGTGTGTGTGTGTGTGTGTGTGTGTGTGTAACGAATGCACGGCCGCAATTTTCGACGGATTTGCACCAAAATTTACATGCACATGCTCCAAGTTAGGGAAAAGGCCAAGACCGCCTTTGCATTTCCCAACTCCCATCGATAATTGAATTAATCGATTTTTCATGCTTCTAAGGTAGTTTTCATATAGTTTGCGGCCATTTTCTACTGGCCACAGTGAGAACCTATAGCTGGCTGCCACGAATAGGCAGGAAGATTCTATTGGCCAGCGTGAGAGTCAACAGCTGACTGACACAAATGTTAACTAGCATGCTAAAATAAAATCAATACCTGCATTCGTTAAAAATGGAAAAAATTTAAATCTGCATGGCACTTTACTCCAATTGGCTCATTCGCTTGCTTAAACTCAACGTTGATTCTGATTCCGCAGAACTGGGTTGGGTGTGAAAAAGTATTTGTTGTTAACATTCTTTTTTCATTCGGTTTTTCCAGTTACGAGTCCTTTTTTAAAGCTGATCGTTTTGTGTTCATTTTGTTTAGTTCTTTTTTCGTAACAGATTTAATGTTTAGTATAGAGCTTAGAAAAAATTCGCAGTGTGAGATAGGCAAGAAGTAAGACATGTAGCAACATCAGCACGGCAAAGGGCACTCCTTTAAAGGCAAGGAAGGGCAAAAATATTTTAAGTCAAGTGATAGCGATTGCTGTATGAGTCGTACGATTTTTGAATCAAGCACGGGCAACGCTGGGCCATGCTGCTAGTAATATATATATATATAGTATATAATATATAATATATATATAGATAGTATATATATAATATATATATATATTATATAGTATATATATATATATAGTACATAATATATATATATATAGTACATAATATATATTTATATATATACTATATAATATATATATATATATATATATATATGTAGAGAGAGAGAGAGAGAGAGAGAGAGAGAGAGAGAGAGAGAGAGAGAGAGAGAAAGAGAGATAAATAAGGGACACAAGAGATCAAAATTCCCAAACAATTAAAAAAACATATTCCCAAATATTGTAAAACCAGTTGCTTTACAGATAGCAATAAAAATTGGTTTTTTTATTGCTTTTAGCCCGTTTTCAACTTCTAAAACCAAATAATACGTTGAAAATGACACTTCAAAATCTTTTGAGCGGTCCTTTTTTATAGGAATCTTTTCATGGGTACACATAAACAATGACAAAATCTGTGTGTTTCTATTGTCTAAGATGGCAGAAGTCGTTAAAGCAAATGGTGAATTGCATTTAACTTACTCGCTTGGCTACTCTTCCAAACAACAATGTAAATTCGACTATTCAATTTCATTGATCGATTTTCAGCAAGAGTTTAGAATAGAAAAATTCATTTAACAGTTCTAATTCTATTTTCCAGAAATCTAACATTCAGAATCACAAAATTTGACTAAATAAAATGTGCTTTTTGCGTATGTGCGTGTGTATATGTGTAGGTAAGACTTTTCACAGAATGCACAAATACTACACTGATCCTTATCAGAAGTATCGAGGAGCGATCATCTTGAGTGGAGAACATCGATACTATACTATACATCGCGAGAGGTAAATGCACCATAATTTTTTATGGGTATTATGCTAGTAATGAGAATTTGTGGCGGACTAACAGTTAATAGAATGGAAAATGGAATCGGCGATTCGAGTTCAAATTCCGGATGAAACAATTTGTCAATTTGCAATAATGAAAAAGAGAATAACCATCTCTTCTCTATTTTTCAACGAGAGAAAGCGGTCTAGGAGAAAAACAAGTGTTAATTTAAAATTATGAAGAATGGGAAACGTTCTCAAGAATAGTACACGTACTCAGTATAGATATATTAAAGAAAGGGAAGCTGTGGGGATGCATGATCCCTTACACCCTGAAGTGTCACAACACTTAAAAAGAGAAAGTTATTATTATTATTATTATTATTATTAATATTAATAATAATAATAATAATAATAATGATAATAATAAATGCGATAAAGTTATAACAGTGGCGATGGTATTTGCCCTGTTGAACAGACGATAAACGAATGGAAGACGAAGCTAATTGCTGTCTTCTGTCGTCATTTTGTCTTCGTGAATGGTTTAATGGAGAACCCCACATTCGTTCGCACTATTTTATTCTTACTATGTCAAACCGGTTTTGGAAATGGCATCTAAATTAACGTTGGCTTCTTTCCTGCTAGGCAACGTGAGTCGGCCATTGTGAAACGGAGAGAGCAGGTGAAGAATTGGGCAGGAGAAAACAAAACAAAAAAATAAAAAACAACCCCCCCCCAAAAAAAAACACAAGCATTTGTAAGCAGATGTAATTCGCCCACACGTATAGACTAATAGACATAGAAAAGGTGCGTGAGTGGGTAGAGAGAACACGTATGCTTGTGAGAGAGTGTGAAATAGTGAGATTTAAAAAGAGAGAAGTGAGAGATGGTCAGAGACAAGTGAGTACGTGTCGGTGAGAGTGAAATAGAAAGTGAAATAGTGAGAGAGAGTGTGTGAAAGTAATATAGAGAGTGAGTGTGCGCGTGGATGAGAGAGAAACAGAGAGTGTGGGAAATATAGTAAGGAAGTATATGAGTATTTGCGTATGCGTGAGAGAGAGAGAGAGAGAGTTTATGTATGTTTTAGCGGGGGAGTAAGCGGTTATCCTTTGAGAGAAAAGTCTAGAGAAAATAAATCTTTGTGGGAGAGAGAGTTTGTGTAAGAAAATTTAAGGGAACGAAAAGGGAGACAGCGTGTGTTCATTGCGAGTAAGGGAAAGAGAGCGTGTGAAAGAGAAGAACACTGTGTGTGAGAGAGAGAGAGAGAGCGCGTGTGTGTTTAAAAGAGAGTAAAATAAACAGAGAAGGTCTAAGCTTGTTAGAGAGAGAGAGAGAGAGAGAGAGAGAGAGAGAGAGAGAGAGAGAGAGAGAGATCAGGGGGCATAGGCGTAGTTCCATGACAGGAAGCAGATCAGCTTTGGTCAGGATAGAATTAATGTGTAGCTATAATCGTAAATGCGTATATACACACACTCACGCGCGCATGCACATACGAATATATATATATATATATATATATATATATATATATATATATATATATATATATGAATAAAGACAAAAGGTTTTCCGTTTGTCTTTATTCATATTGTCTTTTTACATATATATTTTTAGTTATATCTGAAATTTTACACACACGCACACATTTACATACATAGATACGTATATATATATATATACATATATATATATATATATATATATATATATATATATATATATATATATATATATATATATATATATATGGAGGAAAATCTATGACAAAGTGTAAAATGTTTTCGTGCGACGCGTTCAATCCTTTGGGACTTCATCAGAATAAAGTGAACATTTTCCACTTTGTCAACTTTCCCCTAAAATTGTTCTTGATAAATAAAAAAATTGTATAATATCCTTTCCCCATTTCTCTCCTCTTCCTCCTCCTCCTCTCTCTCTCTCTCTCTCTCTCTCACTATATATATATATATATATAGGGAGAGAGAGAGAGAGAGAATGAGAGAGAGAGAGGAAGAGAGAGAGGGAGAAAGAGAGAGATGTTTCTTTGAATAATTTAGACTTGTTCTGTCTACTTATTTTCAATAGGAGCCTTTCATATTCACGCATAAGCTTTTTGGTTTCATTATTGAAGGACGAGAGAAAATCGCTGTGTTGATACATATTTCTTTTATTTCCGAGTACTCTCGACATAGGGTATTGTTTATTACACGATAAATATTGTAAAAAACTTATCCACAAATATGAAAGGATCCTATTGATTTAGTTTTTTATACAATTTCTCATGCGATCTAATAATTTTTCTTCTTTTCAGATGATAAATTATATAAAAACTGTCCGAATGTTCTTTTTATCCGAGCGCTTTCGGCTATATATTTAGCCATTTTCAAGGTTGAAATATATTATCTGCTAACAAGAAATAGAAACTGTTAAATGTAGCCGTCTCTTCTACTACAATAGTTTCATGTCTCACACCTCTCGCCTGTGGAACTCCCTTCTTCCTGTTTCCCCTGATAGCTATAATCCCCAACTATTCAAATGTAATGTCGATCGACGTCTCCAGATGCCCTGATCTATCCCCTATCCTTCTCTTCATCCTTTCCTCTATCACTCCTATTTGGTCTCTCCAATTCTCTGTAACCCCTTGCGTGCTAGTGGCCTCCCACCTTGCTTGGGGTGAAACGCTTAAAAAAATGCACAACACTAGTTGACAATAGCAAAAAATTAGATTATTTATTGAAAAAAATTTAAAACCTCTCACCTTAAAGTTAAAAATAATAATTCACCTCTTAGAACAAAATTAAATAGGACAAATATTATTTACGAATTTAAATGCCCATTAAGGAATTTTATTCATGATCAATCAAAATTCGTAAATAATTATATAGGCCACACTACAACGTGCTTGACACGAAGACTCACACTACACTTTTCTGACCATAGCTCAATTAGATCTCATTTAAATACCCATGGAAAACTACCGGACCCTCTTCGTAACATACCTGTTGACAATTATAATAGCATCATCTACATGCAAAAAAGGCTAAAAATAATGGAAACCTTATTAATAAAAACAAAAACCAACATTCAATAATATCAACTATGAACATGGACACAATATCTTGGCCGTGTTTTGAAAAATGAAAACATTATATAAATACATATATACAACAATCTATTTCTTGTTAACAGTTAATATATTTCAACCTTGTTGCCTAAATACACCTCCACACACAAAGACATACATACATTCACATACATACATAAACACACACAAAGACATACACACACACACACACACACACACACACACACACACACACACACACACATACATATATATATATATATATATATATATATAAAGAGCGAGAGATTGTTTAAAGTTTGCTATATTTATCGGTGAAGAGTGCTCAAAAGTTTGTAGATATAAAGAATGCAGACATACGAATGTTTGCATGGCGACTGTCAGTTTCACACCTCAAGCAATATTCACACTATCAATTCATATATATATATATATATATATAAAATAGATAGGTTGGTTATTAAAACAAGGGAAAACGAAAAGATGCCGATGTGATCAGTGCGAAAAGAATTTATTAAATATTAATCGTTAATCACAAGACAGAAACGAAGCACAGAGATTAATGTTATTAGTCCGGAATTTTCGGACACGCCTGTGACCTTCATCAGTGGTGCGAGAAACCGGGGAGACTCACCAACGGTGTATTTTTTTTTTTTTTTTTTGGCAGGCGTGAACTCGTTGTGAATGGTATTATTAATACAAATCCGGTCGCGAGACTTATTTTGAAAATGATCTGGGTAAACGTATTTGTTGGTTTTGTCTTTTTCGGCGTGAAAGGTGGGGGAGTATTTTGAACTAGGGGACGAGGCTTTCAGGATTTGGGGTGTGGAGGACGTCCCTTCTGTGGTCAGTGTTGATGAATTTGGCTAGATGGGTAGAGATTGAGGAGGAAAGAGGGTAATAAAGATAAAATGAAAGGGAAACACAGAATAGGAACCGTAAGAAAAGGGATATATATATATATATATATATATATATATATATATATATATATATATATATATATATATATATATATTACTATTCCTTTCGAGGGTTCTATGTATAGGTGACTGGGTGATTAAGTGAAATGGAAGAAGGAAAATACCGTTGGAATTATTCAGTTTGCATTTGGAAATTTTCTCTGATATTTTGTTTATCTTGTTCTAGAACATCGGTCGCCAACCTTTTGAACTTCATGGACCACTAAATGTATAATTTTAAATTTGGCGGACCACTAATACGAATTTAGAAAAAAAAGGTAAATACTTTTACACATTTCGAGAATATCCTGGCCACCACGCTTGTAATTTTAATCTCATTTGTGTCGTTGTTTTACCACAATGTACATCACCGTGTACAACTTTCAGTACTTCTTTTCTTAAACTTTGAGTGGGGTATTATAATATCTTTATTGTATATTATGCCTTTCTCTACAGTTAACTTATGCCTTGATTTTTTGTTGGGTCTTTCTGCCATTGAAAAATTGCTCCATATGTTTCTTGTTATTCTGTCTGAAATTCTACTTAACAATGGAACTTGTATGGTTTCCATTCTGAGACGATTTAGAGGTAACACGTACGTTTCAACCCAATGCAGTATTATATCTTCTGAATTTTCAAACGTTTTTTTTCAGAATAAATTGAAATAAAAATGAAAAAAAGAAAAAAAAACCTATGAAGCGTATCTTGCAGTGAACTAATTACTTCTACTCAAATTTGATTGGACTAAATATTAAAAAAAGAATTTTCTTAATTTTTTTTTCAATAGCCGCTTTCCGTGTATGCAGTTAACCCCTTAAAAGTATTTTAATGTAGTCTGGCACTAGTTCACAGCCTCAAATTAGAGAAACCTAAAATGGGCACCCAAGGTGGATTGAACTTCCGACTAGATTAAGGGTCTGAAAGAATAGTTTGTTAACTTTGATCTATATCCCAAATTATATTGGTTTGGTGCATAATTATCAGGCGCATTTAAACAATATTTATTATGAAAAAAGAAACGTAACAATAACATTTTTAAATGATTATTCCGGAGCATATGATTATTGACACTCATTTTTATAACCTAAAAATAAAATAATATTTTTATTAAAAAAAGTAAACAAAACAGCAATTTTTATTAACAAAAACTCGCCTAGAAAAACGCCTGATAATTATGCACCATCTCAATCATTCGTATTAATATTTCCTCCACATTAATTAACAAACATTTTTATCTCAATTTCTGAGATACGTTTCTATTCTACATTGATCCTTTTCAAACCAGTTTCCTTGACGTTTTGTTTGTATCACAAGTTTTAGGTTGCTACACTCTCCGGCTTTCTTCTTGTTTTAAACGAGTTGTTGATATTATTATTATACACTTATTTACCGGAACGATTTCCTCATCTTTGTAAATATTTCCATCTCCTACGGCAAGGAACTTGGTCAGAATGCAATAGTTTCAGGAAATATTCAAGACAGACAGAGATGTAGTGTCAAGACGAGTTTTTCCGTTGCTAGTAGCCGATAAAGAGGCTTTATTTCTTGGTTTGGAACACGATTTATATGTCTCTCGGGTTGTTAATCGAGATTAAAAAGCGGAATCTGTTCTGCTGCTTTAAGCAATAGATAATACATTGTATGGAGAGGTGCTAAAAAAAAAATTCACGCCCTGACGAAAAAGCCATTTCCCAACAAGAATTTTGTTCAGATTTCAGGAAGTAGTTTGACTCGATAATTTTTCAGCATCTCCTTGTTCACCATAACAGTTGAATCGTTGATCTTGTCTCATATTTTGTCATTGTCAGTGGTAAATACTTGTAAAATCTCTGATATCTATTTATTATCCGTCCTTTTCGTGCTTTCTCGTTCTTTCATTGCTTAATATCTATACCCAAGGTCATCACCAGCAAAGCAAGGTTGCTTCCGGTGTTGCCCGACGTAAGAGGCAACGATTTTGTTTTATCTTAATGTCATGAATGATCCAAGGAGAACAAATTATTGTCATCCTGGGTATGACGATAAACTACATCCGTGTACACGGTAAGACGATAGACTGCGTCCGACAGCACGGCCTTTGGTCGCGAGGTTTTGAGGAGCGTGGAACCACCTCTTGATAGCTGGTGTTCCCGGGTCCGCCCTGGCCCGGGGTGGCAGCACTTGTTGGAGTCCCGGCTGCGGACAGGCGGTTAACCTCTAAACTGGGTCAAAACAACATGAAAGTGTAAAAATAGGTTTTAATACCGGCAATGGGTTTTTGAGGAAAAATTATTACCAGCAATACATTTTTGAAGAAAAAAATATTACCAGAAATACATTTTTTGAAAATAATAAAATTCTTGTCGGCATTAAATAACCAATTGAGGTTGATATACCGTAATACAAACCAAACCAAACCAACAATACATATTCGAAAAAAAATATTAACAGCTATACATTTTTTGAAAAAAATATTACGAGCAATAAAAAATTTATCGACATTAAATAACCCATTGAGGTTGATATGCCGTAAAACAAAACAAACCAAAAAGAAACTAGTAATACATTTTTGAAGGAAAAAATATTACCAGTAATAAAAATTTTGTCGGTTTTAAATAACCCATTGAGGTCGATAGGCCGTAAAGCAAAACAAACCAACCCAATATATACTGAGATAGATAGATAGATAGATAGATAGATAGATAGATAGATAAAATATATGGCCAGCAATAAAAATTTTGTCGGCTTTAAATAACCCATTGAGGTCGATAGGCCGTAAAGCAAAACAAAACAAGCAAACAAAAACCAAATTATTGTTTGCAATAACTTTTAATATTTACGGGTTCGGGGTGTTGGACTGACACCTACAATAGATTAATGGGTTAAAGAAAAACTGTTCTACTATTTACCCCTAGTTGATAGAGAGGAGAGGGAAGTAAGTTCATGCCTTTTCCAAAGATGCTAGTGTGAAGTGAATACAGCTTTGTCGCATCTGAACTCAGTTCGTCAATTCCAATCTTCGCGTCTTTAACCATTAGATCAGCCACACCTTAATCATTATCATTCCTAAGAAAATTTGAAACAGAAAAATAGATTAAAAAAAAAACAACTGAATTAGATTGATATCAGATTGTAGGCGTTGAAAATAAGACCTGTGATCATATCATTAAAAGGAAAAAAGAAAAAGAAACAAAATCTGTCATCTGTTCAGCTGATATAATCTTATACAGCGAAAAGTAGTTGATAAAAAGAACGAGAGGAAAATTTCTAGCCATACAAATGTCAACGGGTCGATTTTTGAAGCAAAAGAAAATTATTTTCAAATCGAATCAAGAAATAATAACACACACATAGATGTACGAACATTTTAAACAAGTGTAATTCTTGATTAGTCTGGCTCAAGTCCACAATAGTGGAGCGCCAAAAAAAAATAATCAAATGTTGTGAACCCAACTTACTAAACATCCTATTAAAAATGTGAAGGAATAAAAGCAATGATTATTTCCAGCATGAAAAATATTTAGCATTTATAGTTTCAATGTTTAAAGGAACGACCATCATGGAAAAAGTAAAGTTACTGTAATGATGGAATGAATACGTAGAAAAACTTGTCGCAGTTAGCTCCTCTTCATTTCCTTAACCCTTCAACAGGGGTCTCTCTCTCCCGGGAGTATAAATACTGGCTGACCTTTCGCCTCTTCCTCTTTTCTCTGCTTACGCGCACGTGCGAGCAACTATCTCGACTTAGGCCGCGGGCCGCAACCTCGCGCGTGAGGCGAGGTATAAAACTTTCTCTTAAAATTTCCAATATGTGAACTCTTATACACAACCAGCGTTTCCCATATTCTGAGAACACGCTAAAACAAAATACACACCCGTACGGACATTCAATTCAACACACACAACTTTCCATACAGACACTGTAACATTTTATTCATGTCTTCAATGTATTTGTAATTCGTATTTTAATCTATTTGTCATTAATATATAATTGTTTTGTACATATATATCGGTCTTGTTTGTTTTCTTTTGCTTTCTTTGGACTCCATTAAAGTCCAACATTCTTATGTAGCTGGACCGGCCAGCGGAAGCCATAACCTAGAGATAACTCATCTTCTCTTCTCACATTCACACACCGCATGGTCTACTACAAACTCCTTAATAATAGAGGGAGAAGCCTGCAATATGTGCAAAATTCCGTATTGTTAAAATCTGTAGTAAAATTTGTTTAACAGCATATCAACACCTTTATGGGTCATTTAATACCGAAATGTAATTTTCTTGGGAGCTTTAAGGTAATAAATATATGATATATGTTATTCTGCTTTCACAATTGAATACACGGTAGATGATACTCAGCTTTTGTGCATATACGTGTTTGTGGGGGCATAATTACTAGAGGCGTCGATATGTGTTTTGTGTTGTAGTTTTGTTGAAGTTATATTTTAAAATACACTTTAATTTCTTTAACAAATTGTAAGATATTATACTGGTGAATGTTGATCGGTTGATTTTGATTAGCGGCATATCAATATTTATGGTTTACTTATGCCGAAATCAACTAAATATATTTTGAACGCAATTGTATGCCTTCAGTTACAGATAAGATGTGTTGTTGGTAATTTTGCTATAAAATGTATTGTTGGTAATTTTGCTATAAAATGTATTGTTGGTCATTTTGCTATAAAATGTATTGTTGGTCATTTTACTATAAAATGTATTGTTGGTAATTTTGCTATAAAATGTATTACTGGTCATTTTGCTTTAAAATATATAAAGGGTGTTTCATTAAGACGGATCAAAGTCAGCAGTAAATAAATCAGTGTTAATGGTGAAAATTTATTTATTTCTCTTATTTAAGTCATGTCAATTATGTGTGCAAAATAATATTGCCCAAATGTCCGCCAAATCTGAAAGAAAAAGAAAAAAAATCATTAGACGCTTAAACTTAATTCAGATTTAAAATCCGTCCAAGTTATTGGAACACCCTTTAGTTGGACATTTTACTATATAAAAATGTATTTTTATACTTTCATAGTGTTTTGTCTTTGTTTGAGAGTTCACTATTTTTCCCATAGATGGGCACTACCACCCCAGGGTGGAGCTGGAAACAACAGCAACTAAGTCCTCAAAACCTCTAATTTCCCGATCAGAGGTCTTGCTGCTGGATGTAGTTCTGTAGTAAGAACAGCAATGATTGAAAGTAAGAGGAACAAAGCAAATATGACTGTTATATACCATACCTATGAACACTAATGGGTATGTTCCAATTCTCATAAATACACTATTTACATTATTCGGACTATTGTCCTCATCTTTGTCGCCATATTTATTACAACGTTTCGGCCGTTGTACGCTCGGGCCTTCTTCAGGTGGTTGGAATGTCGAACTGAACCCTTTATTTCGATCACTGGGATAGACTGTTCTAGTTCCACGTGCCATGTTTAATGGATGTCAGTTATCAGTTATCACCTGTTAATTCCCCTCTCCAAGTTCTCCACTGCCGTAACCGGGTATTGAACTCACACTCTTTGGGTTCTGTCACTGGATCTAACTAACGCCTTTATCCACTTAACTTCGATGATCGTACAAGAACTGTTATTTCAACGTGATATAACCGTAACCCGATATAAATTTTAATACTTGTATATAAAATTATGAAGAAGGGTACTCCTCCGCGTGGTGTAATAGTTAGCAAGCTTGTCTCCCTAAAAACAGTTACGACTGAATAGTGTGTTCGATCGTCACTGGGTATCCCCTACTTTCGGCCTTGTGCCACATCTAAGCTACACCTAGAAAATCATTCGGGCACCTCGAGGCGGTGTAATGGTTAGCAAGCTTGTCTCGCTAGAACATTTACGACCGAGTAATGAGTTCGATCCACACTGGGTGCCCCATACTTTCGGCCTTGTGCCACATCTAAGCTACGCTTAGAAAATCATTATAAAATTAGGAAGTTTTTGATTTTTTAATCTATTTCTTAATTTGGGAGATACCGTTTAATGTAAAGGTCTCAAATTTGGCATACATACATATTAATCCAAGAAAAGGTTTTTAACGTCAAAATTTGTCTCCATAGAGAAACCTGTAATCGGTCACTTGTCTGCAATACGGAATTTATCTGTTGTAACAATTAGCATTTGCAACTGTTTGGTGTAATACAATAATTTCCATTTTATTATTAATGTCTAGATAAAAAGGAGTAGATAGGGTTGCCTATAGCCCGGTTCACACTCCTTCCTTGTCTTTTAAACAGGAGTAGAGGTTTGTCCCTTTTTTCCTGTTTAGGATTGGGTTTCTTCTAAAACCTTTTTCTTTCTCTTTCACATCCGGTGCCCTCTTTCGTCTTGATGGCATTATCTCCTTGCCTGGAGGTGGTGATTCTTACTCTGTAACCCTCTACCTCGGGTGACTCTTGGGCCTTGTACATGGTGAACATCATTGTGAAAAGAAAGAAAAATATTTTGAAAAGCAATTTTAGAAAGCAATTTTATAGAACAATTTTAAAGTATATTTTTTTAATTTTTCAGAAAGGCTTTTCCTTGGAAACTTGGAAATAACAAATAGAAAGTGTTTTTTTTTTAGTTTACTAATTTAAGTATATATATATATATATATATATATATATATATATATATATATATATATATATATTTATATATATTTACATATATATATATATTTATATATATATATATATATATATATATTTATATATATTTACATATATATATATATATATATATATATATATATATATATATATATATATATATATATATATATATATATATATATATATATATATATTATGTCGTTACTGTTAGCAAAAGCATTGTCCATACCCAAGGTAGCGAAACTGAACTTTTGATGCACGTGAATAATTACAATAACACATTTTTTAATGACTATGAAGACTTTAAAATAGACATTTCTAATTTATACATTTTATTTGTTTCATCTTAGTATGGGTAGATATGTGGGAATACTTTTCAGAATAAAGAAATTGGTTTACGCATGATGAATATATATATATATATATCCCCACATAGTTTAACGAAATTTAAAAAAAAATCTATTTATGTATATTAAAAGTGATGTAAGTGCATGTGTACTTATACATCAATCAATATATACAGAGTATAAAAACATACACACAAACATATATACATATTTACAACCATTACCACACACAAATATGCATATATTGCCACATATTTATGATAATTTTATACATATGCGCATATCTATAAAAATACACACACGTGCTCTCTCTTTCTCTCTCACACACACACATGTATATATACATATATTCCTCTTTCTTCATTCATATATATATATATATATATATATATATATATATATGTAAGTAAAATGTGTATGTATATAAATATATATATATATATATATGCAATTTTTATATATTATTTATATATTATATATGCGCTGTACTCATTGGAAAGCGCTCAATATCAATGATAGAGCTAATATGTTTAGTTGCGTTGATCGCAAAGGGCGTGAAACCCAAAGTCACAAACTCACAAACTCACATCAACGCAATTATATATATATATATATATATATATATATATATATATATATATATATATATATATGAAGAAATTTATGGGATAAAGTGCTCAATATCAGAAATAGAGCGTGTGTAAATATAAAAGTGAACATTGAACTCAACACTTAGAAGCAGCAGGCTATTTCATGCTAGACGCAATCGTCAGGCCTGACGATTGCGCCTAGCATGAAACATCCTGTCGCCTCTAAGTGTTGACTTCAATATTAACATATATATATATATATATATATATATGTGTGTGTGTGTGTGTGTGTGTGTGAGTATTTTTATTATAAACAGAGCATTTACTTAACTATTTCTATCTATAAAAAGAACGTATAAACATAAAAAATGTCATGAAATAATTGTCGGACTTTGTCCGTTTCATAATGTGTGACGTCATTTGTTTACATTTGGATACGCATCGAGCAGATATGAATGTATGAGAGAGAATCATGGAGAATTGTGGTTTAAAAACAGTAAAATCGACATTGCTGCCCGAAACACTCCTCTGTGTCTCAATCGGTAAAAGCACGTCAGAGTATATGATGGTTCCGTATAGCATACAGGTTCGATTCCTGTCGGAGGACGCATATTTTCTATGAAAATCTCTCGGACATTCAGGCCGGTAATATGTTGTTAATACTGTTTATTATAAACAGAGCATTTACTTAAATATTTGGATCTATAAAAAGAACGCATAAACATAAAAAATGTCTTAAAATAGATAGATAAGAGGGAAAGAGATATGTATAACTGCATAATGTGTGTTGACATGGAAATCAACATTGCAAGCAAACTTCGGATCATGAGTCACTAGTCCTTTCGTTTGCTGTTTATATTGGACACTGGTGGGATATGGGAATTAAAAGAAAGAGAAAAACGGTCCTTCCCAATTATTTTGTTTGGGGTTAAAGTTTCATGTTGTTTATAGTCAAGAACTTTAATTTGATTACTTTATTTAAAACAACCACACTATACAAAACAACCCCAAAATAAAGGAACAATATGCCTCGATCACCTTTCTCGAACAACAAAACATTAAAAGTCATTTCACAATGCAGATTCGAAAACAAATTCCTACTACGCTACCTCAAACCACATCCTCACTGAAAAACTCAATAAAATCAAATAACTTGATTTCAAGACAATATATTGTTGTGGTAGGATCCACCTAATTTGCATAGTGGAGTACTGACTATATAAATATGGTTGGTACCGGGAAGACAGGGAGGCAAATCAAGAGATCCAACTAGAGAGTCTGCCCGGCTGCGACTTAGTCAACACATTCTCCAGGAACGGTCTTCCCAGGAATATACAAAAGACTATATGTAAATATTGTGTACACTTTCTTGTTTAAATACATTTTGTTCTAAGTACATTTTGTGTTGCATTATTATTCCATGCATTAGTCAAGTTTCAACATATATAAAATGTAAAAAGACGAAAGATATATAAAATAATAAATTTAAAATAAAAAATAAATAAAATATAAGCATATTTAAATTAAACTAAAACATTAGCTCCCAAGCAAAAAAACTGGGAAAGGTCGTTTTCTTCCTTAACTCCCTTTCCTTATTCTCCCAGTGTCCTATATAGAAACTCTGTCATATTCCATGGGTAAGATTATGTTCCACCCAAACAGATTCTTTCCACTAACCGCTACTTTGTGGCTCCCAAGAAGATGCTTCCACCGATCATTACAACCGTAACCTAGTTAACCGTTGACTTCCTCACAAATCCACATAAACTGTACCTCTTAATTTGTATCCTTCTACCTCGAATGGCTCATGAGCCCTCGTTCTACAAGGTGAACATCATTGTAAAAAAATGATATGAATGCCTCTTGAGACGTGAAGCTAACACGCACTAGGCAGTGTTGATCCATGGCCATCTTGTGTACAAACATTTCATAGCCGATACTGAGCACTTAACAACTACAAATATAATTTGACTATAAAAAAAAGACAGGGGCAGGAGTGAGACAAGCGAAACTATAAATACGCCGAAATTATTTACAGCATGTCTCGAAAATGAAATGAACTAATAAGCAGTTAAAGTGAATCACTTACGATTTGCTGAAAACAATTTACTAATATCAGAAAAATTGAGGGTTAAAAAACCTACACAGGGAAAGTATCACTGTAGGTCTAAAAATGAACATAAATTGATAGATAGATACATAGATAGATAAATAGGTATATATGAACAGACTGAGATAGATAGATGCATCGATACATAAATATATATGAACAGCCTGAGATAGATAGATAGATAGATAGATAGATATGAACAAACTGAGATAGATAGATGCATCGATACATAAATATATATGAACAGCCTGAGATAGATAGATAGATAGATAGATAGATAGATAGATATGAACAAACTGAGATAGATAGATGCATCGATACATAAATATATATGAACAGCCTGAGATAGATAGATAGATAGATATGAACAAACTGAGATAGATAGATGCATCGATACATAAATATATATGAACAGCCTGAGATAGATAGATAGATAGATAGATAGATAGATAGATAGATAGATAGATAGATAGATAGATATTAACTGAATGTGATTTACAGCATGTCTGGAAGATTGATGAAGCGAACAGAAACATAAAATATTTGCTTACGATTTGCTGAAAACAATTTACTAATATCAGAAAAATCGAACGTTAATAGATAGATAGATATGAACAGCCTGAGATAGACAGACAGATAGATAGATATTAACTAAATGTGATAGATATTAACTAAGTAGGATAGATGGATAGCGAATTGGATAGATATGAAATAACACAGACGTGAACAAAGACAATTGAAGATAAAGAAAGTAGAAAAGTACAAATAGCAAAATTTATAAGTTTTTAACTGATCTAATAATTTAAATTTAATAATATATATATATATATATATATATATATATATATATATATATATATATATATATATATATATATATATAACAGGAAGAGGTTATAGTGGTTCCAACAAGAGAAAAGTGTGTATATTAAAAAGAAGGGAGGTACCGCAAACGTTTTTGGTTGTAATGTGGATTTTAAAAAAATATGATTTAATCGGTTGTGACATCAAAAAGAATAATTTCTGTCTCAATCAATATGTATGAGAGGATGCTGAAAAGTTCCCGTCGCAACCCAAGAATTACTTCCCCACCAAATTCGTTCATCTGCTCATGTTTTGAAACTATTCTATAACCTACGTGTATGTATGTATGTATGTATGTATGTATGCATGTATGTATGTATGTATGGATGGGCACGTGGCTGAGTGGTGAGAACGTTTGCATTCTGACCATGAGACCCGGATCGAATCTCACCATCGTTGATTTATCAGGATGTTATCGGACAGGAGGGGTCGATTCCAGCGTGCGGCACCTTTGGAAAGTTCCTGAAAACCATACCACGGGTTAACCCAAGCCTTTTGAGTCAAATTTGGGTAGTCGATAGCTGTGCTAGCATGAAAGTCACAAGTCATCATGGCCGAGGGCTCGAGCGTGCTGAATTTGTTCTAATTGTTGATCACGCTAGATAGCAAGCTCTTTCCCAGAATCGGTATGTAAAACACAGAGCAGGCGTCTTCAATAGGGATTAGCTAACCTCCCTAGTAGACGGGTATCCTGGAATACGAATGGCCAGCTATTTGTTATGTATATATGCGCGCGCGTGTGTGTATGTGTGTGTGTAATACTATCAACCATTTAGCGTTCATTGCTAGATAAAGGCATTTGCTAAGACCTTGCATGGCGCCTATAGCTGTGTTATGCCCAGCGATATGTTAGTAACACCACTCCCACTACCCGAACGCTCCATCTTTCGTCTTGCCTTTTGTATAGCATCATATATATATATATATATATATATATATATATATATATATATATATATTATGAAATGGACAAAGTCCGACAATTATTTTAAGACATTTTTATGATCATACATTCTTTTTATACATACAATTTGTTTACATTTGGATACACTTTGAGCAGATATGAATGTACGTGAGAGATTCATAGAAGATTGAAGTTTAAAAGCGGTAAAATCGACCTTGCCAATCGAACGATCCTGCGTGGCTCGATCGGCTATATGACGGTTTCGTATAGGATACAGTTTCGATTCCTGTCGGAGGACGAATATTTTCTATGAAGATTTCTCGGATATTCAGGCCGGTAAATGTTGTTAATACTGTTTAATATAAACAGAGCATTTCTTAAATACTTGTATCTATAAAAAGAATGTTAAACATAAAAATGTCTTAAAATATACATATATATATATATATATATATATATAAAATGGTGGTACTCGTTTGGAAAAACCTCGGATAGCTCAACTTGCAGTAGAACAAATCGGTACCCGAGGAAAAATGGGGAATAAAAAAAAGAAAGAACCAAGAAACAAGGCGAAAAAATTATCCAGTGTTTAAGCTCCAAGTCTGTTATGGTCCAGGTTAGGACCAAGGAAGAACAACACGAACACAAGAGTAGAAATAACGAAGATATATTACACGGAATAATAATACAAGATGTGGAAGTTGTTAGTATGACTGTCAGTCTAGTTTGGAGTGAACTACTATCGGCTCGACTCGATTCGTCCCTCTCTCTTGAGAGGCGTAGTATACATAGTGTTAGGATGAGTTCATTCTGTAGTTATAGGTAAGGACCCATAACAAAGTCCAAAGAAAGAAAACCCCAAAACGAGTAAAAAGACAACTACGTAAAGTGCTCAATACACGAAGTGAACTCTTCCTGACACTATAAATACTGCGCCTCTCAAAAGAGAAGGACGAGACGGAATAGAGTCGAGCCAATAGTAGTTCACTCCAAACCAGACTGACAGTCATACTAACACCTTCCACATCTTGTACTATTATTTCGTGTAATATAACTTTGTTATTTCTAATCTTGTGTCCGTGTTGTTCTTCCTTGGTCCTAACCTTGGACCATAACACTATCTATCTATCTATCTATCTATCTATCTATCTATCTATCTATCTATCTATCTATCTTATTCTCTTTATTATTTATATATTTCTTCATTATATATCTGTCTGTTAATATCTATATCCTTACTTTCATATCTATCATATCATCATCTTTTAAAATTGCTTAATGAACAACACACACGCACATATACATATTGTATATACTTTGATTTGTTGTGTTATATGATATAAATCAATTCACAACATACATGCACGGCTAGATAAGTAGATTGATATGAGCGAACTGTGATAGATAATAACAAATTGAGATAGATAGATAGATAGATAGATAATGACCAGACTGAGATAGATAGATAGATAGATATAAACAGACTGGGATAGATAGATAGATATAAACAGACTGGGATAGATAGACAGATAGATAGATAGATAGATAGATAGATAGATAGATAGATAGATAGATAGATAATGACCAGACTGAGATAGATAGATAGATAGATAATGACCAGACTGAGATAGATAGATAGATAGATAGATATATGTAGATAATGACCAGACTGAGATAGATAGATAGATAGATAGATAGATAGATAGATAGATAGATATATGTAGATAATGACCAGACTGTGATAGGTAGATAGATAGATAGATAGATAGATAGATAGATAGATAGATAATGACCAGACTGAGATAGATAGATAGATAGATAGATAGATAGATAGATAGATATAGAGATAGAGAGATAATGACCAGACTGAGATAGATAGATAGATAATGACCAGACTGAGATAGATAGATAGATAGATAGATAGATAGATATATGTAGATAATGACCAGACTGAGATAGATAGATAGATACATAGATAGATAGATATATGTAGATAATGACCAGACTGAGATAGATAGATAGATAGATAGATAATGACCAGACTGAGATAGATAGATAGATATATGTAGATAATGATTAGACTGAGATAGATAGATAGATAGATAGATAATGACCAGACTGAGATAGATAGATAGATAGATAGATAGATAGATACATACATACATACATAGGATAAATAGACAGGATAAAAAGATAGATAGATAGATAAATAGATAGCTACATAGATAGATAATTACATATGTCGGATAAATAGATTTGATAAAAAGATAGATATATAGATACATACATACATAGGATAAATAGATAGGATAAAAAGATAGATAGATAGATAGATAGATAGATAGATAGATAGATAGATAGATTCACTCTTATCGAAATGTACATATTTCTTTCAAAAGCGGGTAAATTACATATAGGAAAAGTTGGTAGGTCCAATACCAATATAATTGTTAAGATGACGTCATGTTTATTTTAGAAGCAATAAATACATGGAATTCAGAAGAGTTTACAGTTTTCTGTTTTCTTACGGTTAAAGCTGGGCATTTTGCCATCGACAGAACGATCAAATAATAGAATTCTATCCTTTCTCCGCAATCTCTGCATTTTAACACCTCTCAATACCAGCGCTAATCCCTAACTCCAAATGCCGTCACCTGAAAATGAGTAAGCCACTTGCACCTGTTAACAACGCTATCCTCCACTACGTTCCCTCCTGAGACACTTCCCGTCGGGAAATCTTAAATCATGTCGGGCATTTTTTGAACTTGGCATGTTTCCCGCTTTTTGCGCCGTTTTCCCTGATCTTTCTTCGTCTCCTTCAAGTGTCCGCCATATTCTCTCTTGTCGGTCGAGATGCCATCTTCCAAGTGTAACCCTTCTCTCGAGTGCACTTTAATAATGTGCATGCGAAGGTATATTTATAGCTTTCAATCCGTCCGTCCATCTCTTCTGACCAGCATCAAGGAATCCCGGTTGAGAAGTCTATTGTGGCAGTCACCAAATTTACTCGCCTTCTTGTCGTCATCCATTAATTTAACAAACAGGCGACAGATGAGCCAATCATCACTGTTAGAATTCAAGGAAAAATGTCGGATGCTAAGGACACAATTCTTTAATCACTTTCCATTACGTCATGTTTATTTTTCAATCTGTAAACAGACTAAGACTAGTGCAAAACAATATTGAAAAGCATTATAATCTTATCGCTCCGGTTTCCACCTGATGTCCCCAGTTAAGTTTGAATGCATCATGACTGAAAAAGGATTTATCTAATTCTACATTCTAAACTTGGATGGCAGAACAGGAACTGGAAGAGATACTAAGGTGACTACTATTGATTAGAGTTAAGGATAGGAAGTTGTGGAGAGCCATGGACACTCACGTCCTGATGGTGTAATGCGCATAAAAGAAGTAGTAATAGTTGCTGTCGTTGTTTGTTTTTCTCTTGTGAGGATCAAGGAAGGGGGATCTCTCCATAGACTTCAGATACCTCTTCCTTCCTAATTTGGGTTTGTTTGTTTTACGGTATATCAACCTCAATGGCTTATTTAATGCCGACAAGATTTTTATTGCTGGTAATATTTTTTCTTCAAAAATGTATAGCTGGTAATATTTTTTTACGAATCTGTATTGCTGGTATTAAAACCTATTTTTACACTTTCATAGTGTTTTGACCCAAGTTTGGGGGTTAACTATTTGCCCATAGCTGGGACCCTAACAGGTGCTACCACCCCAGGTCAGAGTGGACCTGGGATCACTAGCAATTAAGAGGAGGTTCCACGTTCTTTAAAACCTCCTGATCAGAGGCCTTGCTGTTGGACGTAGTTTATCGTCTTACCCAGGACGCGGATGTAGTTTATCGTCATACCCAGGACAATTCTGGTTTTGGTTGGAGATAAATTCAAACACACCCAGAGATTCTTTTGGCATGAAACCATTCCTCTGTAGTTCGAAGAACTGGCTAAAGAGTCTGTTAACCGTAGTTTCTTTCTTTTCAGTCTTAGACTGCCTAACATGGTTAAAGAACTCCAACTACTCAACTGTTTACACGTAGCTGCGTTCAGTCAGTGATTCTTTTTTCAAGGGTATGTGCAAGAAGTGCATGCAAACTACATCAGCGGCCCTTCAGTATCTGTCTATATTTCTGAGATGAGGTATTATGTACACTATTTAGTTTATTTGGACTTTTGTCCTCATCTTTGTTGCCATATTTATTACAACGTTTCGGCCGTTGTACGCTCCGGACATCTTCAGGTGGTTGGAATGTCGAATTGAACCCTTTATTTCTCTCACTGGGTTAGACTGTTCTAGTTCCACGTGCCATGTCTAATGGATGTCAGTTATCAGTTCTCTCCTGTTAATTCCCCTATCCAAGTTCTCCACTGCCTTAACCGGGTATTGAACTCAAACTCCTTGGGTCCTGTCACTGAATTTAACCAAAGCCTTTATCCATATGGCACAGTGGATAAAGGCGTTGGTTAGATCCAGACCCAAAGAGTGTGAGTTTAATAGAGCGTACAACGGCCGGAACGTTGTAATAAATATGGCGACAAAGATGAGGACAATAGTCCGAATAATGTAAATAGTGTACATAATACCTCATCTCAGAAATATAGACAGATACTGAAGGGCCGGAACGTTGTAATAAATATGGCGACAAAGATGAGGACAATAGTCCGAATAATGTAAATAATGTACATAATACCTCATCTCAGAAACATAGACAGATACTGAAGGACCGGAACGTTGTAATAAATATGGCGACAAAGATGATGACAATAGTCCGAATAATGTAAATAATGTACATAATACCTCATCTCAGAAACATAGACAGATACTGAAGGGCCGGAACGTTGTAATAAATATGGCGACAAAGATGAGGACAATAGTCCGAATAATGTAAATAGTGTACATAATACCTCATCTCAGAAATATAGACAGATACTGAAGGGCCGGAACGTTGTAATAAATATGGCGACAAAGATGAGGACAATAGTCCGAATAATGTAAATAATGTACATAATACCTCATCTCAGAAACATAGACAGATACTGAAGGGCCGGAACGTTGTAATAAATATGGCGACAAAGATGAGGACAATAGTCCGAATAATGTAAATAGTGTACATCAGCGGTGTTAACTGTTACCTATCCGCACAATCTTTTACGTCTGTTAGTAAGAATAATATGTTGTGAAGAGTAAATAATTAGAAATATAACCGTAGATATATAAACCGATAACCATCATCTGCGTAGCTGAATTGGACAAGGCATCGTCAGTGAAAGACACGCTCGTTGGGTATGAAATATAAATTCGGGTCTCGTTGGAAAATATTCTTGCTTTACACTTCTCGTTCGAATTTTCTTATTCTTTTTCCGTTAGGGTTTTCATCATTGTAGTTTTTTTTTTATTATAACGTTCACAGTCAAATGCCTCCAAGCGTTAAAATCGTAGTGAAGTAAATGTAAAGAAATAGCTCTCTACAAGGCTTCAGCTCGCATTCCCTGTCTGGGTGAACTCGTTCTACATGAAAATTAGTATCCGGAATTTTGGATTTTATTTATGCTCAAACACCAACCATTGAACTGAATTTAATGTCAATTTGTTCTGTGGTACCCCTCGATATATACTGGGATCAACTTAAGAGGTACCAAAGGACAACTTACACGCATTGTCACATTACAGTATCAACAGGTTGACCTGTAAAGTGTCCTCATAGGCATCAGATGGAAAATCCTGCCTCAAAGGATGTCCGTGAATAAATAAACAGTATATGATATATAAACAGGAGGTCGAACAAGTTGAGTTTACGATGTGCACACGCAGGACAACAAGATGACAGAAAGTTATATAAGTGCCTCATTCGAGAGGAAAAAGAGAAAGTCTCTTATATAACCGCAAGAAGATCAACGTTCGAAGAAAGCCTTCAAAGCCACACACCTTCGCGTCAATATAAACTGACAAAGTCCAGAAGTGAATAAAATAATTTTACGCATCAAAGATTCCGTCGTGTATTCTTATTAGAATTTACTAAGTTGATATTACAATACCAAACGGGCCTGAAGCTTATCATGGCACAAGGCCGCCGAAACAGAGCACTGAATGAAAAAAACACTAGGTAATTAGACTGCTAGACGACTCTGCCTTGATCAGAATAGTCAGCAATAAATAAAAACTGCTTCCTAGTATGAATTTACAGATCAACTTTCTACTCATAAATTTTGCTATAATTAGGCGAGGGAGAAGTTAGGGGGAAAAGAATATCTCCGAAAATACCATGAGTTTATTTTTCAAAAAATATAAAATGCTCATAGCATAATGTTCACAACACTTACACATCTTGGATAACGTATCTATTGTAGTGTCTATGAGTTTATCCCAACTGTGAAAGAATGAAGCCATTATTTAAGTTTTTAATTACAAAGACGCGAACCATTTACCAGTGAGGTAAAAATGCTTCAGGATATAAACTATTATTATAGATTATAATAAAAATGATTATTATCATTTTATTTGTCAATTTTAAAGTAAGAGACAAGTTTATTTCTACCGTGTTATGGTTATTTTCTAAGCGTAGCTTAGATGTGGCACAAAGCCGAAAGTATGGAGCCTCCAGTTAGGATCGAACTAACTTTCTTTTCTCCCATTTATGTGCCATGTCCTTTCTGGACGTAGGCGATCATGGCTCTCCACCTCCCTCTATCTCTTGCAGCTCTCAACAAGTTCCTTCCCTCTGCTACCTCCCCTAGACCACGTTCTGTCATCCACTTGCTTAAACCCGCCAGGTATGTCACGCGCTGTTTTTCCTTGTCTCTCTTTCCCTCTATTCGACCCGTGAGTACCAGACTCTCCAGGCCCCACTTCTTCATTATGTGTCCCAGAAACTTCAGCTGCCTCTTCCTGATGTTAAGTATAAGCCTCATCCTTGTTTGCAACGTCTCTAAGACGTCGTCTTTTCTCACACGCTTGGTCCATAATATCCTTAGCATCCTTCTGTATAACTATATCTCCGTCACCTCGAGTCTCTTCATCTTTGAGGAAATCGTGTAAAATTCGCTGCCGTAAAGAAGGACATATGTCACGTAACAGTTCAGTATTCTTTTGTTTGTTACCAAAGAAAACCTCCTGTCTCGCAGTACTCTGCCCAGCTTTTGGAATGTGTCGTTGTCCATCCCAAGATGTCTACGGATCTCAGTGTCGCACTTACCGTTCTCTGTCAAGACGCTTCTCAGGTATTTAAACTTCCGCGTCTGCTTGATTCTAGTGTTCCCGACCTTCAGATCGCATTTCGGGCCCATCCTCTTACTGACGACATGCACTCCGTTTTCTTGTAGTTTATGCTTAGTCCCTTCTTCTCACGTCTCCGTCGCTACCTTCTGTAGGTGATTTTGTAATTTCATTTCCGTGTCTGCTATCAGTACTGGGTCATCTGCGTATCTTATGTTTTTAAGGTTGTGGCCGCCAATGCTAAATCCCGGTAGGGTTTCTAATTATCTCAGAATTGCCTCGCTGTATAGGTTGAACAGGTCGGGTGAGAAGACGCATCCTTACCTTACGCCCCTTTCTATTTTTGTATATTCATTGAACTCGTTCCCTATGGGCATGCATGCTGTTTGCTGCCAGTATAGGTTCTTGATTATTCTGATATCTTACCCGAATATATCGAGGTTGCTGAACAGTTCCATCAGATCCTTGTGGCTTACTTTGTCGAACGTCTTTGCGGAGTCTATGAAACATAGGTACACGTCCTTCTGCATCTGTATCGCTCTTTCTGATAACATTCTGAGCATGAATATCGCGTTCCTTGAACCAGTGTCTTTAACGAACCCGCACTGTTCTTGTCCTATCTCTGGCCTGATTTTGCTGCGCGCTCTATTCATCAGTATACGGATGATGAGTTTTGTGACGTGGCTCATTAGGCTTATTGTTCAGTGGAGTTCGCATTCGTTTGCGCCTAGTTTCTTAGGCAGTGCTATGAAGATAGATCTGCTGAGGTCTTTCGGTATATCCCCGCTATTGTAGATTTCATTTGTTATTTCGGTGATCTTGTCTATGTCAAATTCATTTAAGGCTGTCAGCATTTCCGTTACAATTCCGTCTGGCCCTGCCACCTTGTTTCTGTTCAATTTGGCCAGTGTGGCTTTTACTTCGGTTTTCAGAATTCCAGGTCCGTCGGTAGTTCTGTGTATTGCTGGTTGTTCCCTTACGTCGTGGAAGAATTCTTCAATACACTCGCTCCAGCGTTGAAGGATTTTTCCTTCTCTAACATGAGAGTTCTATCTTTTGATTTTAGGCAGCCTGTTGACGAGCATGTCTTTTATCCTGCTACTTGTCTTATTTATTTGTGCATGTCTCTTTTGTTGGTGGTACTCAATCATTCTAGTCCTCGAACTAATTATTCAGTCGTAACGGATTCAGCGAGACAAGTTGAAGTGGCCCGCGTTATGAGTCCAACGTATAGTGATGGGTCTAACATCACCAATTTTTGCATAACATGTTTAACACACACGCGCGCACATACATAACATCAATTCATATAGTGCACAAGGCCTAAGGTATGGGGCACCCAGTGACGATCGAACTCACTAAGTCGTAATTGTTCTAGCAAGACAATCTTGCTAACCATTACACCACGCCGAGGTGCCCTAATTGATTTTCTAAGCGTGTGGGGCACCCAGTGACGATCGAACTCACTACTCAGTCGTAATTGTTCTAGCAAGACAAGCTTGCTAACCATTACACCGCCTCGGGGTGCCCAAATGATTTTCTAATCACAGCTTAGATGTGGCACAAGGTCGAAACCATGGGGCACCCAGTGGGGATTGAACTATCTACTCAGTTGTAACAGCGAGACAAGCTTGCTAACCATTACAGCACATCGAGTTGCCCAAACATCAATTCAGATATGTGTTTATATGTACGCATATAATTTTGATGTATTTATATCTGCATTTTTGTCTCGAGTAACACGAGGACAGGCAGTGTTGGAATGAAGGGTACCGATTGCAAAGAATAATCATTGATTTGACTGCATTCTTCTTTCTCAGCCATAGTAGCAACTCAATGACGAGCCACCATTTATAGATATCTGGTGATGATACTGAGCGCAGACAATTGTGGATTCATGCCTTTCTCAAGTGCATCAACACGGAATGAACAGTCTCAGTTGAAATTTGAACACCATTCGCTGATTCTGTTTCCACACCGATAATCGTTAAAGCTACCCCTTACCTCATAGAAGGAATAGGCATGGACAAGGATTTCCCAAGAGAGCTCTTGTACCCGACATGGTATCCTGTCTATTTTTTTTAATTGTATACAGATTGACCAGATAGCGACTTTGAATGCGAAATCAGAGATCGTGTTCGAATTCCAGTCTTTATATTCGTTTACAAACATCCTTGAGAAAGATATGAATCCAGCTCTTCACTCTCCAAGTTATGGGTAAATGGCAAAACTGGGCTCTATAGCCTTGGTTGGCAATCAGTCTAGGAGAAGGAAAACACTGAAATCAAACGAAGCTGGAGCGTTTATAATTAGTCCGTGCATCAAACACTGCTATCACATCTGGTCTGGTACTCATGTTATATATAGAGAGATTCTTGACAAATTCCAAAGCTTGTAATGTTATCGGTCTTGACCTGGCATCTCAGTCATTTTCCCACCGCCGTGATGTGGCCTACCTGTGTTTTTCTATAAATATGTTCATGACAATTGTTCTAATGATCGTCCCTTCTTGGTATCTTGAAGATATGAATTTAAGCGTTGTACTAGATAGGCAACTACATCTCATCTTTCTACTGTTGTAAATATAAATTGCAACCGTAAGTTCTGTTTTTGTGGTGATGTAGTAATAAATAAATACAAATAAATAACAAAAAATCGAAATTTCCCCATCTCTAAAAATAGCTGGATAATATAAATCACCAGGCAAATAAAGCCTTAGTTCGAACAACAAGTCAGAAAGCTTTTACAACCAGATGTAAGAAAAGAAATAAACGAATGATATCAAGGATTCAAAATTTCACCATTTATAAATATGGATAGTTCGAACAGCCAATCAGAAATATTTCACAACCAGGATATAGGCTGAAAGCCAATGAGTACGCTTTCTGAATCGGATCTATAGATGTGTATATAAACAGATGAAAAATCAACCCAAATCAGAGTCGATAAATTAATTTTGTCTATTCTCCGATGTTGCGGTCATCGGAACATGCCTAGAGACGAAGTACAATATTTACATGACTAAGTGGCGACTTTATACGGCTAAACCGTTCCTTGCTACATTGAAAACAACTATACCTTTCCTACACCACATAGTAAAGCGGCGGCTACTACTTTTGAATACAAAACAAAGAACTATACCTTTTCCTACACCACATAGCGGCTACTACTTTTGAATGCAAAACATCCATACCTTCGATATATATATATATATATATATATATATATATATATATATATAATTACATTCATTCTCTCCTGCATGCGTCCTCAAATCTCCATATTGTAATAGTTTCTTTTCTCACCTGAGAAACTTTATTCCGTTTTATTTTCTTCGCTGTTATCTAAAATCTACAAAAAAATTAAATACAGAGTAACTTCGATTGTCGAACGTCTCACATGTCGAATAAATCGGTTTTTGAACAGAAAATTCGAGATAAAAATGCCTCGGTTGTCGAACAAAATGTCGGTTCTCGAACAGCATTGCCGAACCGAGTGAACCCGAACGGAATCATTTCTGAGTCGACCGCCATGTTGTATGCATTCGTGTGTTGTGGCGTGCTTTTCTTTTCCAATTTTATTCTACTGCGACTTTTTTCTCTACATTGATTCCTATTGGAAAAATAGTTTTTTCGCTTTACGAACATTTCGGGTTGCGGACGGCCTTCAGGAACGAATTAAATTCGTGAAACGAGGTTCCACTGTACAACATAAGATATCATTTTCTGTCGTCCTGAAACCTGTCCTTTTATTGTCCTTTCTCCTTACTAACGTTTTCTCATTTTCTTTCTTTCTCAGTAACTCTTTGAGTCTTAGTGGCATTATCCCTTTTGCTTGGGAGTCCATGGGTTAAAAAATGACTTAGAGTTTAGTATTACTCCCAGTTTCAAGCTTCAGCCGAAAGTCTTTGGACATATCCTCATAGATAAGAAGAGGCTAATGTACTTTGATCGAAAATATTGATTTTTGTTTGCAGATTAACTACTAGCGTAATCACATTCCCATAACTACTTTACATACCACTAATGGGAGAGTGGTTTGCCAAAGTCGTCACCCATTCACTCTTTTCTCAATCAGGTGCAGTGACATGTCAGTAATGAAACCTTTTTGCCAGAGCGTAATATGAAGTGCTCTCATGTACTTGATTGGTTTTGACATCTCTAGTTTGTAGCGCCATCTTGGGTTGCCTCCCTTGCTAACGACCATTCACTCATCTTATAATTGATACTTAGTTCTGTCTACCCGCTATTATTTATTTCCTTGATTAGGGGTGCCTAAAAATTTTTTGGTGTCTACCATCAACACTGTCATACATACATATTCCAAATTTTATTCGACAGACGAGTACTTAAAAATGGATCAACTGAAATGTTTTTACTTTCTTTGTTTTTT
>OZ038512.1:62544014-62584014 GCA_964036315.1 Acanthosepion esculentum
TTTTCGTTTAGGTTTTCCCGTGATTTTGGCCGCGAGAGAAGATTCCATCCATCCATTCATTTATATATTTATTTCTTCTTCTTCTTCTTCTTCTTCTTCTTCTTCTTCTTCTTCTTCTTCTTCTTCTTCTTCTTCTTACTTGCTTAGATTTTATACTTGGATTGTACTGCATATATCTACATTGAAATTATAGCCACGCGTACACACACACACACGCACACACATACACACCCACCCACATATATGTATACATAGGAGAGATTACTGTATTCGCAGTCTGACAGTTATTTAATGATATATATATATACATTTTGGGAGCCTTGAAACTTGCACATATATGGGAGCCTCTTCACAACCGGCAACAACAGATTCGTGGATCCAACCTCCTAAATGTAGAATATGAATAAATTCAGTGAGCCCATACAGCTGGGGGTTCGGGCACTGAAGCCCCCTAGGACATTTTGAATTTTTTACCAATTCTAGGGAAATTTTCGGGCTATTTCAAATGGGTATTAAAGTATATTCTAAGGCCAACATTATCTACTTCAGACCATCGGCTTATGATTCTATCACTAAAATTGACTTATTTTAAATAACACTTAAAAACAATGATTTTGTTAAAAAATTCACTCATTAAAAAACTTGTTTCAGAGGTCATTCTGGGTTTAGGGGTCCCTCTGGTATTAGGGGCCCCTCTGGTATTAGGGGCCCCTCTGGGATTAGGGGCCTTTCTGGAATTAGGTGCCCTGGAGCTTAAGCTTCATTAGTTTTATAGTAGATCCGCCACTGGTTATATATATATATATATATATATATATATATATATATATATATATATATATATATATATATATATATATATATATATACTAGCAGCATGGCCCGGCGTTGCCCGTGCTTGATTCAAAAATCGTACGACTCATACAGCAATCGCTATCACTTGACTTAAAATATTTTTGCCCTTCCTTGCCTTTAAAGGAGTGCCCTTTGCCGTGCTGATGTTGCTACATGCCTTACTTCTTGCCTATCTCATACTGCGAATTTTTTCTAAGCTCTATACTAAACAATAAATCTGTTACGAAAAAAGAACTAAACAAAATGAACACAAAACGATCTGCTTTAAAAAAGGACACGTAACTGGAAAAACCGAATGAAAAAAGAATGTTAACAACAAATACTTTTCACACTCAACCCAGTTCTGCGGAATCAGAATGAATGTTGAGTTTGAGCCAATTGAAGTAAAGTGCCATGCAGATTTAAATTTTTCCCACTTGTGACGAATGCAGCTATCGATTTTTTGCATGCTAGCATGCTAATTAACATTCGTCTCAGTCAGCTGTTGGCTCTCACGCTGGCCAATAGAATCTTCCTGTCTATTCGTGGCAGCCAGCTATAGGATCTCACTGTGGCCAGTAGAAAATGGCCGCAAACTACATGAAAACTGCCGTAGAAGCATGAAAAAATCGATTATTTCCACTATCGATGGGAGTTGGGAAATGCAACGTCGGTCTTGGAATTTTATTGTGGCCGTGCATTCGTTACACACACACACACACACACACACACACACACACACACACACACACACACACACACACACACACATCCTGCCTTATATATATATATATATATATATATATATATATATATATATATATATTACGCGAATCATTCATACGAAAAGCAGATAATGAAGTTAATGATATAAATGGCAAGACTCACTCTCGCAAACAATTTTTAATAATAAAATACATTAACCTCGAATCCGTTAATGAATGGAATGATCCGTGTTTATA
The DNA here is from genome assembly GCA_964036315.1 of Acanthosepion esculentum. NCBI lineage: Eukaryota > Metazoa > Mollusca > Cephalopoda > Sepiida > Sepiidae > Acanthosepion > Acanthosepion esculentum. The sequence continues at coordinate 62,545,811 of OZ038512.1, forward strand.
AATTCCGGTTTTGTCAGGTCTTTTTTTACTACTAGCTTTCAATCGTTATATACGATCATCCTCGGGTAGGGAAATAGGTAAGTTTATTACATCCAGGTAATAACAGGACATCGAAAGATAAAGTGTAATCCGAAAGATGATCCTGAAATCGTATGAAACGATTGACAGCTAGTAGTAAAAAAAGACCTGATAAAACCGGAATTTATAAACAAGGATCATACCATTCATTAACGGATTCGAGGTTAATGTATTTTATTATTAAAAATTGTTTGCGAGAGTGATTCTTGCCATTTATATCATTAACTTCATTATCTGCTTTTCGTATGAATGATTCGCGTAATATAAATTGAACCTGCACCACATAATTGATATATATATATATATATATATATATATATATATATATATATATATATATATATGCGTGTGTTTGTGTGTGTGTGTGTATAAAAACTAGTCACAACGCATTACATTGCATCTAGACATATGGTTCTGCAGTTAATATTTCGGTCTCTGACGTTGTATGACGTCATAGAATCGCATAAGGAAATTTACGACCTGCGTCTGCTATTCCGCAACCGTTATCGTCGCATAGCAATTATCTATGTCAACATAGAATATCATCTTTGACGGTGAATATCTTTGTTTAAATGCCCGTATAACCACTCTGAAGATGGCTCATGTGAGCCGAAAGCTTAAATCAAGGAACAGCTTAATAAAATGATATCCAAATGTTGGACAGTTTTGGTCTTTATTTTCACCCGAAATTAAAGCAAATATATGGAGTGTAGAACGGCACATGATCAAACATAATAGATATTCATTGTCTCTTATATTTAACAATATATGTTTAAATAATGATCTGCTGCCTCAATACATTAAATGTATATATATATATATATATATATATATATATATATATATATATATATATATATATGTATGTATCATATAAGTAAATTAATGAAGAAAAAAGCCTTCCTTTTATACAACAAATACTTATTTCTCAATATAATCTTTCTTTGTCGAAATCGTACATACCAGTCATATAGATTAAACGATTTAGAGTGACAATTTCAAATCTGGATTCAACTAATAACTGTGTAAATCTCCAACCGAATTAATACCACCCTCGTGTATATTCTGTGTCTTTGTTTTGGGTGTAATATAATTGACTGATTCGTTTTTTACAGTTTATCAACCCTTTGCAGGTTATTTACATATTGTTTTTAGATTGTAAGAATTTTTTTGAGATAATAATCATTTAGTGATACAAGTCATACTAATTAATCTATAGCTGAGGGGAGAAGAGGAGAATTCATACTTTTCCTAATGGTATTTGCGGGTAAATGAATATAACGAACGCAACTATAATTGGAATTCGGCTCTCCGATTAACAATTCCGAGCCATTATCTGTTATACCACCCACACATTCAAGCATGTATTTGCAAGTGGTCACTCATTTACGTACTGATCAGACTCAGTATGGCTTAACTTCGTTAATTATTCAGGAACTGGTGTTTGAACGTGATGTGTCCGTAAGTTTTGTGTGTAAGTCATGGAACCAAATAAATAAGCTTGTTTCAGAAGACCATTAGTGTTTGCCTAATTCTAGATATATTGAGCGCCGCAACATATTATAATTCTTCTTTTATGTGCTGTGTCTCTTCAGTCATGGCTCTCCACAACTTCCTATCCATTATAGCTCTTAGCAATATTTGGTATCCATTTATAATATGACCACTCCAATTCGAGATATTGTGCCGCAACATGTTATGATTTTTCTTTTATGTGCTTTGTCCTTTCATGGCGTGCGCAGTCATGGCTCTCCACAACTTCCTATCCTTTATAGCTCTTAGCAATATTTGGTATCCATTTACAATATGACCACTCCAATTCGAGATATTGTGCCGCAACATGTTATGATTTTTCTTTTATGTGCTTTGTCCTTTCATGGCGTGCGCAGTCATGGCTCTCCACAACTTCCTATCCTTTATAGCTCTTAGCAATATTTGCTATCCATTCTAGTTACTGTTCTACCATCCATTCATAAAAGCTCGTAAAGTAGTTTACTTGCTTTTTTCATTTGTCTTTTTTGCCTTCGATGGATGCACAGGCGGTGCACTGTGTAGCGGCTCGGAGAACCGATTTCGAATTCCAGTCGGGTCCGTTACATTTACTTACGCGTAAATATCTATGGGTAAGGCATGAATCCATCTCTTCCGCCCTCTCCTCAACTGTGTGTTAAATCGTGGGACTTGTATCTGGGAACATCATTCTTATCTCCAAAACGATTTAATTCAGTCGCAAAGAAAAATAATTATTCCCACAATCCAACATATGTTTCTGATTTAAATAACCCGCAAAGGGTTGATAAGCCATGAAAAACAATAAATCAATCTTGCCTTCAATATGTCCTGTGTGTTTCAGCTTTTCCAAACCTTCGTTTTCTTCATTATGTATTATAGAAATTTAACTCTTTCTGATTCTAAGTAGAAATGTTCTTTTATTTTCCATTTTCCTTAAGGCTTCTTAGCCGCTTGCGTGCTCCGTCCATGGCATTCGTAACATTCTTTTGTAGAGGCACACCTCTGTTGCTCCAAGTCACTTCATCATCTGGGAGAAAATTGTCCAGCATCACTTCCATATACATAGTTATTATAATTATTATGCTGATATTGCAGAAAGTTACTTATTCGATATATATATATATATATATATATATATATATATATATATATATATATATATATATATATATATATATATATATATATATATATATATATATATATATATATATATATATATATATATACATTTGATACGCTAGAGCAGATATGAATAGAAGAGATTCATGGAAGATTTAAGTTTAAAGATAGTAAACTCGACCTTGCTAACCAGACGCTGCTCTGTGGCCGAAAGGTTAAGGCACGTCACGCGAAATGATGGTTCCGTATAGGATACAGGTTCGATTCCTGTCGGAGAGCGAAAATTTTCTATGAAAATTTCTCGGACATTCAGGCCGGTAAATGTTATTTAATACTGTTTATTATAAAACAGAGCATTTGCCTAAATACTTGTATCTATAAAAAGAACGTTAAACATAATATATATAAATGTCTTTAAATAAATTGTCGGACTATGTCCAATCCTAAATATATATATATATATATATATATATATATATATATATATATATATATATATTGACACCATATATAGTGAGTAACAATATATTATTGTTATAGTATGTCGATAGACATACATGTATGGAATAATAATAATAGTGATAATAATAATAATAATAATAATAATAATAATATCTCAAAGAGATGCAAAAAATTGTTCTGACAAGTACAGTCCACACTTTACGAAGGGCTTTATCTATGTAATTATTTTATTTTTTTATTTTTTTTTGCAGTGGAAAGTGTCATGATGCCATTTCTAACCTTAGGTCCCTGGGTAGGAGCCGGAAAGAAATGTGTAAACGCCAGATATCAAAGAAAATAAAAATAAAAATAATAATAATAATAATAATAACAGTAATAATAATAATTGTAATAAATCCATAAAACCCTTGCAAAAACTCTATCAATGCTTGTAAATAATCCTAATGAAATCCTGGAATGGATCACTGATCTATCTATCTATTTATCTATCTCAGTCTGTTCATATCTATCTATCTATCTATCTATCTATCTATCTATCTATCTCTGTTCATTATCTCTTTATCTATCTATCTATCTATCTATCTATCTATCTATCTATCTATCTCTGTTCATTATCTATCTATCTATCTCAATCGTTTCATATCTATCTATCTATCTATTTTACTCACTATGAAGAAATGGATCACTGAAGGTATTACATATCTCATGCCAAAAACGAGTAAAAGAAATGATTCGAAATATTATAGACCAATAACATGCCTCCCCGCCACGTATAAGTTGATCACGTCTGTCCTGACGAAACGTACTTACTCTTTTTTTTTTAAAACAAACCACATTCTTACATTGCAGGAGGCGATGTAGAAATCTTAGCGCAGCGTGGATTTATTATCATAAAGCCTTTGTTAGTGTGCCACTCTCTTGGATAATTAAGACTATGAAAATGTACAATGTTTCACCTGTGGTAGTAAATTTCTTTAAGAACAGCGTGGGAAGGTGAAACACCGCACTATACCAAAATCACACCAGAGGCACTGCCATCTCCAACCGTCTGAATATTCGACGTGGAATCTTTTAAGGAAACTCCCTGTCACCCCTTTTGTTTTGTTTGTCCTCAATCCCCCTTACGCATGAATTAACAACAATAGCTATTGTTACAAACTAAACAAAAAAAAAATTCAATCACCTACTCTACATGGATGATCTCAAACTCTTTGCCAAAGACTACAATGAGTTGAAGGGCCTCCTCGATATTGTAAAATGTTTCAGTGACGACATAGGTATGGATTTCGGATTAGATAAATGTGCAAAAGTAACATCGAAGAAAGGGAGAATTACAGAAACACCTTCAATAGATTTAGACTTTGTCACAAAGATTAGGGAAATGGAACAAGATTAAGCCTATAAGTACTAGGAATTAGCGAAGGGGGTGTATACAACACACACAAATGAAGGAGAAGGTAAGAAAGGAGTACTACAGGCGTGTGCGTCTGGTACTGAATACCGAGCTGAACTCAAAATACAGAATATCAGCCATAAACACCCTGGCTGTCCCTGTGGTGCAATACAGCTTTAATGTCCTTAACTGGACCATAGCTGAAATTAAGCGAATGGACGCCAAAACGAGAAAGCTTCTCACTTGCTACCGCATGCATCATCCCAAAGCTGATGTTGATCGTTTGTATGTGTCCAGATCCGAAGGAGGCAGAGGATTAGTTCAACTAGAACCGTCCTACAAAACTACAACAATTGGCCTTCAAAGATACCTGGAAAATACAGAAGACTGAATGATATGTGTCAAAGAACATGAAAGTAGTAAGCGTCTTTATTCCGTAATAAAGGAAGCCAACAAATTCAAAATGGAGCTTCAAATGGGTGCAGAAATACAAGTAAAGCAAAATACACCGACTGAAGCTGCTTAAAAAAAGAAAGCAAAGGCGAATTCAACCGATTAGATACAGAAACAATGGCAGGATAAACCGCTTCATGTTCAATACTCTGCCCGTATCAAACAAGCTGATGTAGACAAAACCCGTACCCATCAGTGGCTATGTAGTGCAGGGTTAAAAGCTGAAACTGAAGGTTTTATCCTTGCTGCGCAGGACCAATGCTTGTTAACTATAAATTATCAAACATACATGCTAAAATATTGTGTTAGCCCAAACTGCAGATTCTGTGATAAATATCCAGAAACAATTGATCATCTTTTATCAGGTTGCACGGTACTGGCACCCACTGAATATAAAACCCGGCATGACAGAGTGGGCCAATATCTGCACTGGAAAATATGCAACTTCTACAGGAAGGAAACTGAAAGAAATTGGTATGAACACCACCCAGAACCTGTTAGAATTTTATGGGACTACACAATACACACAAACAGAACAATCAAAGCTAACCGCCCAGACATGTGTTATTAAAGAAATAACGTGCCTCCTCATATGGCAATCCCTGCAGACTGCAATGTATCTTTGGAGATCTTCAAAAAGCTATTGAACTACAAGGACTTTGAAATCGAAATCTAAAAAATGTGGCACATGGGAACATCAACTATCCCTGTTGTAGTTGAAGCCTTTGGATTGGTTGGAAAAGATTCCAGTAGACTCATTGAAGGGATTCCTGGAAGCCCATGCCTTAAAGAAATACAAAATACACTCTATATAAAATATGTGTATTTTTTTAATTGGTCAGTGGAAAATGTCATGATGCCATGTTTAAACTTAGGTCTCTGGGTGGGACCCGGAAAGAAATGTGTACACACCAGAAATCAAAGGAAATAAAACAATAATAATAATAATAATAGTAATAATAATAATAATAATAATAATAGCAAGAATAATTTTATTTTCCATATCTATTTTTTTTTTAATTTAGACATTTAAAAAAAAAATGTCGCCGATTATATGTCACTTGATCTGTTTGCATCATTTGATAAAAAAACTTGTCTCTTGAAGTCTCTTGAATAATAATGTTAGATAGATATATAGATAGAAAGATACGAACAGACTGAGATAGATAAATAGATAGATAGATAGATAGATAGATAGATAGATAGATAGATAATGAACAGAGATAGATAGATAGATAGATAGATAGATAGATAGATAGATAGATAGATATGAACAGATTGGGATAGATAGATAGATAGTGAGTTTGATCTTTACTGGGTGCCTCGCTCATATACCAAGTGTAGCTGAGTAAATATATATTATTGTTATAATATATCTGTATGTATCATTTGATAAAAAAACAAAAAAAACTTGTCTCTTGAAGTTTCGAGTTGGCAACTCGTACTGATCAAAGCCAAAACAAAACACAATAATAATTATTGTAAAGTTGGATATGTTATGCTATGTTGTGCTAATTACAAGTGAGGCGCTGATAACTTAATAAGCCTTTATTAACAATAAGGTATAAAACAACAGTGAGTTTATGTGTTAGGTTCAATGCTGTCGAGCATGTAAGTCCGAGTGTTTTTGTAGTATCCATACGCCATGTTGTTACACTGGTTATGCGTAGGGAAATGGTTCCATGATACTGCTACAGTTATAACGATAGATATATAGGTAGGACATTATTTGCAGAAAGTTATTTATTCAGTTGTAATAATAATAGTTACTTGTCATATTATTTTTTTTTTTTTTAATTTAGGCATTTTAAAAAAAATTTTCACTCGCAGATATCAATCACCTTGCCTTCAATATGTCCTGTGAGTTTCACATATTCCAAGCCTTCTTTCTTCATAGTCAGTAAAATAGATAGATAGATATGAAACGATTGAGATAGATAGATAGATAGATATGAAACGATTGAGATAGATATGAAACGATTGAGATAGATAGATAGATAGATAGATATGAAGCGATTGAGATAGATAGATACATATGAAACGATTGAGATAGGTAGATACATATGAAACGATTGAGATAGGTAGATAGATAGATAGATAGATAGATATGAAACGATTGAGATAGATATGAAACGATTGAGATAAATAGATAGATAGATATGAAAAGATTGAGATAGATAGATATGAAACGATTGAGTTAGATCGATAGATAGACAGATAGATATGAAACGATTGTGATAGATAGATAGATAGATAGATAGAAACAGACTAGGATGGATAGATAGTTAGATAGATAGATGACGAGACGGCGATAGATAGATAGATAGATAGATGAAGAGACTGAGATAGATAGATAGATAGATAGATAGATGAAGAGACTGAGATAGATAGATAGATAGATAGATAGATAGATAGATAGATAGATAGATAGATAGATAGATAGATAGTTTGGGTTCGAGGCACCGTATACAGCGAAAATAAACAAGTCAATTTCAAAAGATCGTTGTGTATGTAGTGAGTTCAATATTCACTGGGTTCCTCACTCATGCCAGGCGAAGCTGAGTAAATATGATTTGAAAATCCTCATTAGAAATTCTTTACCTGGATTTTATTCTTGACTACTGTTGCCAGTGATAAATACGCATGTACATCACTCACCAAACAGGCTTTACCTACTCTGTACATTCTTCTAATTCCATGTGCCGTGTCCTATCAGGACGTAGACGATCATGACCCTTAATAACTTCCCATCACTACTTTCTACATTACTATATATTCATAATTTGAATCTTAACCTTGACAGAAGCACAAAGTTTAGTGATGCTGTTTTCGTTTTAAGGTTAAAACTGCAATTCTTTTAATAACGGCAACTTATCGATTTCCGATCGAAAACCAGTTTATTTATAGCTGTCATGGCCTCCTCGATGGCGTACAAAGTTCGCAATCTAACCTTGCGAACTACTGTGTTCTGAGTTCAATCTGCATTCGTTGCCCCCATTATTGTAAGTTTGTACTAAATCAGTGGTTTTCACAGTGTCAGGCAACATTGCTCCTTTTGAATATTTTTAACGGGGACACTCTTTTTTGATAGCAACTGTTTTCCAACCATATGCAAAACATCGACATCGAATTTCAGTTATAGAATGAGCTCAAAACTGGAAAAGAACGTACAGTATATATATATATATGTATATATATATATATATATATGAATTATATATATTATTATAAAACCTCGGTTGTGTTCTGTTACATAAAGTGTTTTTGCGCCTTTATTGTATTTACTTGCCCTGCATGTCCTTTTTCGAGGCATCTGCACCGAGCACTTTTTGATATACGTCCATTTTGTGGTACGAGATTTTTCCGGCCACCTAACAGATTTGTTTACACACACACACACACACACACACACACACACACACACACACACACACACACGCACACACACGTATATATATATATATATATATATATATATATATATATATATATATATATATATATATATATACTATTACTAAAGTGTTCTGAATACTAATTGTAAAATCCATTGCATGCTTAATTATTTCAAGTCTAATTGGGTTCTTATTCTTATGGTTTTCCGACAGTTTGAATTTATACATTAGGGTGATTATAATTTGATTTTTGTCAAATTGCAACTTTGACATCGAGTATCTTTTACATACTTACAGAAATTAGGAATTGTCGAAAAACAATCAATTTTTTTTTAGAGTTTTTGCTTGCACCATAAAATTCTTCCAAGATATCGTCTTTATTTTTGTGCTTATTGCCAATGCCAGAGAAAACGAATTCCTGATCATTGTAGGAAAACAAACTGATTTATGAAACTGTTTTGTCAACTCGTAGGACAAGAAGGAAGACGACATATTTTACGGCGCGAGATTAACATACACAAAGCAGACCCACGCGTATAGATCTACTGTGAAATTCATTTCTGTCTCTATCTCGGCCTCTAGGTTGTAATAAAATCGTCATTACTGATGTGACGTATTTCATTAAATTTCACGAGCTCATTTTTATTGGTAATCTTTGCTGTAAATGTAAGTCGTGTCTTATCACTCAAGTTAAGCAATGTTAGATGTCGTCAGAGATCGCTTAGGAACATCACTAGTATTGAAATTATTATATAGATAAAACAATTGCCTCCCTTTGAAAGGGGTTGTTATCCCGGTGACTGGCTGAAAGCAGACTATCGTGTACCATCGACGAGTCAACACGGACAGATTTAGCTCCGTAAAACTCAACCAACAACCACATGGTGTCAGGAAATGGAGCATCCAAGAACACGCCGTAGGAACGAGGATATCCCAACAATTACAGCAATGCATCCGAAAACTGAATCCCTCTTCGACGACCTAAAGATGAAAATATTCTGACATTGCAACAATAATGAGAAAAACTGTTAACTGAATGAACTTTATTGCCACCAGTTAAGTCCTCGCAAAAAACACTGTTTTTTTAGCAACGATCTTTAAACCCAATTTTTCTATCTTCCCTTTCCTTTCTTCCTCTTTTTGATATAAAGTCTTTTTTCCACTCAAGTTTGGTGCTGTCCTGTTTTCTCTCACCATATTGATTCAATGCTCTTTTCACTCATATTTTCTACAGAGGATAAATTACTGTCCACAAAAATTCAAACAGTACAAAAACCCTCACACTGGATCTGGTCAGTTATTAGATAAGTGACCACTTAGGAACACCATTGGCTGTGGTCAGTACTAATTATAAAAAAAAACTGTTTATCTATGACTCCACTACGATATTTATTTCTGTGAAAAATACAGAAAATGTGGCCCAAGGCCTAAAAGAAGGGGATGGGGAAAAGGACGTTCTTCATCTGTCTAAATTTTAAACTTAGCTAGCCGCAAGCACTGAACCAAGCATACAAACAATATTCCTAACACCAAAATAACACATTCTTACTAACCTTTCTTACTACATCCACCATAATACCTCATGTCTTTATGAAAAAACTAAATAGTTCCCATATGTACAATTCTTTGTCTGTAGGGGGGGGGGGAATAAATACAAAAAGTTCACTGGACGAAATCAATGCGGGCCTATAAAAATAGAAAAAACATTCATTCATCCCTAGCACTCACACAGACACGCACTCATCCAGACACAACAACCACAACAACTACAAGAAGAACAACACTAGCAACAACAACAATAATAATAATGTCATACATCATTATCAACATCACGTATTGTTTCAAATGCTATAATTGAGATGTTGGCAATTTTGAAGAATTATTTTAAACTGGGTCACAAAGCCGTTAAATCTGATAGCAGAATTTAGGAAGAAGAACATGAAACACTGTCTGACCGTATAACCCGAATCTAGTTTAGGTGCTTTAAGGGAGGTAACTTGTCCATTGAATTGAGGTTCAGAAATGGACGACACTCAGTTATCGATTATAATACTTTAAAACGTATACGTAGAGGGAAACTTGAGCATCACAACTCGAAAACTATCAGAAAAGTGGTGGGGGGGACATAGGAAGCGGCTATATACAAAATATTACATATGGACTACATAGAACGGTTACTGTGGAAAACAGACTCCCGAGAGGGTGCTTCCCAGATCACTACAATCTTAACCTATACAAGATTATCTATCTTATATAGCCTTATAATCTGTACTTAACGCCTCCTCTCAGGCCCTTACATCAACCTCACCCAGTAACCCACTAACTTGAGTGGCTCTCGGGCCTTGTAATGGGTCAACATTTAGTAAAAATACCCTCAAAGGAGATATATGTATTGAGATAATCCACATAATTAAGAAATATTTTTTGCTAAATCACACAAATTTTTTTTTCTCAGAAAACTTTAAAAGGTTGTCGGGTGTAACGACTTAGATGAAAATGCTCGACTGAAAATGCTTTAAAAAAACTGTTATCATGCTACATCGTGCCATGTTGTCGGGTGGTAATTAGTAGCATTGAATTAAATATTTTAGTACAACAATAGTACCGATTTATCTACGTCGGCACTCACCCACCCACTCATTCACACACACACACACACACACACACACACACACACACACACACACACACACACACACACACACACACACACACACACACACACATATCAAGAGAAAGTAACATACATTCCTATTTGAGTTGCTACTCAAAAGTTCGGACGATGTTGCCATAAAGGGGACTACTTCGATAGAGATGATGGAAAATATTTGTTAGGGTTAATAATTTTTCATTGTTAAGTTTTGCGTGGTATTTATTGCAACTCAAGCCATTACATGCACGTTTCATTTTATATGGAAATCCACATTTGTAGAAGTCGTAAATTTCACGAATACAACCATAGTTTTTATTGCAGAATGGACGAAAGTAACTAAAAAAAAAGGCCAAAAATATGGTTGATATAATTATTCATATTTAGAAGTTTATTCACGCCATCTTCAGATACCACTGCCTGGGTAGATAATCCGATAGGATTGCTCATATATTGATTTATTTATTCACTTTTTACTGACTGTCGTGGTATATCACTGACCCTGATGAAGATGACTGGCGATGGAACTGATCTAACTAAGCACAATCAATAGGAAAGAGTGCTAGCAAAAAAAAAAAGTCTCGCTGAACATTGTTTGCGTTTCGTAATCGCGCCTCACTTGTATGTCCGTGTTTGTGTCCTATGCCACCTTATCTTAAAGGATATCATACAAAAGCATGCTTGCAAGAGTAAATAAAAAGACGCAAAAACATATGAGATCTGCTGGAAAATTAAAAAGCTATTTAATATTAACGAAAAATAATAGCCAGCCTCGTGTTCGTTGGGACGTCACACTTATCTTAGCATCCAATTCACGGTCTATAAAATTCTCTTACGGATCACCATCAGCTGCTTCGTCGTGTTGTTTTTAGATTCTTAATCTTGTGTACAGCTTGAAATATTTTAGTTTTCAACGTCAATATTCTTTTCTTTTTTTTTTTAAATGTCATATCCTTTCAGGACATGGACGATCATGACTCTCCACAACTTCCCGAGCTTTGAGAAAAGCCAGAAAGTGCAAGGAAACAAACAATGGACGGTGAAATCTATGAGATGCTATTTTAGAAAAATATAAAAAAAAACCAACCTGCATCATATGTTATTGTGAATGCGACGGTCGCACAATACACAAGTTAATTCAGTGGCGTATCACTGCCAGCTGAGTAAATCCACGAGAGAGAACGTGTGTGTGTATTTGTGTTTGGGTTTGTGTTCACGCATGCGCACTAAGATCTGAACCGGTTGCTAAGTTACATTAAAGCCGCGCAACCCCATTCAAAATGGCTGGATGCTTTTCAAACGGAACGCTTACGTTGACATCAATGGAACTGGCGAAGATATGCGTTTATATAAAAATCTAAAGGAACATATTCGTGTACATTCTTAAAAAAACAAAAACGAAACAAAACAAAAAAACAAACAAACATATACGAAAAATGGAAAAAAATAAATAAGCAGACGAACTGTCATCAAATTTATGATGATGTATATACCTCACATGTACCCCGTACCCCAACTTAATACGGATAAGCGCATAGATGTATTGGGTTTCCTTTTCACCATTCTTCATCCTCCGCGTGACCCATATGTCAAAGTATCTAGAATACTCCAAAGAGATCTAAAATAGCAAACCAGAATGCTGCACAGATGCAAACTGCATAGTGTCCGCCCACCTGTACATGCAAACATCCTCCTACGCCGATGAGGCTTACAGAAAAAAATCGCTGGTATGTCTCGGTTAAGTCGTAGTAGCGTTCATCTTTTAGACGCGATGGTCGTCACAGAAACATTCTTCTTAGACATTACAATTTAATTACAGCTTTCTTCTTTCCCCATGCCCGTATTTATTTTATCCTTTCCCTCTCCCTTAATGAGAGTGCCAATTGATTTTGTCTAAAGGCAGAATACAGCGGCCGCTCTCAATTCTTTTGAGGATTTAACGAGTCCAACTAACATCAGCTATCCTTCTATTTTGTTTATTTGTTTTGATATTTTAGTTTGTTTTGGGAGTTCACCCCCCACTCATTACGTATCATCCACAGATTTTTGTATATAGAATTTTATAATCGTTAACTTTCCCCTGAGAGTATGTCGTATTGTGGTAAATGGAGGACCGAATGATGATGGATAAGTTCTTTTGGTGGATGTACAAATTATAATGAATGAATGGGTCATGAATCTGATTAGGTAGGTATAAAATAGTAAGTGAGGACCAGCCTCAGTCCATTGCCCCCCATCATTTTCACCCATGAGCCACAATTGTATTTTATCTACAATAAATCTAGACACAGTCCCATCATGTGTCATACATGGACAATGAGGACAGGTCTCGTAGCTATGGCCAGGAAAGTTGTTGAACATATTCCAGAGTATGTTGAATAGAGCAAATATTATCCCGCTGAAAGAGAATATCACCTTTTCCTATTTCAGAAATGCATATACGTGGCACTGTTTAATGTTCTTTCCCCAAATACCAAGATTAAATACTCTCAAATTAGGTTGAGACTGTGAATTGAGTGAAAGCTCTCAGAAAACCTTTGTACCCCAGGTCTATATTACAGGTGCAAATAATCAGCACTTTCATGAAAGAAGAACTTGCTCGTATCATTGATTGTCATCTGATCTCGGCAGGTGATTCTCTTTTGCTATGACTGCCAGATAAAGGACAGTCTCTCAATTTGACTTCTTCATTTTCAACTCTATGTTCGTTATTCTATGACTCGGACTCACAAACAACCATCTTTATACTGACGGCGGGAGAAGAACTAATGTTGTGTATCCAGAGGCCATGTTATTTTGTGGATGTACAAATTGTAATGAGTGAATGGGTTGTTAATCTGATTAGCTAGGTATACGATAGTAAGTGAGGACCAGCCTCAGCCCATCCCCCTACCATTATTCGGCTTGTGACACAATTGTATTTTATATACAATATATCTAGACATTACAATTTAAGAATTGAAAGCTTGGAAGTAATTGTGAACGTTTATGATAATAGAGGTTGGATTGTGAATCGTTTTTACCTTTTGTGCTGTTTATTTAGACAACGCTCGGTCGCTATTTGAATGCAGCCGAAATTCATACAAGTAAAAAATGCTTTACGACTAGTTTAACCAAACAATGTGGCATGAAGAATAGACAGTAGATTTGATTTCTACATGCCGCTAAGTCTACATGGTCAAATCGATGGACAGTCTTCCAGGATATCGAATATTGTATGTTCAAATCTACATGTTTATTTCTACTACATGTTTATTTCTACTACATGTTTATTTCTACTACATGTTTATGCTGCTTGCTTTGAGAATCGGAGAATATGACGGTCTCCTTTTAAATTAATAATGAAAACACTTTATGAAATGGACAAAGGCCGACAATTATTTTAAGACATTTTTTATGTTTATACGTTCTTTTTATAGATACAAATATTTAAGTAAATGCTCTGTTATAATAAACAGTATTAACGACATTTACCAACCTGAATGTCCGAGAAATTTTCATAGAAAATATGCGTCCTCCGACAGGAATCGAACCTGTATCCTATACTGAACCGTCTTATAGCCTGACGTGCTTTTCCCGATTGAGCCATAGAGGAGCGTTTCGGTTAGCAAGGTCGATTTTACTGTTTTTAAACTACAACTCTCCATGATTTTCTCTCATACATTCATATCTGCTCGATGCGTATTCAAATCTAAACAAATGACGTCACACATTATGAAATGGACAAAATCCGGTAATTATTTTAGGACATTTTTATGTTTATACGTTCTTTTTTTAGATACAAATATTTAAGTAAATTCTCTGTTTATAATAAACAGTATTAACAGCATTTACCGGCCTGAATGTCCGAGAAATTTTCATAGAAAATATGCGTCCTCCGACAGGAATCGAACTTGAACCGTCTTATAGCCTGACGTGCTTTTACCGATTGAGCTATAGAGGATAGTTTCGCTTATTATTTTAAGACATTTTTATGTTTTTACGTTCTTTTTATAGATACAAATATTTAAGTAAACGCTCTGTTTATAATACTTAAATATTTGTATCTATAAAACGAACGTATATACATAAAAATACTTTATATAATAATAATTCAGATAATTTAAGACAATTCCTCCAAATATAACTACCAAAAGTTAAACACATGGTATGATAATTGTAATAGCGTGATTAGTTGTTTCCGTACAAACTCATACTTATTAATCAAACAGTTTACATTACCGTCAATTGAAATTTATAAAATCTTTTTTCTCAAGTCCACTATCAGTTATCATTCATTCCTTCATTATGCCTCTTAATTCCTTGGGGAATATAGGGCCGCAGCAACACCTCCCCAACGGATACGGTTTCAAGCGATCCTCTTCATCTTGGCCCATGCCGTGCCGACTGCCTTCTTTGGGGGACTTGGCCATGTTGTTTGAAGATATCGTTATTAGCCTACTGCACAACTCCCAACTTGGAAGACAGGTGTGTGTCTTCCGTCCTGATGTTCTGTCGCCTTGACGTGATAGGACGACTTGTGTGCTTCAACGGCCCCCAGAGCTCTCTGGGCAGGGGCTTCAGCCCTTAGCAGGACCATCCAACCTCAACAGGTTTGTTGGGTAGGAGCCAGACGAAAGACACATCAGTTAACAATCTAGTAATGATGCGAGATTCCTTCAAACCATTTGTTTAGTATGGAAAGTCAGCATCTTGTTTATATCATTATTTTCCCTTCTAGATCCATGTGCTACACATTTTAGTTTTTGCTGCTGTCAAGAGTCTTCAAGTGTTGTGGTTTTTGCTATTTGATAATAATCTTTGATTTTGTAAGATCTGATGAAGCGTTGTTTTCTTTAAGACCTACAGGCTTCATTTGTTTGAATTATTATTGATTATTGATCAAGAAAGAAAACTTTTAAATTAACTTTCATATGTTTAGGTTTTATTACAATTCTAATCACCGCTTTTTAAAACAATAAACAATGCCGAATAGGGAAGCTAGTTAAAAAGCGGTGTAATGGGAAAAACCGTCCATTTGACTTACGTCTTATTGCAGGCATATTAATCCTTTCTTAAATTTCTTAAATTTTGATTAAAC
Source organism: Acanthosepion esculentum (assembly GCA_964036315.1). Taxonomy (NCBI): domain Eukaryota; kingdom Metazoa; phylum Mollusca; class Cephalopoda; order Sepiida; family Sepiidae; genus Acanthosepion; species Acanthosepion esculentum. Next base: position 62,561,956 of record OZ038512.1, read on the forward strand.
TTCAAGACCAAGGACAAGAACGCGCATTTTAAAAATATACAAGTTAGTCTGTTCCTATATATTTCATATATATATATATATATATATATATATATATATATATATATATATATATATATATATATATATATATATGTATATATGTATATATATATATATATATATATATATATATATATATATATATAAAAGTGAACATAGAAGTCAACACTTAGAGGCGACAGTCTGTTTCATGCTAGATGCAATGATTGGCCCGATGATTGCATCTAGCATGAAACAGACTGTCGCCTCTAAGTGTTGACTTCTATGTTCACTTTTATATTTACACACGCTCTATATGTATTATATATATATATTTATATATATATACCTATATATTATTTTTATATATATATATATATATATATTGCTATATATTATTTATATATATATATTTATATATATTCCTATATATTATATATATATATTTATGTGCATATTCCTATATATTATATATATGTTTCTATATATATATTTATATATATATACTTATATATTATTTATATATATGTATATATATATATATTTATATATATATATATTCCTATATATTATTTATATATATATTTATATACATATTCCTATATATTATTTATATATATATAAATTTATATATATATATATATATATATATATATATATATATATATATATATATATATATATGTATATATATATATATATATATATATATATATATATATATTCCTTTTTATGGTAATTGACATCTTCACCGCCTTTAGCATTTTGAGTCAGTAATCGAAATCAAATAAATATCAGATTCCCCATTGCTGATTTTCAAGGAAGGTAGACTTTGTCATCTTGGGAAATTTCTGCCAGACGATCTTTCTTACTATCACGTTGTCTACATTTTTGTAATTGCAAAACTGCGATACCAACATGATATAAATACTTATCAATTGCCGTCTATTGATACGGTTCTTGGCCAAATAGTATCGAAAACCTACCGTTTGAGTTACTTGTTTTTCTATCCGATAACTCGCACGGATTCCCCATTCCATCTCAGCTCCCAGCACTCAGACAAGAGACTTCAGCAAATCAATTTTAGTTCAACTGCACTTGCATTGATTGTTTATCTGAAGAATAAACGATCGATAAGGCTCGTTACCATACGTAGAACGCGAGGTGCTTGCTGATTCAAAGTATTATGTCAACATGGAACAAGACAAGTACATTGGTGGCAAAGATATGAAATATCAAAAAAAAAAAATAACTAGGAAACAGTTTAAGGCTTTCGAATTTGTTAAACTTAGGAAGACATTGGGACAGATAGATAGATAGAAAGTAACAGACTGATATATATGTAACAGATTGAAACTAATCGATAGACTTGAGCTAACTCAGATCGATAAAATGAAGATAAATATATCTTTTGATATAAATAGGTTGACAAAGGTAAATAGGAAATGTATGCATCATTTTGCACCACGTCACAGTCGTGAGGATCGAACTCTTTACTCTGGAAACTTGCCTTCAGGACTACTTTGCTGACCATTATCCATGAGTAATCAGATAGATTGGAACAAGGATTGATAGACATATAGATAACAGATTGAGAAAGAAAGAAACGATGTCTTCATGTGTCAGATAAAAACTTTGTAAAATCCTGCAATCCAGATGGTATGGATATTTACCCTCTTGTAGAAACACCAGAACAAAAAGCTTGAAGTAAAATACCTATAATGAAAAAAAAAATACAATTCTTGAAATAGAAGCAAACACACGAAAAAACAAAATCAAGGTAAATCAATAAAGTGAATAAACTTTTGTTACGTAAGAGCCGTCTTATTTATTCTCCTCTTTCTTCCTTCAGACGTATCTATGACGTCATGGAGAAACTATATGACGTCAGAGGAAAGACTAGTTCGTCATTCAAGTACAGCGATCTGATAGGCTGTCGGTGAACTTTGCCTTCTGAAATAATATTTTGTCAAATCTACACCTACGTATATAGCCACGCCCCAAAATTTATGCATATTATGGAACGATACGAACAAGCCACTCCCTCACCAGATTAAAGCACCACCCACTGATGCTACCTACCTCCCTACCTCGGTACCCAATTAAGCTTATTAGATTCTTCTTCTTCTTCTTCAGTCTTCTTAAAATAAGGTTTATCTTGCGGGGGTGGGGGGGGGGATGACACTTTACTTAAAAACTGCTTCAGAAACTGATGTAAGGAACATACAGGTTTTACAAGTGTTAACAACAGTCGAGAATACAAAAGACTTCGCCAGAAGTTAAAAAGATAATCTTAAATGTCTGAACGCTGACCGTCTACGTTGGCGAGAATGTCGACATTGACGAGAGCTGAAGTTCGCTTCCCATATCCTAAGAGGACGTCAAACTGATTCAATCAGGGATATTTATGCGCATTCAAATCTACAGCTATCTATTTTCATTAATTGTGATTTATGTTGTGAGTGCAACTACCGTTTTGTGACAAATGGACGAAAGAAAATAAAGAAAAGAAAAAAAGGAGGCTGGCCAAAAATGAACAGCAAAAATCTAAAAATTATTTCGGTTTTTACGGCTTATCAACCTTTGCCGGTTATTTAAAGCTAGCTAGTTATTTAAATCTTTAGATTTTAAGAATTTATTTGCGATAATACTGATTTTTACTGATACAAGATCTAATTAACCCATATCTTTGGAGAAAATAGGTGAATTTGTACTTTTCCGAAGGGTATTTGAGCGTAATTAAATATAACGAACATTGACAGCTTCACCCTCTTTCCTCCTGTTTGAGTGGGCTCAGAGACAGAATATCGTCTAGATATCTGGAGACAGATACGGATTTAGTGGACCACCGGTACAGTCACTGTGTCACGCTTGCCTTTTCGCTCTGCATAACACATTAGTGATAGCTTACAAAGGGGTTCTACTCTATAGTTTGGTATCAAAGTTGTTTGTTTTTAGACTAGTTACCAACCAAGGATAAATAGCAGTCAGCCTTACCATTTAGTTATAGCTGTCTATATCTCTGAGATGAGGTATTATGATTACGTGCATTATTCACATTATTCGGACTGTTATCCTCATCTTCATTGCAATATTCACAACGTTTCGCCCGTTGTACGCTCCGGCCTTCTTCAGGTGATTCGATCTCTCAGATGAGGTATTATGATTATTTACATTATTTACATTATTCGGACTGTTATACTCATCCTCATTGCCATATGCACAACGTTTCGGCCCTTGTACGCACTTGCCTTCTTCAGGTGATTGGAATTTCAAACCGAACTCTTTATTTCGTCCACGGGGTAGATTGCTCTAGTTCCAGGTGCCATGCCTCTTTGGGATGTCACAGTTATTTAAAGGGAAATAACCGAGACATACGGAAGAGACATGGCACGTGGAACTAGAGATGCATTCATGCTTTTCTTATATGAGTATTGGTGTGTGAGATACCAGGGTTATGGGCACAGAAATGAAACCGGCAGGCCAAATTCAAATTATGGCTGAAGGTGTAGCGTTCCTTCACATTAATGCCCTTGGGAAATGCATAAATCTATTTATTGTCTCTTCCTAGCTAAGGTGAAATTAACGGTGCAGAATGGGATTTTAATCATTGCATTGCAACCAGGATAACTCTGAATTCAAATTTCTTACCAAGATGTCAGTGTGGTAAGGACATAACTTGAAGGAGGCTTATATGCGTGAAAAATCATGAATTCGCAGTATGTAAATGTTATGGTAGGTGCTACCACTGTAACTTGACATCATGAATATGTCCAGACCTATATCAGTCCTGATTAAGTGTCTCTGTGTAAATACAAGATAGTCTGCTTATGGCAAAGATGACGTGATTTATCGAATCTCGAACACTGCATAAAAGTTGGTGTCAGACGAATGTGGCGTTCCGTTTCTGACATTTGACATCTTTCTATCTACGGTTCTACGTACGAGCTGGGAACAACACATGTCACTGGTCGAGCATGGGTCCTTAATAATCGCAACCAGAGGTGTCTAGTTCGAATTGCCTGTAGGAACAAACTCAAATGACATCCACACTCAATGCAGGAGTTACTAGACATATGTATATTGTGTCAGTGCAGCGTTCTTTAGCTTCCATGAGATGTGGAATCGAAAATCCCACTAGAGCGTCTCTGTTAATACTACGATATCGGACGAAGTGATTTAGCTAGAATCGTGAGGTCGATAATTGGACCTTATACAACAACTGACAACATGTGGCGTGATCCAGTGAAACACGGGCCCAGTTGTTTCAGGTTGATGGTAAGTTTCGGATGTGACGCAGACAGAATGAAGCAATGGATCCTCGCTGTTAATAAGGCACCGTGAACACTAGTAGTTGTTTCATAACCATATAAATCCTACGTATATTCTCAGTGTTACTGTGCATTACTGGTCGTATTCAATTGTAATATACGGAATATATATATATATATATATATATATATATATATATATATATATATATATATATATATATATATATATATATATATATATATATATATATAAAGAAAGAAAACAGTAAGATATAAAATCCGGTGTTCTTATAGATATTTTTATTTTTACACAATAGTGCTCAATGTAAATTTACAGAGCATTAATATTATAAATTAATTGATTTAAAATATGTGTTTTTCGCTACACAGAATTTTTTCCGTTAAAAATAAAATTTAAAAAAAAACCCAGACGACCTGCATTTAGCGGATGTCAGAATTTGTTGAAAAATACATCCCTACTCATCCCTAAACATAACTCCGCTTTCGAATGTAACTATTAACTGATACAAAGAAAATTAAAAAAATTGGACCCCTTATCTAGATGAATGGATTTCTCGGTATCCTTGGAAACCCTCAATGATGAATCTTTGCTGTGCCTTTAACAACCGTAAATTTTAAAAAATAAGTTACTCCAAAATTCGCTTGACGAGGGAATGGAACTAATGTCTTCGGTTTAATAACAACATTAAATTCAAAGGCTTTAGCTTCCATTTTTGAAACATGGTTATCACTGTGTAGCGAAAAACCAATATTTTAAATCAATTAATTTATTATATATATATATATATATATATATATATATATATATATATATATATATATATATATATTACAATTGAAAAAGACAAAAAATATATTTCTTCATATATATATATATATATATATATATATATATATGAAGAAATATATTTTTAAGGTCTGCTATAATTATGGGCTAAAGTGCTCAATATCAGAGATAGAGAGTATGTAAATATAAATATAAAAGTGAACATTGAATATATATATATATATATATATATATATATATATATATATATATATATATATATATGATGAAAATGTGGAAAAGACAAAGCAAAATCCGAATATGTGTGTTTACTGTTTTTATTTTGTTTTTAAACAGTAAACTCACATATTCGGATTTTGCTTTGTCTTTTCCACATTTTCATCATACCGTCGGATCTACATCCACACATTTGCTTACATATATATATATATATATATATATATATATATATATATATATATATATATATTTGTGTATTTAGGCAGCAATCCTTCTTTCATGCACATTTCATTGAAAACGACAGATAAGGTGCTGTCCGAATGTTCTTTTTATCCGAGCGCTTTCGGCTATACATTTAGTAAATTGATGGAGTAAGTATGGGAAACCCTCTTGGAACGTGCTTCACCAATTATTATATGTCCTATGTTGCAAACAAGGTTTTTACTAAAGTTATTAAACCTGAAATATATGTTCGTTATGTTGATATTTTTTATTTTGGCTGAAAACAAGAAAGAAATAGAAAATCTAAAAGCTACATTTCAACAAAATTCCGTCCTAAATTACGCAGACTAAGTCTACACCTTTCTGACAATAGCTCAATTAGATCTCGTTTAAATATTCATGGAGACCTACTGAAAACTATTCGGAACATACTTGTCGACAACACTAATATAATAGCATCATCCACATGCAAAAAAGGCTAAAAATAATAGAAGCCTTATTAATAAAAACAAACAAACAAACCAACACTTAATAATATTAACTCTGAGCATGGACATAATATCTTGACCGTGTTTTGATACAAAAAAAAGAAAACATTTTATAAAACATATATACAACAAACTATTTCTAATTTTAACAGTTAAAATATAATCCTTGAAAATGTCTAAATGTATAGCCGAAAGCGCTCGGATAAAAAGAACATTCGGAGAGTTTTTATATAATTTATCATCCGAAAAGAAAAAAATTATTAAATGCTACGACTGAGAGTTATGCTTTAGCATTTATGTTAGAATGTCATGGTCGAGCGCGCATTAAATTGTGAAAAGTGCTCTGTTACAGTGTATTTCTTGCCTTATTCAATTGTAATATACGGAAAAATATTCGTGAATATGAAAGGATTATGATAAAAATAAGCAGACATAATGTTTGTAATTTATTAAATCAGACATGCCTATATATATATATATATATATATATATATATATATATTTGTTTATTACGTAGTGTTACATTAGAACATGCACATACCCACTACAAAACTGTACATCTTGTTTCAACGTTAAATTTTTTTAACGTTTCATCAGGTGGGAGATCACGATGCTACTAAACTTAGTACGCTTAGTAGTATCGTGATCTCCCACGTGATAAAACATTAAAAAAGTTAACCCTGAAACAAAATATAAAGTTTTGTAGTAGGGATGTGTATGTTCTAATGTAACAGTGCGTAATAAACAAATATTTATAGATCTACTTTTGTATTAAGTCCTGTTTTGAACATTTAAATTTTACTCTTCGTTCTTTTACATGAGTATATATATATATATATATATATATATATATATATATATATATATATATATATATATATATATATATATATATATTTTAAGACATTTGTATGATTATACATTCTTTTTATAGATACAAATATTTAAGTAAATGGTCTGTTTTAAAATAAACAGTATTAAACAACATTTACCTGTCGGAGGAAGAACATTTTCTATGAAAATTTCTCGAACATTCAGGCTGGTAAATGTTGTTTAATACTGTTTATTATAAGACAGAGCATTTACTAAAATATTTGTATCTATAAAAAGAATGTATAAACATAAAAATGTCTTCAAATAATTGTCGGACTGTGTCCAGTTCATAATGTGTGACGTCATGTGTTTATATTTGATACGTCATGAGCAGATATGAATGTACGTGAGAGATTCATGGAAGATTAAAGTTTAAAGGCAGTAAAATCAACCTTGCTAACCGAACGCTCCTCTGTGGCCGAAATGGTTAAAGCACGTCAGGCTATATGACGGTTCCGTATAGGATACAGGTTCGATTCCTGTCGGAGGACAAAAATTTTCTATGAAAATTTCTCGGATATTAAATTTTGTTTAATACTGTTTATTATAAAACAGAGCATTTACTTAAATATTTGTATCTATAAAAAGAATGTCTAAACATAAAAATGTTTTAAAATAATTGTCTGACTTTGTCCATTTCATAAAATATATATATATATATATATATATATATATATATATATAACTATTTATTCGAAAATTATAACAAATATGTTATAAAATCACTACAAAAATAGCCCTTTTGTTTCACCACTTCTGGTGTCTTATCAAGTGATGAAGTGTTGAAAAAAAAAATGACTATTTTTCTAGTGATTTTATAATATATTTATGTTATAATTTTCAAATAAATAATTATATTTGCTCTACTCTGTATTGAGCACTGTTTTAAGAATAGTATTTGTTGGTTATTGGAATTTATTCCGTATACACCAATCCTATACTTGGATATATATATATATATATATATATATATATATATATATATATATATATATATATATATATATATATATATATATGAGCGTAGCCGTTCAATCATTAGACTCAAGTTCGAATGTCACTATGATCGATTTGTCAAGGAAGTGGCTTCTTGATGTTATCGGCCTAGGGGTGCAATTCTAGCATGTAGCACCGGTAGAAAATATCTTAAAAAACCATAGCATGGGTTGACCCAAACTTTGTTAGTGAAATCGGGTAGACCGGACTGTTCGAATGACATCGCAAGTTATCATGGTTTGAGCGTGATGGTTCACTAAACATCTGGGCCACAATTTTGAGAATACCATGTCCTTGGCCCTAAATTTAATGCGTTGATCTCTCAGGATAAATGAACTTATCATGTTAAGATAACACTGAACACTAAGTTAATGTAACATCAGAACTGTCAATATTTTCTCAAGGGGCATACAACAATTCTTTCTTGACTCATTTAAGTCTTGAAACAGCTAGGAAGGCAATGTAAAGCAGATGAACACAAGCAATACGGGATATCAGAAGAGAATACTGTATAATAAATTTTGTTCTGACTTTAGGGGACACCAAACACAGAAAAGACAATTTGAAAACATTTGCAAGAAATATGAGGTGACGAAATATTGAAATTAGTTTTAGAACAGATGTGAAATGTATCCAAATCTCTTGCTTGAATTTCCAAATAAAAAGCAGATGTAACACAGTAACATGAGGACAATAGTCCGAATATTGTAAATAGTGTACATAATACCTCATCTCAGAAATATCAACAGATACTGAAGGGCCGAAACGTTGTAATAAATATGGCGACAAAGATGAGGACAATAGTCCGAATAATGTAAATAATGTACATAATACCTCATCTCAGAAATATCGACAGATACTGAAGGGCCGAAACGTTGTAATAAATATGGCGACAAAGATGAGGACAATAGTCCGAATAATGTAAATAATGTACATAATACCTCATCTCAGAAATATCGACAGATACTGAAGGGCCGAAACGTTGTAATAAATATGGCGACAAAGATGAGGACAATAGTCCGAATAATGTAAATAATGTACATAATACCTCATCTCAGAAATATCGACAGATACTGAAGGGCCGAAACGTTGTAATAAATATGGCGACAAAGATGAGGACAATAGTCCGAATAATGTAAATAATGTACATAATACCTCATCTCAGAAATATCGACAGATAGTGAAGGGCCGAAACGTTGTAATAAATATGGCGACAAAGATGAGGACAATAGTCCGAATAATGTAAATAATGTACATAATACCTCATCTCAGAAATATCGACAGATACTGAAGGGCCGAAACGTTGTAATAAATATGGCGACAAATATGAGGTCAATAGTTCGAATGATGTAAATAGTGTACATAATACCTCATCTCAGAAATATAGACACATACTGAAGGGCCGAAACGTTGTAATAAATATGGCAGCAAAGATAAGGACAATATTCCGAATAATGTAAATAATGTACATAATACCTCATCTCAGAAATATCGACAGATACTGAAGGGCCGAAACGTTGTGATAAATATGGCGACAAAAATGAGGACAATAGTCCGAATAATGTAAATAGTGTACAGCCTTATATTGATTTTCATTTATCAAGGTGAATCAAAATGATTTTTTATTAGGCTGTGTACGTATTATGTGGACGTTCTGGTGGTTAAGAAGGTATTAACAGTTCCCCAAAACGGAAGCACCCCCCCAAAAAAAAGAGTTCTTCTCTCCAAAGGGGCTAACTTGTTCAACCCATACTTCTGTATGTCTTAGCAAGGGGCATCTTTTTCGAACCTAGTATACTGGCGCTACACAATCACATCATCAGTTGAGTACCTTCAACAATAACAACAGCTAAAATGGATAATACATATAACTTAAAGAGAAAATAAGAACATAGTCAAGATGTTGACGTTCGACACCCTCTGTGTCCTGGGTAAGACGATAAACTATGTCCAGCAGTAAAGCCTCTGATCAGGAGGTTTTGAGGAGCGTGGAACCATTTCTTAATTCCTGGTGTTCCCAGGTCCACCCTGATTCGGGGTGGTAACCTGTTAGGGTCCCAGCTATGGGCAAATAGTTAATCCTGAAACTGGAGTAAAAACACTATGAAAGTGTAAAAATAGGTTTTAATACTAGAAATACTTTGTAAAAAATTATTACCAGCAATAAATCTTTGAAAAAAAAAGAAAATATTATTAGTAGCGATACATTTTTGATAGAAAAATATTACCAGAAATAGATTTTTGATAAAACAAAATATTACCAGCAATAAAAATTTTGTCGGCATTACATAACCCATTGAGGTTGATATACCGTAAAACAAACCAAACCAAACCAAACCAAACCAATCGACACTCTCTAGAACCGATTCCCAAGAGGATAGTTCCACGATCATTACAATAGCATCTTCAATTTAGAGTCAACCCTTATCTTTCTTAAACGTCCTCGTGATTTGCTCTTTATACCTCCTCCTTTTACCTCATTCAATAACCCTCTACCTTGAGTGGCTCTTGTGGTCTGTAGTGGTAAAAAAACAATTAGTAAAAAGTCTACCTGAAAGATCTGGCAATGTGACTCGTCAAAGCAGGCAACATAATATCAGTCTTCTACGGTCTAATGATGATGTTCTGTCATATAGGACATAAATAAATAGAGCGAGGAGAAGGCTTTCTCTTCCTCTTGTCGAACTCTCTGCCTCTGGGTAGATGGGAATTCGGACGAGGTTATGTCGAATGACAGAGTCTTGTTTGGGGAAGTAGACAAACCCATCCCCGTGTATACGGGGTCTACGAGCAGTTTTTGCCCGAGCCTATGGGCTCTGAACGCCTCACGTTAAAAACTGGCCTTGTGCCACGTCTTACCTTGTGGCGACGTTGGTAAATAGAAAGTTAGCATTAGATTAATTGCTATTTGTACATTGGTGTAGTAAACCTTCTATTTCATTACTTACCTACGAGTTTGTCTTTCTTATTTATTTCCCTTTGTTATCCCGAAAACACGAGATACAAAATCGTCTTAGGTTTAGATGACACGCAGTTACTGATAATGTGGTGTCATTAATAGTTGCTTAAAGACAGGGGACTCCCATGCAATGCAGTTCACACTGTATAATGTGTTGATTGATAGAGTGAGTGGCATCAGCCTTGCGTAGGAATGTCAGCTGATGCAATGCTCTTTTTCGTTGTATGGTTTCCATGTTTGTTAATTACCAATAGTTTTATTGCTGCATCACCTGAGCGCGCAGATATTTTTCACGTTTCGCTAATACCTATCCGAAATTGATATGTTCCTGATATACTCTTGCTTGTATACTTAACTGGCTTATGTCAGAGGGTATCCCCCAGACGACGCTCAGCCGAAGAGCAGAGTCTCGTCTCGGTAAAACTGACTCCGTTTTCACATTGTCTATAGGGAATCTTTGCCCGAGCCTACGGGCTCGGATACCTCACTTTAAACACGGCCTTGTGCCACATGTTGCTGCGTGGGGCAGCGGGTAAAAAAATTATACCCTTGCTTGTATTTCTCAAGAAAAACCTAGAGCAGTTACCACTTAAGAGATAGAGTATCCCATATATCTGACCCTAAGAATCATCCTAGAGTTAAAAAGAGTAAAATTCTGCGTCGCACTACTGCAACATCTACACTACGTCTTTACCTATTACGTAACACATACGTCATCCAACTGAAGGTTGATATTTTTACAAGTAGCAAAGGATGAAACCATCAAGCGTACAAGAGCACTTTTTGGGACTCACGCATCACAGTTGCATCTAAATGCACTTTTCATAAAACTATACAATGTGGAAATCGTAAAAAATCAATTCCTTGTCGGAAAGTTTTGTTGTTGCTTAGCCTAAGCCATAAGAAGTGTTAAAAGACATTATTATGTCTGTCTGGTCAGTGACTAAATGGTTAACAGTGACACTGCATTAAATTCATCAAAGCGCACTTTTTAATATATTTATGACAATAATATTGATCCGAACACATTTGAATTCTATGACATATCGATTAATTTGATTAGTGTTAATCAAATTAACGATTATAAAGCAACGGTATGCCACACACGCACACACACACACACAACATACATACACAACACACACACATAACACACACATATATATACACAAGGAGTATCGAAAGGTTCTCGGCTAAACAAACATTCTAAAATCTGACAAAACAACAGATTCTGGGGAAGGATTATTTGATCGAGGCGACCACATTTAGCGCATCCACGAGGGCATATATATATATATATATATATATATATATATATATATATATATATATATATATATATATATATATATATATGTAAGCAAATGTGTGGATGTAGATCCGACGGTATGATGAAAATGTGCAAAATCCGAATATGTGAGTTTACTGTTTTTTATAACAAAAACAAAATAAAAAAACAGTAAACTCACATATTCGGATTTTGCTTTGTCTTTTCCACATTTTCATCATATATATATATATATATATATATATATATATATATATATATATATATATATATATATATATATATATATATGTATGTATTTCGATTAGCAAGGTCGAATTTACAGCCTTTAAACTTCAACGTTAATATTGCTATACTTTGTATTGAGCCCTCTTTTAAATGAAATGTTATGAACGTTGTAATTGCACACTATTCGTCCTCATATTATATATATATATATATATATATATATATATATATATATATATATATATATATATATATGAGGTATTATGATTACTTACATTATTCAAACTGTTATTCTCGTCTTCATAGGCATATTCACAACGTTTTCGGTCGTTGTACGCTCCGGCCTTCTTCCTGTGATTGAGATTTCGAACCAAACCCAACCGGAGTTGAATGTTATATCCATTGGGATTGTTTATCCAGTGGATAAAGGCGTTGGTTAAATCCAGTGACTGGACCCAAAAACGTTGTGCGTTCAATACCAAACTTGGAGAGTTGAAGGAAATAACTGAGACATTCAGAAGAGGCATAGTATGTGGAACTAGAACAATCTACCCCGGTGGACAAAATAAAGGGTTCGGTTCGTAATTCCAATCACCTGAAGAAGTCCGGAGCGTACAACGGCCGAAACTTTATGAATATGGCAATGAAGATGAGGATAACAGTCTGAATAATGTAAATAATATATATAAATATATATCTGTGTTTGTGCTTGAATGTATGAATGTAAGCATTATTTTTATCAATTGATCTCCCAACGCTTTATTTTAAAAAACTAATGAAGGCTATATTATTTTTAAAATAAATAAACAAAAGCACGACGCTGGGTGTGAAAAACAGTGAGGAGGAGGATGCGAAGAAGAAGAAGAAGAAGAAGAAGAAGAAGAAGAAGAAGAAGAAGAAGAAGAAGAAGAAGAAGAAGAAGAAGAAGGGGAGAGAAGAGGATACCCTAAGGTTGAAACCAAGGTAGCGGATTCAACTGATCTCCTGATTTTTTAAGTTAAACGCTCTACATGTTATTTTAATTTTTTATTTATTTTTTCACACGTGCATTGGGTACTTTTTAAAACTACTGTTGACTGTTCAGATTCAACTCTGGCCATTAACCTTATATATATATATATATATATATATATATATATATATATATATGTACAGGTTATTATTCAAAAGGTCATGAAAAATGCAGTATCCAAAGCCTAATTTCCACTACCTTCTTCGAAGTAATCACTTTGGACATGACTACAGTTCATCTCAGATATGTCGCCCTATCGCCGACTGCATTAATTGCAGAGAGATAAAATTCTCCCAAACGAGGCCGCTTACTGGGTGGACGCTTGAAGCTTCATGTATGAGGATTAATATTTGCCTATAGGCTCAAGTAGAAACACGACCAATATACAAAAGGTTTTTTTATAGAAATCAGGTTTTGACTTCACTAACTCATACTAACCAAACATAAATTTGGAAATGTAAACGTCTGTACGAAATTTAATTTGCATGTTGATTTTTTGGGTAACATCTCTTTTGCATTTACACACGCACACACATACACACGCGCATATATATATATATATATATATATATATATATATATGAAATATTTCTCAGAGTTAACCTGTAGAAAAAGCCAATATTTATAAAGGTAAAAGACAATAAGAAAACTGTATTATTAGCCGGCACGTTTCGTCCAATATGGACTTTTTCAAGGCAAAAAATCCGTCAACACAACAATAAAACAATATTTCTACACGTGACAGTACTTGACGTAATTTTCAGTTGACAATATGAATATAGTAGCATTTTCTAAATTCTTCCAGTTGCTAAGAACATTTTGTTTTGTTGTTAATAGTTACTTTATTTTAATAAATTCGTTTGCTTTTTGCCTTGAAAAAGTCGAAACGCTTCGGCTAACAATACAGTGATGTGAACCCTGCTTATATTTTGCCGAATAAAGCTTGGATTAACTTATCTTCCGTGTCTCAGTTTTCAGTCTTGACAATTTATTCGGTAAAATATCTTATAACCGCCATGTCGGGGTCTGTATCAAGTTTTGGCTATAATCCAAAAGTATTGGATATCGACCCAGATTCAACACACGCCACCAGAGAATGGCGGCACTGGCGTACTATATTCACCAACTATTTAGACGACTACAAAGACAGAATCCCCAACAAACTACGGGCATTGAAAAGTTGTGTATGTCCTACAGCTTTCGAATTCATTGAATCCTGCGAAGATGTCGAATCGGCACGAAATCGACTGGACTCAATATACATTAAAAAACCGAATGAAGTCTTTGCCCAATATCTAATGGCCACACGGAAGCAAAGACAAGATGAATCGATTGATGATTTTTTCAAAAATCTCGAAAAATTAGGGCCAGACTGCAACTTCAAGGGCAGAACGGCTAAGCAAGTCGGCGATGAAGCTGTGATAGATGCTTTCATTTGTGGGATGACATCACCAGCAATCCGACAGAGATTACAGGAAAATAAAAACTTGGATCTACATACAGCTCACGAACAAGCACTAACACTGGATTTAGCCCAGAAAAATAATGCGGCTTGCGTTTCTCCCTCCAATTCTGCCATTGCTGTCATTAACAACAGGAGACCACGTGGCGACTCGACAGGCAGTAGTAGTGAAGAAAAAAATAATCAAACCACTGTCGCTGCTACATTCAACCAAAGATATAACAATTCTTGTAAGAAGACTTCCACTACAGCTTCGAATAATAACACCGGTAAGAAAGCTGTTTTTTTCTGTGGTATTATACCTTACCATAAACGATCTATTTGTCCTGCACTTGACGTAATTTGCCATCGCTGTGATAAGCGGGGACATTACCAAAAAATGTGTAGGTCATCAAATGTGACAACAAATGCTATGATTCATTCAGCTTCTTGTATTTCTATAAACAGTACTAACGTACCAGTTGGGACTTTCCCATGCTGCTACTTTCGTCATGGTTGAAAATAGAACCTTCAATACTCTAATAGATTCTTGTGCTTCTGAAAAAAAAGTGGAGGATTTATTGTCTCTGAGGATTTTTCCCTTGTCAAAAAAAGTAAGTATGGCCCAGAAAAGTATTAATGGTCGGTCTAATGGATTTGTAGTAGTCGATTTTAAACTGGTCTTAACGATAAATGATATACTTCCGTTCCTTTGACTAGCATGAAGGACCTCTGTTGTGATGTTGTTTTTGAACGGGAATTTCAATCTCGACATCTTAAGGTCACGTTTGAATATGGCGGTTATTTACTGGAACTCGTTGTGAAAGGCACAGGTGCCTGTCTTGCCCTGGAATCTGCTGATATAGCTGAACCAACTTTGTTCCTAGGGATTTCAGCTAAATGCAAACCGATTGCTACTAAATCAAGACATTTTAGTAAAGAGGACTCTGATTTTATTGCTGTGGAAATTAGCAAACTTCTGGAAGATGGGATTATTGAAACCAGTATTTTACCGTGGCGTGCACAATTAGTAGTAGTTAAAGATGAAGCTAAAATACACAAAAAACGATTATGTGTAGACTCTTCCCAAACCATAAATATCTACACAGAACTAGACGCTTTTCCATTACCAAGAATTTCCGATCTGGTTGCAAATCTTGCCAGGTATAAATACTTTTCAACTTTCGATCTAAAAAGTGCCTACCATCAAATCAATCTCAAACAATCTGACATGAAATATACTGCTTTTGAAGCAAATGGCCAACTTTTTCAGTTTACCCGTATCCCATTTGGGTTAACTAATCATGTCCCTGCTTTCCAATGTGCTATGAATGAAATTGAAAAAGAAGAAAATCTGGCTGATACATTTCCCTATCTTGATAATGTGATAACTGGGAGTGAAACAGAAGAGGAACATGATAACAATGTGGAAAATTTTATGAGGGTAGTGAGGAACAGGCACTTGACTTTGAACAATTCCCAAACCATAAATAAAGTAACCGCATTAAATACCTTAGGGTATTGTGTAGGGAATGGGAAGATAAAGCCTGACCCTGAACGAATGAAGCCATTGCAGGAACTATCACCACCTAAAAACATGAACAGTCTGAAGAGAATCAGGGGAATGTTTGCTTACTACGCTAGGTGGATCTCTGAATTCTCAGAAAAAATACAACCGTTAGTGAAAGCGGATCGGTTCCCATTGGAAGAGAAGGCACATAAGGTATTTCATGCATTGGAATCAGAACTGTGTAGAGCGATCTTATGGGCTATTGACGAGAACCTACCTCTTCAGTTAGATTGTGATGCTTCGGACTATGCTGTATCTGCCGTACTTAGCCAAAACGGAAGGCCCATAGCATTCATGTCAAGATCACTTCGTGCAAGTGAAAAGGGATATAGCATCGTTGAGAAGGAAGGTCTAGCCATAATAGAGGCCGTACGAAAATGGAAGCATCTCCTGTCCCCACATCACTTCAAACTATACACAGATGCAAGGTATGTAGCATTCATGTATGATAACAGGAATCACACTAAAGTAAAGAATGCGAAAATCAATGAATGGAGAATGGAACTCGGCGAATTATCCTTCGACATTGAATATCGACCGGGAAGAAACAATGTAGCTGCGGACACTTTCAGTCGCACTTATTGTGCATCATTAAGTTGCCAAATCTCAGTTCTGGTGGAATTACATGAAAAACTATGCCATCCAGGTGTCTCAAGACTTACATTTTGTGCGGTCAAGAAATCTCCTTTTTTCAACTGAAGATGTCAAGAAAACCTGCGCATCCTGCGGGATTTGTGCAGAACTCAAACCCGGTTCTATCGACCAACTGAAGGTACATTGATAAAAGCCGCTGGTCTGATGCAAAGGATCAGTATTGACTTTAAGCCCCCCCCCCCCCCCACAACGGCTTCTCGCAATCCATATTTGTTTGTCATCGTTGATGAATATTCATGATTTCCATTCTTATATTCCTGTCCAGACATGCAAACTTCCACAGTCATAAAGTGCCTGGAACTCCTTTTTAGTATGACTGGAATGCCAGACTACATACATTCAGATAGAGGCCGTTCTTTTATATCCCAGGAGCTAAAGGAATATTTACTTGGTAAAGGGGTTGCTACTAGTAACTCGACGCCCTATCATCCACAGGGTAATGGTCAAGCCGAACGGTATGAAGGGGTTGTCTGTAAAACAATCCAATTGGCGCTTAAGTCACTCAAGCTATCAGATAAACATTGGGAGCAGGTCCTACCACAAGTTCTTCATTCTATGCGGCCCCTGTTATGTACTACAACAAATTGTACACCACATGAACGTTTTTTTAAATTTCAGAGACGCACAAACCATGGAAACTCTCTGCCAACTTGGTTGATGAATCCGGAGCCGGTGTTGTTGCGACGATTCATTCGTACTACCAAGAATGACCCCTTAGTGGATCGGGTTAACCTGATCGATAGTAATCAATCATTTGCATGCGTCAGGTATCCAGACGGGAGAGAATCAACTGTGTCGGTTCAAGACTTGCCCCCCTATCCTGCTGGCTCCGAGATATTTTCACCCCAGCAGATGCTTCAGCAGTCCTCCGAGGAGATCCCTTCCAAACCAGCATCTGTTGAACTGCCAACCATGCAAAATGAGCCTTTAATGAGCCCAGGAAGTGATGCCGATATAGAAGACCACGATTCGTCATGCAGAGAGATTGTGCAAACACTACAGAGGTCAGGTCGTGTGTCGGTGACCCCAAAAAGGTATGGCTGGGACTAAAATAAGTACTCCCTTCTAGTGGGGAGGGATGTCGTAAATAAGAGATTGACTGTGACACTCCTTTACGACACCATATTCGTTTACGGCCCATTCTCCGGATTACGACAGTCAGCCATATTCAAGAATACCAGGAACACGTGATGTGAACCCTGCTTGTATTTTGCCGAATAAAGCTTGGATTAACTTATCTTCCGAGTCTCAGTCTTCATTCTTGACAGTTTGTTTTGTTTTACGACATATCAACCTCAATGGGTTATTTAATGTCGACAAGATTTTTATTGCTGGTAAAATTTCTGGGAATATTTTTTCCTTGAAAAAATCTATAGCTGGTCATATTTTTTTTCAAAGAATGTATAACTGTTTGTATTGCTGGTAATTTTTTTTTTAAAGTATTGCTGATAATAATTTTTCCTTCAAAAATTATTGCTGGTAATAATTTTTTTATTACAAAGTATTTCTGGTATTAAAACCTATTTTTACACAAGTTTGGGTGTTAACTATTTGCCCATGCCTGGGACCCTAACAGGTGCTACCACCCCGGATTAGGGTGTACCTGGGAACACCAGCAATTAAGAGGTGGTTCCAAGCTCCTCAAAACCTCCTGATCAGAGGCCTTGCTGTTGGATGTAGTTTATCGTCATACTCAGGACACGGATGTAGTTTATCGTCTTACCCAGGACGCGGATGTAGTTTATCGTCTTACCCAGGACGAAGACGAGAGAAAGGATAGAATGGAAACAGAAAGTGTGAAGGACAGAAAATACTGGAATTAATTAATTGTTATAAGCAGATAAAGAGTAAAGATTACCAGAAATATTATATGCGGGTTCATTTGGACTCCTTAACTGGTTTTTATGCTATTTTTTTTGCTATTTCAGTCGTTTTACAGCAGCCTTCTTCAGGTGTCTGAAATACGGCCGATACATAAAACGAAAGCATGAAATTACCATGGGGGAAACGTTGTGAAAAAACGCAATAAATACGAGGAATTTAATCCGAATTTTAAGAAATATATACTACAATACTTTGTCTATAAAATATAATGCAAAACTAGTAAGAGCCATATTAAGTGAAAAAAAAAAGAACTAAGCGTAAAATGTAGGAGCATTGCTGTACACTGAGGTAAAGAAATCACTTTTGATTGGAAGAACCCAGCACACACTCTAACAGTCCCCTCTCCGTTGACTAGTCCGCTGTCTTTCGTCCTGATGAAGATCACAGCCGATTCGTCACGTTTATAACGAAGGCAAGAGCGTCACTATGCGCCTACCTTCCGTCCAACGTAGTTGCTCGGCAACCGATCAGCTGTGAATAGTAGACTCGTAGATTGGTTGCTGTAAGATCCATCAGGTGACTGGATAGCTGGATGGAAGGAGGGACGGATGAAAAAAAGAACGACATAAAGACATAAGATACAAAGATACAAAGAAGTGGAAGCAGGTAAAAGTAAAGACAAACGAATTAGCAGATAGAGAATAAGGTAAAGCACAGAGAGATGTATACGAACACGATATACATTTATATTTGGGTGATGAAGAAATTACCAGTAGGATATGCTGTACAATATCAGGAAAATCTTCAGAAGTGTCTTAATTAATTGCTCGGGTTTTTATTGCATGTGTAATAAGTCAAAATTTCTATGTCGTTGAAAAGTTAAAAAAAATTAAAAAACCACAAAATAGATTCAAATAAATAGATTGACACATCGGTCAGGGTTATGCAACTGGTTTTACTCATATTACTAGACTCAGAATCTAGCAAAATGACTTTTAAAGAAACCAACTAAAAGAAACAGAGGACAGTGATTTAACAATTGTTTTTCTCAACTTACGCGGTACAGAAACTAGGAAAATACATTCCTATGAACCAACCGAAAGAAACATCGTTCAGTGTCTTCTCACTTATTGTTTTCACTGTACTCGGTATAGAAACTAGGAAAATGATTTTCCCACGAGCCATCCCGAAAGTAACAATGATCAGCGTCTTGTAACTAGTCTTCCTCAACTTACTCTGCACACAAACAATCACAATGAACCATCCCGAAAGCAACACCGATCAGTGTCTTGTCCCTTGTTTTTCTCATTTTACTCGTCACAGAAACTAACAAAATCAAATTCCCATGAACCAAGCGAAAGCAACACCAGTCAGCGTCTTGTCACTTGTTTTTCTGAATTTGCTTACCGCAGAAACTTGCATAATGATTTTTACGGAAAGGAACATTACCTTATCTTTTATGACGTTATCTGACTGTAACTACCGGGTGACGTAAATCAACTGGTTAGCTCATAATTTTTTTTTTTTTCGCATGTTCGGCTTTGAATTTCTTATTACAGTATTTTTTGTTTTCTCGTGTTTTTGTCTTTTTAAACGAGTTCGTTTTCATTGTTTTAATTCCATTTTTTTTACCTCTAATGACATTGTCCATCCTAATATCGTCTATGTTGGTGAAATTCTAGTCTCTTATCTGATTTATAAGGAATTTTCATGAAGATTTGGAACTTGTACTATATTTTGTTGCACATCACAACAGTGAGTATTGGTTTGGTTTGATTTGTTTTGTTTTACGGCATATCAACACCTCAATGGGTTATTTAATGCCGATATATTTTTTATTGCTGCTAATATTTTGTTTTGTCAAAAATCTATTTCTGGTAATCATTTTTCCTCAAATATGTGTTGATGGTTATATTTTCTTCAAAAATGTTTTGCTGGTAATAGTTTTTTTTTTCAAAATTTATTACTGGAAATACTTGTGTACATCTCGTCTGCAGTCTCTCTCTCACAGACGCGCCGTCGCCTCTCTTTGTCTCTTTTACAAATACTTCCATGGTAATTGCTCCGATGAGTTCCCAGGCTCCATGAATTCAAGCGTCATACGAGGCTGGCATCCCGTTCCCACCATTTCCCTGTTGAAACTGTTAAATGTAGACGTCTCTTTTACTCCAATAGCTTCATATCTCGCACCTCACGCCTGTGGAACTCCCTTCCCTATTCCTGTTTCCCTGACAACTATAATCTCCAACTATTACTAAATGTAACGTCAATCGACATCTCCAGTTGCATTGATCTATCTACCATCCTTCTCCACATCCTTTCCTCTATAACTCCTATCTGCTCTTGCTCCAAATCCTCTGTAACCCCTTGCGTGCTTGTGGCTTTCAGCCTTGCCTGGGGTGAAAAGCTTTAAAAAAAAGAAGTATTTCTGGTATTTAAACCTATTTTTACACTTTCATAGTGCTTTTACCCCAGTTTGGTGGTTAACTATTTGCCCATAGCTGGGACTGTAACAGGTGCTACCACCCCAGGTCAGGGTGGACCTGGGAACACCAGCAATTAATAGGTGGTTCCAAGCTCCTCAAAACCTCTTAATCAAAGGCCTTGCTGTTGGATGAAGTTTATCGTCTTAGCCAGGACGCGGATGTAGTTTATCGTCATACCCAGGACGGCAAAACAGTAAGCATTGGTTCGTCTGAAAGACTCAACAGGCGAGAATATTGTTTTTACCTGCATATGGAAATTATCTGTTCATTTTGTTGCATGACAACAACTCTTACGCCGCAGCAAATAAACATTGAATATGAATTATACGTTTTTCGGGGTGTAACTCTTCACTTGTCGCTGTTGAACTATTACCTGTTTCACTCCATGTAAGATGCTTTTTTCTGGTCACTGATTCCAATAATGTCAAGAATTTATTGGATCAAAGCAGAAATCGTAGCACATTTGAGTTTGCTGAAATCACGATCATTTGAGAGTTTTCGTATCTTCGAAAGAAACAAATTGTGGATAGCTCAAATATGGCGGCAATCTATGATCGTCTACTGTTTGCTTCAAATTGCAATTCCCATTAATAACATATCTTGCTTATAACCAACATGAATTTTAAACCACCTCTAATACAAAAGACACACTAAAGGATTCGTCACTAGAAAGTGATAGGGAATTGTTTATTAATT
>OZ038512.1:62589014-62679014 GCA_964036315.1 Acanthosepion esculentum
ACCCAAAGAAGAAAAACCTTCTGGCAAACACAGATAACCAACTTTCCTTGCAATAGATGCAGCTATTGATTCAATGGAGTTGTTCCAACACAAGTCAGTGGAAAACGTGAGGCCAAGAAGGCACAGTGCGTCACTCTCGTGAAGTCGAGCATCAACCATTCTGATAGGGGCAGGGAAGTTTCTCTATGGTGGTTAAATGAGAGCAGTTTCATTTTGGAGGCATTCGAGTTTACAAGCCATTTCCTGCCCCATTCAACCACTAACTGGAGGTCTTTTCCGAGACCAACGTAGTGTCGTCTATATAGATGCCTCCTTGAGAACTGATGTCATCAGGAGGACCATTGATGAAGATCAGATACAGCGTAGGATCCAGGATAGAGCCTTGGGGAACATCGACATTCGTATGAAAGGGACTGGAAGAGAGCCCGTTCAAGACGGCCTTCATTTCACGATTTCATAGGAATGATTGGATTAAATCAAATAATCGTCCAGTAATGCAGTAGCCCTGAAGCTTACATAGAAGGCCAGGGTGCCAAACCCTGTCAAACACCTTAGCGATATCTGGAGCCACAGATTCCCTGGACATTCTGTTTCCATTTTCAGAGTAATCATCTTGTGAGTCAGCAAAGTACTGCTTCGTTAAGTTCAAATTTTAGCGTCTAAACATTTTATCCGACAGACCTGTCTCCAATAAAATGTTCCTGAAGATTCCTTACTGCCTTATGAGGTTCGTAGTCTTCAGAATATAAGAAATGACTTTTCTATATTATACGTCCACACAAGTAGCTGCTTATCCAACTTACGTTTAAGATTTATGAGGCAAATACCTAAAAGATAACCCACTTTAATCTATGCATATATGATGAGAAAAACACATACAATTTACACATAAATCCTGAATTATTTTAATACAAAAATGCATTTGAAAGTCTTTTACTTTATGACCAGTCAGTTATGTGCCATACGCGATACACGCTTAGGCGATCGTGTATCTTTCTATACATGACTGAGGCAGTATGTTGCCGTTTCTTTCAGTTGCCAGTCGGTCTATCCTGCTTGGGGGGGGGGGAGAGGATTCATACCTTTCCCAAGGGTATTAGCACGTAAGTGAATAGTAATGGATGCGACTGGAATTCGAACTTGGCTCTCCGATTCCTCAATCCGAACCGCTATCCATTACTCTACTCTATAACAGCGTTGCAAATTATTTTAATATAGAAATCCGCTGCTAATTATTTTGCAACTATTTTGCTCTTGCATTACTCAAATATTGCATTGGTAATATTTTTTAGTCATGTCATTGACTCTTTTGATTCATGATACAAAAAAAAAACATTTGCTTTGTAAATCATTAAAAATAAATATCTTAAAAAATAGCTTATACGAAACAAAAGAAAATAAAAACAATGTATTTAAAGTTTAATGTATGTATTTGCTAATGATATATTCCGTTATTATTTTAACACAAATTACGAGGGTCATTCAATAAATAAGGTGAATTTTTCGGTATAAGGACTTCTAAGACAGATAGAAGCTTACTTTTTTTATTTCTCAACGTAGTCTCCCAGCACTGTCACACTCTTTTCCCGTCTGTGCACAAGCTTCCGTATTCCCTCAGCGTAAAAATCTTTGGACTCATGTCTCAGCCAGTCGCTCACAACACTTTTGACTTCATCGTCACTTTTAAACTTCGTGCCTCTCGTGAAAGCTTTCAAGGGACCAAACAGGTGAAAGTCTGAAGGGACATGGTCTGGGCTGTAAGGTGGATGAGGGAGCGGTTCCCAGCCCAGCTCGTTGATGGTCTACACCGTTTAGGCTACTGTGTGAGGCCTTGCGTTGTCATGATGCAAGATGACTCCTTCTGACTGATGACCCCTGCGTTTGTCACAACAGATAAGCTCAAAGCCCTTGCAATGTCATCCACTGTCACCCTTCTGTCAGACTGAATGAGGTCATTGATTGATTCAATCACCTTCTGTAGGCCTCCCAGGCCTGTCTTCATCCTCAACATTGCTCCGTCCTTCTTTAAACAATTTAGCCCACTTGTAGACATCTTTTGGCTGAAACATATGGTACCATACACAGTTGACATTCTCCTATGAATTTCAACTGGTTTGCACCCTTCAGCAACCAAAAACTTGATAACTGACCGCTGTTCAATCCTGGAGCATGCTTCTTGGTCGGCCATCTTTGTTAATCGCCAAAACTCTCAAAGTTTTTTTTAATCTACAAAAGAAATTAAATCCATGTGAAAAAGAAGTAAAACAAAAAAATAAATAAAAAAGAGTAAGCTTCTATCTGTATTAGAAGTCCTTATACCGAAAAATTCAACATATTTATTGAATGACCCTCGTATATCTGCTTATTGGAATAGAGTAATGCCCCCAACTACCATAAGATAAGTATATTTCCTTACCACGAAGGGAACATCATGTTGCTAGATTGATAAATATGCCTAGTTATTGTTCTTGACATAAAAGTAATGTGCTGGTGATGCAATGGATAGCCGCTCAGAATGAGAAATCAGAAAGCCGAGTTTAAATTCCAGTTGGGGTCATTGTATTCACTTACGTGCAAATGCCATTGGGAAAGGAACGAATCCATCTCCTTACAGCTATGGGTTAAATAGTCGGGCTTTTATTTGAAAAAATTATTGTTAGTCTCAAAACAATTATTAACGGAATATTCACTCCCAGAAAAAGAAAAATATATTTCGGTTTTAAATAGCCCACAGGGGGTTGATAAACCGTATAAAACAAATGAATCATCACATTAAAGTCATTGGATTTTTACTATAGAAATGCACTGTATCCCATTTTAATACAGAAATCAACCGCAAATTATTTTTATAATCTCTGTCCATAAAAAATCATGATATCACAAGGAGGATTTATTATATAAATGCATTAACACTTATATTTACGCTAATCATTTCACATAATTTGTTTCAACAAATTCTGGAAAGTAGGTAATAAATAAATAAATCAATAAAACGACAATTACGTTTATACTATTTACATTATTCGGACTATTGTCCTCATCTTTGCCGCCATATTTATTATAACGTTTTGGCCGCTGTACGCTCCGGCCTTCTTCAGGTGGTTGGAATGTCGAATTGAACCCTCTATTTCGCACACTGGGGTAGACTGTTCTAGTTCCATGGATGTCAGTTATCAGTTAGCTTCTGTTAATACCCCTCTCGAAGTTCTCCACTGCTTTAACTGGGTATTGATCTCACACTCTTTGGGTCCTCAAGGACACCTGGCACAGTGGATAAAGGCGTTGGTTAGATCCAGGATGTTAATAATGTCAAACCTGATTTCAGTTCTTTTATTTTAATCCAAATATAACCCCTCATATACGCATTTTGTAACCAATTCCTCATATACTGAAGGCCTTCTTAGTCCGGTTATTCGGGATTGTATTTTATAACCCCTAATATCCTGAATTTGTGACCAATTCCTCATATCCAGAAGGCCTTCTTAGTCCGGTTGTCAGGGATTCTACTGTATAACCCCTCATATCCGGGTTTTGTAACCAATTCCTCATATCCGCGTTTCCAAGAAGACTGATTTTTTCTTCCCCCCATTTTTTTTGCAGTTAGTTCACCTAAAATAAGACTCAGGAGCCACCCAATGTAGAGGATTACTGAGTGAGATTGTTGCAAGTTAGAGGGAAGGAGGAAATTAGAAAGTGTAGGATATATAAGGAGTTGATCCTAGACTTAAAGGGAAAACGATTGTAGTTGCCAGGAAACGTCCACTTTACAAAGTAAAAGTTCTGAGAAAGAAACTGCCTGAGTGGAACTTGCACCTCATCAGAGGAACATGAAAAGAATGAGGAGGAGATGGTGGGACTCGTCTGAAAATCTGCCATAGTAATAGCGATAGAGTAGGGAAAGGCTAGCAACGTTTCGTCTGTGGGATAAAGAGTGTAGTGAGGAATAATAATAATAATAATAATAATAATAATAATAATAATAATAATAATAATAATGATAATAATAATAATAATAATAATAATAATAATAATAATGATAATAATAATAATAATAATGATAATAATAATAATGATAATAATTGACGCCAATAAAATAAAGTAAGTTAAATAAAAAAAAATAAAAATAAAATAAAAATTTAAAATATATAAAAAAATACAAAAAATATACATAAAAAATATTAATTAATAAAATAAAAAAATGGAATTAAATAAATGAAGAGATAAATAAAGAACAATTTTAAGGAAATTAAAATATTTATACACACACACATAGAGATAGATAGATAGAGAGATAGAGAAATAGAGAGAGATAGATAGATAGATAGATAGATAGAGAGATAGATAGATAGAGATAGATATATATATATAGAGAGAGAGAGATAGAGAGATAGAGATAGAGAGAGAGATAGATAGATAGATAGAGAGATAGATAGATGGAGAGAGAGAGAAGGCTAATAATAATAATAATAATAATAATAATAATAAAATAAAGATAATATAAAAATAAAAAATATTAAGCTTATAATTGATGTAAGCAGGAAAACCCCACAAATGATCATATACAAAAACGTGAATGCATGTACGTATACATGTTAGTGCCTATATAAAACAGAATCAACACTTCAAGTGTAAATTCTCCAAAATTAATGCTATTAGGGAATTTTAAATCTGTTCTTGTGTTTACATTTGAAGATAAGTTCGTTCCTTTGATTCAATAATTCATCAGCATTCTTATACTTAATCATTATGATTTTCCTGTATGCATAGATTGCATCTGTCCCGAAAGTTGTTGGGAGTCTGAGATTGACAGATGATCCTCCATTTAGTTTGTGAGGTGAATCCTCCATCTTTAAGATTCCAATAATGTTTAGATAGAGTAGTTTGATATCTTAAAGAAGCATCGGTAAAGGAATGACGGTGATTGTAAAGTCTCTGCTTCCAACTCCCAGCGGTATACTAGGCCACAAAAATCTCCTGGGCCGACCAAGCATAGAAATGAATATAATATGGGAACCATTAATAAGGAGTGCCAGAGAAAAGCGATAATAACAACAAAAATTGCAATATGAGCTCTGGTAATAAACATGCAATGATAACAGCAAAAATTGCAATATGAGCACTGATAAAAATGGTTGCTGAAGACATTAGGTTTATAATACCCAGAAATTCATACACAGATGCCCTCAAGGACACATAGCATAAAGGCGTTGGTTAGATCCAGTGACAGGACCCAAAGAGTGTGACTTCAATACCTGGTTAAGGCGGTGGACAACTTGAAGAGGGGAATTAACTGGAGATAACTGATAACTGACATCCATTAAACATGGCACGTGGAACTAAAACAGTCAACCCCAGTGAGCGAAATAAAGGGTTCAGTTCGACATTCCAATCACGTGAAGAAAGCCGAAACGTTGTAATAAATATGGCAACAAAGATGAGGATCAGAGTATTTCACACTGAAAACTATCCAGGTATTATCCGTTTAATTACTTTTCTTTTGTAGAGTATAATCACTCGTATTTCCTTGTTCTTCTGAGATATTCCTTCTTGGCTTTTTCTCCCTCTGTTTGATATCTTCTTCCAAATTACCCAGGCGCCATTCTATTTGTTGAGCGTCTTCATAATTTCCGCTTGAGATATTTGAGTTCGTTTCTCTTAATAACTTTTCCCAATGCCAGCTTCCATACCTGAAGATTCAGATTTGTAGAATAGTTTCTAATTCTTTTCTGTTCTTCGTATTTTTTTCATTTAGTTGGTCCATGAAGGCACGGTGGAGTAATGGAATCGAAGAGCCGAGTTCGAACTCCAGTCAAATCCAACTTACGTGCTAATACCCTCTTCTTCTCCCTTCAGCTATGGGTAAATAGCAAGACAGACCGTGTTCTATAGTCTTGGATGGCAACTGGGTCTACCGTAGAAAGAAATGGCAACTTACTACGGTAAAAAATATGCCTCGTCAGTCATATATCGAAAGATACATGATCACCTAAGCGTGTATCACTCATGGCACATAACTGACTGACTGACTTTGGGAAATATATGAATCTTCTTCTCCCTCCCAGCTATGGGTAAATAGCAGGACAGACCGGGTTCTATAGCCTTCGATGGCAACTAGTCTACTGTAGAAAGAAATGGCAACCTACTGCGGGAAAAAAATCTGCCTCGTCAGTCATGTATCGAAAGATACATGATCGTCTAGGCGTGTATCTCTCATGCCACATAACTGAGTGAGTTGGGCTATGTACATAAGGTGGCTTACCTTTTCTTGCGTCTTGGCGAATCCTTCGTTGTGTTTCCTTAATAGATCGTTAAGTGGCATAATCGCTATGAAGAATAAAAGCGGGAAAAATTCATTCTCCTTGGGAAATTCCTCTTTATATTATGAGCTCTGCTAGATATTACGATTTAGTGATTGTTTCCACTTTCCAATTTTTCATATTATTCATTATCAAATTAATTGCTTCTCTCGAGATATTTAACATCTCCAGGCATTATAATAACCAGATTATTGTCATTACCATTGAGTCTTTATCATTATTATTTTAAACTGTCAAGATTTTTAATAGGAGAGCAGGTTTTTGCTGCTAATGCCGAGGCCGGTAAGTTTATTATGCGAGAGAAGTTTACGCAAGTACTTCTTCCCCTGATCTCTACATCAACCATCGTGACACGTCAGTAACGAAGTATTTTTATAAAGATATCTAACGATAAGACAGGGTACAGTAAGAAGTGCGCTCAGGCTTTTCCCAAGGGCATACGTGCTAAGTGAAGAGGGTAAACCTCATCCGAATGATGAAAGAAGAAAAGAAAATGGAAAAAAAAGAAAAAAAGAAAATGATGGGAGAGGGAAAGAAAAGAGAAAAAAATGAATGATTATCAAAAGAAAAAAGAGACGAAAGAAAAATTTATGAAAATATAGGAACAGATATAAGAAAATATAGGAAAAATGTAGGAAATGTATGGGAAAAATATAGGAAAAAATAGGAACATATATAGGAAAATATATGAAAAGATATAGGAAAATATAGGAAAAGATATAGGAAAATATAGAAAAATATTGGAAATGTATGGAAAAAATATAGGAAAAAATAGGAACAGATATAGGAAAATATAGGAAAAATGTATGAAATGTATGGAAAAAATATAGGAAACATATAGGAAAAGACATAGGAAAATATAGGAAAAATGTAGGAAATGTATGGAAAAAACAGGAAAAAATAGGAACAGATATAGGAAAATATATAGGAAAATATATAGGAAAATATATGAAAAATGTAGGAAATGTATGGAAAAAATATAGGAAAAAATACGAACAGATATAGGAAAAATATAGGAAAAGATATAGGAAAATATATGAAAAATGTAGGAAATGTATGGAAAAAATATAGGAAAAAATAGGAACAGATATAGGAAAAATGTAGGAAATAGATGTAAAAATATAGGAAAGATATAGGAAAAGATATAGGAAAATATAGGAATAATGTAGGAAATGTATGGAAAAACAAAGGAAAAAATA
Source organism: Acanthosepion esculentum (assembly GCA_964036315.1). NCBI lineage: Eukaryota > Metazoa > Mollusca > Cephalopoda > Sepiida > Sepiidae > Acanthosepion > Acanthosepion esculentum. Next base: position 62,596,531 of record OZ038512.1, read on the forward strand.
GGAACAGATATAGGAAAATATAGGTAAAGATATAGGAAAATATGAAAAAATGTAGGAAATGTATGGAAAATATAAGAAAATGCATGGAAAAATATAGAAAAAATATAGGAAAAATAGGAAATCTATGGAAAATATAAGAAAAATATAGGAGATGCATGGAAAAATATGGGAAAAATATAAAAAAACAGGAAAAATATGTGAAAAATATAGGAAAATATAGGACAAATGCAGGAAATGTATTGAAATAATATAGGAAAAAACAGGAAAAATATAGGAAATGTATGGAAAAATATAAGAAAAATGTAGGAAATCTATGGAAAAATATGGGAAAATTATAGAAAAACTGGAAAAATATAGGAAAAATATAAGAAAACATATAGGAAATGTATTGAAAAGCAGGACCAGTAAGATAATAGGGACAGTAAACGGTACATTAAAAATAAAAATATACAAAAAATACGAGAAAGAAAAGTTTGGGTGAATGAATCCAAGAAAGAATGCCTAACACATAACGTTTGGAACGAAAGAAAGGAATAACCGAACGAAGGAAATAAACAAATCATTGAACGATAAATCAATAATATTCTCCACTATAAATGATTCATCGGTCAGTAATGATATTTATAGCTAATGATTTGCGTGGTTATTTCCTGCGTTAGGTCCTCCTGCTCATACAACACAGCTGACAGCCACGGACGATTCTGCTTCCAGAATAGCAGCAGTACTAGTAGTAGCAGTGAAAACCGTAGCTGAAACAGTAGAAATAATAACGTTAGCATTAGAGACTTGTGCTCGACGTAAAAAGAACTTTACATCAGACTTATAGGCATTTTCTAAGTTTAGTTTAGTATCTGTTATAAGACTGTAAATCAGGGGAGGTTACCTAGTGTGGATCAAAATTACTAAACAATGATAATGGTTAACTATTACAAGCAGGAAGACTAAATCTCTGTTGCTTCAAGTCTTCTCTTCACTGCTAATCTATATATAAGATTGGGAGTTACATAGCAATCTAGAAATCTTCTCTTTCTCTCGAAGCACATATTCAGATCACTTAATGCTTTGCTCTTTCTGGGAGTTATATCATGCTATTCTTGTATGTCTTCGGATTTCTGTGTCACATTTTCTGTCGTCTCTTACTATATGTTGTAACATACCTACGGACGATAATGGGTATGTCCCCATTCATATAAATACAGTAGCAAATACTGTATGTTGGTTTGCAGCCGGAGATTTGTCTCCAGCTGTGCTGGTCAAACACTCTGCATCCGGGCAGAGAGAATACCCAGACGAGGCTATATCGAAAGGCAGCGTATTGTCTCGGGAAACAGCTACCCGACCCCGTTTATACGGGGTCAACGGGGAATTTTTGGCCAAGCCTACGGGCTCGGATACCCCCACATTAAATTCGGCTTTGTGCCACATCTGACCGCGTGGGGCGGTTGGTAGATATCCTGCAGTTGGAGATTTGTCTCAAGCTGTGCTGGTCAAACTCTCTGCCTCTGGGCAGAAAGGATCCACAGATGAGACTATGTCGGAGGGCAGAGTCTCATCTCGGGAATTTTTGGCCGAGCCTACGGGCTCGGATGCACCACATTAAATTCGTCCTTGTGCCACATCTGATCGCGTGGGGCGGTTGGTAGATATCCTGCAGTTGGAGAATCATTCTGTAATTCACTTGACTCACTTCTAGCAGTTGACTACTTCTATGTGCCGCTGGCAAATCTTATCTGTGTTGTTCTTGTCCTAAGTATTATCGTTCATTACCAACCTTCGTGTGATTATTCTATTCAGTAACCTTCCCTAGGTTACAACACTATACTACCCACGTAGTTAAATTGCCGAATTTACTTGACTTTGATGTTCCCAGTAGTTAAGTCGTTAATTGTGCCATCAGTTTTTCTGACAACTATTTTTCTTGCTTTCCTTGATTATCTTGTCTAATACTTATTTCAATTCTGAATCTTGCATTATTTACATTATTCGGACTGTTATCCTCATCTTCATTGCCATATTCACAACGTTTCGGCCGTTGTACACTCCGGCCTTTAGGTCTATGTCTTTATATATCTGTGTATATCTCTGAGATGAGGTATTATGATTACTTGCATTATTTACATCATTCGGACTGTTATCCTCATCTTAATTGCCATATTCACAACGTTTCAGCCGTTGTACGCTCCGGCTTTCTTCAGGTGATTGGAATTTCGAACCGAACAATTTATTTCGTCCACCGAGGGGGGGGGGTAGATTGTTCTCGTGAACTAAAGCAATCTACCCTTGTGGACGAAATAGATTGCTCTACCATTCGCTCAAATTAATTTTTAATCATTGATCTGAGAGAGCGGTTATATACAGCAGAATAGTTTCCACTGTTTCCTTCGAATTAGTTCTTTTGGCCATGTATACACCAATATCACAAAAGTGAACGGAAAAAGTTCTTACTACATTTAGTTTCGCACAAATTCAATTGGTAAAGTTATTAATCTATTTCTTATTCCCCTCCCGAACTATGGGTTAAATAGCACAGAAGACAACTCTGAATTCAAAACCGTATTCTGCTCTGGTGGTGTACTATAACTAAGGTCGGCTCAACAGAATTGCAGTAAAAACCAAAGGTTGGATCTGTTGGGGTTGAAAAAATGCAAAGTTCTAATGAACTAAAACAATCTACTCGGGTGGACGAAATAAAGTGTTCGGTTCGAAATTTCAATCATCTAAAAAATGCCAGTGGGTACAACGTTGTAAATCTAGCAATGAATATGAGGATAACAGTAATCATAATACCTCATCTCAGAGATAGAGACAGAGATATAGAGAGACATAGACATAAAGGCCGGAGCGTACAGAGGCCAAAACGTTGTGAATACGGCTCGGTGGATGAAGATAACAGTCCGAATAATGTAAATAATGCAAGTAATCATAATACCTCATCTCAGAGATATAGAGGCTGAAACGTTGTGAATATGGCAATGATGATGAAGATAAGAGTTCAAATAATGTAAATAATGCAAGTAATCATAATAATAATACCTCATCTCAGAGATATAGAGGCCGAAACGTTGTGAATATGGCAATGAAGTTGAAGATAACAATCCGAATAATGTAAATAATGCAAGTAATCATAATACCTCATCTCAGAGATATAGAGGGCGAAACGTTGTGAATATGGCAATGGAGTTGAAGATAAGAGTTCAAATAATGTAAATAATGCAAGTAATCATAATACCTCATCTCAGAGATATAGAGGCCGAAACGTTGTGAATATGGCAATGATGATGAGGATAAGAGTTCAAATAGAACACTTCAGAAGGTATGGCAAGTTTAGTAATTCCATTATGAAATCTTGTAAAACATTACATGAAATTTAGCGGTAATCGTTTTGCTTATTTCTGTGTTCACTTTTTTGGAATCATTTTGAATGATGTAGATAAAATAATCATAATTTGTAGCATATGCCAATTATTCTCCGTTGTAAGATTATTTTTCCGCTCGATAAAACATTTTAGACGGTATCCTCATTTCGAAAGTAGACGATTTACTTAAAGTTGTTGCTTTTAGCGAGTTGTTGTTAAAAACGTGCAATATTGTGTTAAATCGTTTATTTAGGTGCGACAATGATTTCTAAAATTAAAGGAAAATGCACTAATCAAGTTCAAAGTTACTTTTTAATACGCTCGCATTATTTTTGGCAATTAAATGATTATACCGAAGAATCTTGAGAGTATCACAGACAGAACACATAAAAAGGAAGTTTTAAGGAGAAGAGAACTGCAAAGAAACTTCTGGTAATAACCAGAAAAAGACAACTGAAAGTTTCCGGATGCATCACAAGGAAAGAAAGCTTAGAGTATTTAACATTCACAAGGCACATCGAAGGCAAGAGAAACAAGGGAAAGCAGCGAGTAAGCTACTTGGATGTAGTAAGACAAAGATAAAGAGGAGACGTAAATTACTGAGAGCATTTTGTCTTCTTGTAGTTTATACTTAGTAAGATGATGAGCCCGAAATGCGATTTGCAAGTCGGGAACACTAGAATCAAGCAGACGCGGAAGTTTAAATATCTGGGAAGCGTTTTCACAGAGGACGGTAAGTGCGACACTGAGATCCGTAGACATATTGGGATGGCCAAGGGCACATTCCAAAAGCTGGGCAGAGTATTGCGAGACAAGGGGTATCTTTGGTAACAAAGAAAAGAACACTGAGCTGTTACGTAACATCTGGTCTTCTTTACGGCAGCGAATGTTGGACGATTTCCGGAAAAAGTTGAGAAGAGACTCGAGGCAACGGAGGTATGGTTTTATAGAAGGATGCTAAGGATATCATGGACCGAGTGTGTGAGCAACGATGAGGTCTTAGAGAGGTTGCAAACAAGGGGGAGGCTTATACTTAACATCAGGAAGAGGCGGCTGAAGTTTCTGAGACACGTAATGAGGAAGAAGGGCCAGGAGAATCTGATATTCACGGGTCAAATAGAGGGAAAGAGAAACAAGGGAAAACAACGTGTGACATACCTGGCAGGTTTAAGCAGATGGATGACAGAATGTGGTCTGGGGGAGGAAGCTGAGGGAAGGAACTTGTTGAGAGTTGCAAGGAATAGAAGGAGGTGGAGAGCCATGATCGCCTACGTCCTGAAAGGAGATAGCACATAAAATAAAGAAAAGAATTGCTGAGATAGGAAGATGTAGAAAACCACAACCGCCCATGTCTTGAATATAATCCATGGAAGGAGAGAAAAATCTTTTTGAATATAGCAATGAAAGGAGCACGGTACTTATGCATTTTTAGCAAAAACTGGTTGTCGTAATCTGCAAGTCAATTGAAGAACTTTAATTCTGCAATACTTATCAGGACAGGTTTTGCTACTTATATCATATCTTTTTTATAGACTCGAGCGTCATCCCTTAATGTATGTAACTGCACCAAGATATTTTATATTGGCCAGGGAAAAAATAAACGTTCTCCTCACTGAATTCACGTATTAGGGTAAATATTTTTTAAAACCTCTAACATGTTCTTTCATATATTGATGTCGCTTAAATATGCGACAGAAAATGGAAACTCTGTTAACATTTGTGTTTATCTACTGAAAAAAAAGATTCTCCTGGAACAGTTTTCATACCAAAAAAGAAATCGATTGTAGCGATAAGTTCACAGCTTTCTTCAAGCTTCATTGCTAAGAATTTAATGGGTTAACCTTATAGGAAAAAAAGAAAAAAGAAAAAAGGAGGCACCATTTTGTTTTGCAAATATTTCCTCTCGTGTAGACAGTTATTACATGTACTCTTGTAAAACTAGTTCAAAAGTCACCAGCGTATTTTTTTTTACTGATTCTGCTTCATCATTGTTGTCACATTTGTAAATAAAAACAAAAAGAAAAACAATGAATAATTAAATTTTATTATTCCATTTTTTTTAAATCATTAATTTTGAGAAGCATCTAATTACATTTGCATTCAAGCATTTAAAATAGCATTATGGTTACATTTCATTTAATGCTTTTTATAAAGGACAGAACTAATTTCAACTCGGAATTAATTTCAACTCGGAACTAATTTCAACTCGGACCTAATTTCAACTCGGACCTAATTTCAACTCGGACCTAATTTCAACTCGGAATTAATTTCAACTCGGAACTAATTTCAACTCGGACCTAATTTCAACTCGGACCTAATTTCAACTCGGAACTAATTTCAACTCGATTTAAAGTCAGTTATCAATTGCCGTGTATTCCTAAACAAAATGCAGTGAGTTGGTGTTAACTGTTTAATTTAGCATTAAAAATCCTTAGTAGATAAATAATTCAGAATTCATCATTTCTGCAACTTTCATTCTTTTTTGTGGCAAATAAATAAAGTGTGACTTTTTTTTATTTACATTTATTCATTTCAATCTGATCCAATAAAAATGCAATGTTCTTTGTAGCAAGAACAGTAGATTGCTTAGCTGTTTTTTGTTATGGATGCCGTTATTGATCGAAAAGAAAATCAATAAATTAAATTTTAATTTCGTTTGAAAACTTCGCAGATTTATTGAAATTTAAATCTGTGTACTGAGAATTTCACAGATTTTACGTTCGTAAATAGAGAACTTTATTACAAATTACAATGTTGAAATTAATTTCGAGTTGAAATTAGTTCCGAGATTAAATTAATTCTGAGTCGAAATTAATTCCGAGTTGAAATTCGAGTTCAAATTAATTCTGCCCCCCCCGTGCCGATATTTAGAGCGTTGTGACAAATACCATACTACAGTATTACGGTTTTGTTTTACGTGTTTTTAAATTTGCACAATAGTTGATGATATACAGAACGATTGAAAAGTATCTCCCCATTTAATTGTATCATGGACTCTCTCGTCTAACCATAATTTTTACAAGACGGAAGAGTCCATCATACATAAAATAGGGAGTTACTTTTCACTCACCTTGGATATTTATCCTCCATGTGCTTCTGATACCGCGTAACCTAGTACTATCCGCCGCATCGAATTAACCTGAGATTTACTTGACGAGAGCCAGGTTATGACACAAGGTCGGTTTTTAACGTGGGGACCCGAGTGGAAACACTCGGGCTGCTGGTCATAGCTTGCCTATGCTGGTCAGAGCTTGTCTAAGCCGTCATAGCCGGTTATACCACCGCTACGTAACAGATGTCTCGCAATGGTGGTGGGGGAGAACACAGAGAAGCCCTCCAGCACGGAGTAGATACTACACTTACAGCATCCGTCTCGACGGGAAAAAACTCTTTTTCCTTCCGACAGAATCCGGAAGAAAAACACAAAGTGACGAGCAAGCAAATCCTATTCCCTAAATCTTCGGACAACTAAAAATCCACAGAGTCAAAAGTATTACTACTATCAAGAAATATTTACATACATGCATATACATTTAACAAAGCCTTTCATTTCTCTCCCTCTCTTATATGCCAAAGGCACTCTTATATGATGAAGGCTTTCTTATATGCTAAAGGCCCTCATATATTCTAAAAGCTCTCTTATAAGCTAAAAGACCTCATATGATAAATGCTCTCTTATATGATAAATGCTCTCTTATATGATAAAGGCTCTCTTATATGCGAAAGGCCTCAATATATGATGCTGGCTCTTTTGCATGATAAATGATCTCTTATGTGCTAAAGGCTCTGTTATGAGCTAAAGGCTCTCTCACATGCTAAAGTCCCTCATATATTCTAAAGGCCCTCATATATTCTAAAGGCTCTCTTATATGATAAAGGCGCTCTTATATGCTAACGGCCTTCATATATGATAAAGGCTTTTTGTATGATAAATGCTCTCTTATGTGCTAAAGGCTCTCTAATATGTTAACGGCTCTGTTATGAGTTAAAGTCTCTCTCATATGGTAAAGGCCCTCATATATTCAAAAGGCTCTCTTATATGTTAAAGGCTATCTTATATGCTAAAGGTCCTCATATATTCTATTAGCTCATATGCTAAAGGCTCTCTTATAAGCTAAAATACCTCATATGATAAAGGCTCTCTTATATGCTAAGGGCCCTCATATATGATAAAGGCTCTTTTGTACGATAAATGCTCTCTTATATGCTAAAAGCTCTCTTATATGCCAAAGGTCCTCTTCTATGATTAAGGCTCTCATATGCTAAAGTCCTTCTCATATGCTAAAGGCTCTCTTATATGCTAATGGGCTTAAAAACTTTCATAGGATAGTTTGAGAGGAACTTGAACTCTTTGGACTCTAAATATTTTATTTTTTTATTTTGAGAAATATAAATTTTTATCAGTACATGCATCTTTTTATTAATTATCTTTGCATGCATTTTTAAAAGACCATAAATCGGTGTACATTTGGATCAAAGGCGTTATCTGAAGATAACAATCTGTAAACAGGTAAACCCTTACTTTGGTAACATTACAAACCTGCAGGCCTCCACAAGTGTTCACACTATAAAATCAACGGGCACTTGTCCGTGACCAAAGCGAACCTCAAATTGTGATTTGACCTGGAGAATGATGGTGGTAGTAATGATGATGATGATGGAAATTTCGGTTGATGTTTTTAAAATTCAATGTTGTTGCTAGTTCAAAACACTATGAAAGTGTAAAAATAGGTTTTGGTACCAGAAATACTTTTTGTAAAAAGGTTGTTACCAGCAATGGATTTTTGAAGAAAAGATTGTTGCCGGCAATACATTATTACCAGCAATATATTTTTGAGGATGAAAATGTTACCAAAGATAGATTTTTGAAGGAAAAAATATTACCAGCAACAAAAATTTTGTCGGCATTAAAAAGACGACGATTAAAAAGCCCACACGAAAACCCTGGAGCAACTTATCCGAGAATTCTGTTTTGCTGACGATGCTGCCCTTGTTGCCCACACGGAAAGAACTTTGCAGCGCACCACTTCTTGCTTCACAGAGGCTACCCAACTTTTTGGGTTTGAAGTCAATTTAAAGAAGACGGAGGTACTCTACCAGCCTGCACCTCGGGATGAGTACCACTCTCCCTACATCATCATTGGAACTTAGATTAATAGCCGTCTATTATTGTTCAATTTCAGTAAGGTATATCAATCATTGCTATGAGACTAGCTGTAGCTGGAAATTTTAAAAAGTGTCGGAGCCGAAGTTGGAGGTAAAGATTTAGATGTCAGCTCCCCAACCCTGATTTTGGGCAGCGTTGCCAGGTTCCCACAACCATAGTTCTCTAGTCAAGCCATCAAAATTTCCCTTTTCAACACAAAATTTCCCATTCTTATTTAAGGCTATAATACAACTTTTACCACTTTAATAATGACGATACTCGCATATTTTAACTGCTCGTAATATCTTTACTAATTTTGATCATGTATACCGATCTCTGATGCAGATAATTAGCATGATTTTCAATAACAACATTGCATATATAAACCTAGTGTTTTAAATAATCAAGAGTGGTCTTCCCTTGTTTTATTACTCTCCTCTTCGAGAGAGCTGTTTACTGGGACTATAAAAGTGCACTATACGCTAACCTTGTATTCTCGGTTGAATAAGGCTTTCTTAAAGCCTACACCTGCGTACTTTTATGATTACACCTATAGTACTTTGTGTTTGCCAACATTTATCTTTTTGCAGGACAAAATCTCTTTTCATCAAATATGGCGTCGGTGGTATTGAATCCTTTCTGATGTAATCACAGTTCAGATGGGCTGGTCATGGCATCAGAATGAGTGATGATCTGATGCCGAAAATCCTTATGTATGGCCAACTTTTTCATGGTAAGCGTAATGTAGGCCGTCCTTTGTTACTCTTCAAGGACAAACTCAAATACAATTTAAATACTGCACAGATAGAGGGTGTCGAACTTGATGTTGAAAACCGAGCAAACTGGAGAAACAACTGCTACTGACGTATAACTAACTGTGAAAAGAACGGTCTCAACCATCTGAGAGAATTAAGAATTAACACTAAATCTCGAGCTAACACATCAATTCATATGACGGTCAACCCTTCAGTATGTCTTTCGTGTAGATTTGTTTGCAAATCCTGTGCAAGATTGTTGTGTCATACGAAACATAAACATAAAAACTAAACTGAATGACACTCATACGTCGAAAACGATGGGAGAGTCCATCATCATCTTCTTTTTGCTAATACTTATTTATCTTTTCAGAATAAAATCATTTCTCTGTTAATTTTAACCCATTATGTCCCCCAAAAATTAAAACGAATTTTGAAAGAAGAAAATAGAACCTTCAATGATGAATGAGAATTAATGAATTAATGTTTTCATAGTCTTTATTTACACACGGTCTATTGTAAAACACCTTTGTTGCTTTCATCATGTGCTTGGTGAAACGAATAACCTTCAGGGATTTTCGAAGTGAACCTTTTTATTTAATCTACCGATGTAGACTGTTCTTGTTCCAATGTCTAGGTTGAGGTCCTCGACAAAATCCAGAGACGAATATACAATGTGATAAGTCCTGATCTGGCATAGCGTCTACAGTCACTTTCTCACAGACGTGCTGTGGCTTCCCTATGTTTTTTTCTACAAATATTTTCATGGCAACTGTTCTGGCGAGCTACATTCACTGGTACCCCAACTGCATGAATTTAAGCGTGCTACTAATATGGCATCTGTATCCTACCCTTTCACTGTCGAAACAGTTAAATGTAACCGCCTCTTCTACTCCAACAGCTTCTTCTTTCGCCCTTCCCAACAGTGGAATTCCCTTCCTCTTACTTGCTTCCCTGATAGCTATAATTTTCAAATATTCAAATGTAATATCAATCTACATCTTTTGATGCCTTGATACCGATCCTTTCCCCAAACAACTCTTTTACCCTTGCTCACACTCTCTGTAACCCCTTGCATTCTATTGGCACTCCCGCCTTGCTTCGGGTGATATACATTTTTAAAAATCACGTGTAGTTCTTATCTAGTACTGCTACTCAGTTATTACTCGCCCCGTTTCCACAGTGTCCACATATGTATTGTCCGGCCTAATGATTGAACTATGTCAGTATTAAATAAGAACTTATGCCTAATTTTTGGACGAATCTGAGCCTTGGCATACTTACAAGCTTCATGCTTAATATATATAAACATTCCTTTTGGGTGCCTAGCGTGGAACAGTGATTAAAAAGATAGAATAACAAAACATTAATATTTTAATTCGTGTTATATTATTTTTCTCGTTCCTTAAAAATGCTTTTCTTATATTCTTTCACACTCAGTAACTCCTTCTGTCTTATTGCCTGGCTTGGGGTGAAATAAGGGACCAAGAGATGTAGTTTAATGTCAAACCTATAGTCCTCGCTTGTACTAATAGTTATCAAATTGACTTATCAGATCGATACTAAAATGAGTATGATTTTGACTGATTCTCTAACACCGGTAGCCTTGTGCCAGTCTAAATTGGGCATAATAAATACCATGTGCCCATTACCGTAAAGTAACGATTATTTGTTGCAATCATAACTTATTTTTTGTCTTCCGGATGTTTCAGTTATTTCCCTTTAACTAAACTCTCCAATCTATTAGGTTGGTGCAAAAATAATGTCGTTTTTTGACGTTCAACTTCATGTGAGAAAACGACATTATTTTTGCACCAACCTAATATTTCACGCTGTAGCAATAAGCGTCTTCACATTTCACCAAGATTTCCGTTTCTATTTTTAAACGGTGAGCATTATCAATTGATATTTTCACTGGAGGTCAATTGATGACTTCAAACTTATCCATCGATACGTAAAACGCATCCATCGCTATAGACATCTTTCATTCACAATTCGAGTCTAACAACTCCAGGATTCATGAGATTAATATTTACCAGGATGACATAAGGTTTCGGCATTTCGTGGAGTTTTTATTTGAAAATAACAAGCCAAAGACTCTAAGAGAACAGGGCCGAAAATGGTGACAGCTTGCTGGAAAGCATGCACAACTCCAATGTGCGTGGAATGCATCAAGGATTATCATAATGTTAAAAATATATATAGAAATATTTGTTTTATTTCCATTTTTTGTTTTTATAATCTAAAATAGTTTAAATAACATTTTTATAGTTTTGTATATAATTAATATACAATTAATAATATAATTATTATAGTTATAACTATAATATATAATTATTATATATAATAATATATATAATGGTAAAAGACAATAGGAAAAATGTATTATTAGCCGACATGTTTCGTCCAATGTGAAATTTTCCAAGGCAAAAACGAAATGAATTTATTAAAAACAAAATAACTATTAACGACAAAACAAAATGTCCTTAGCAACTAGAAGAATTTAGAAAATGCTATTATATTCATATTGTCAACTGAAAATGACGTCAAATACTATCACGTGTGGAAATATTGTTGTTTATTGTTGTGTTGACGGATTCAAACATTTTCTTTTCATTTCTTGATAGAGTTGTGTACGTTTGCTTGGGAGAGTAGTAATTCTGTTAGGAAATGTCATACTGGGAAAAAGCCTGGGCGTAGATTAATATTTTTCCCAATATTAATACAATAGCGTTTTCTAAATTCTTCCAGTTGCTAAGGACATTTTGTTTTGTTGTTAATAGTTATTTTGTTTTTAATTTCGTTTTGCCTTGACAAAGTCCATATTGGACGAAACACGTCGGCTAATAATACAGTTTTCCTATTGTCTTTTACCTTTATACATAATTACAATTATATATATATATATATATATATATATATATATATATATATATATATATATATTTATAATTATAATTATTATAATTAATATATATAGTTTTGTATATAATTAAAGGGGAAATATGTATAAAACTTACATTTTAAAAGGAATTTTCTCATTTTTTATGTTTGGTGTGCACGTTTATGTAATAACTTTCCAGCGTTTATGGATTAAAACTGTTACTAGCCATGACTGTTCTTGGAAAAGACAGCCCGGTGCTTTCCTATTGCCTTCTACACGGTTTTAAATTAAGATTTTAAAAAAAATCCTAAACGGGTTCCTAACCAACGTTAGACATCCCAGTTTACCCTGCTACTTAATTGCTGGATAAGGTAGTGATTTATTCCTTTCCCCAATGCGTTTGTGCGAAGTGAATACAAAGAGAATCAGCTGGAATTTTAACTCCGTTCACCGATTCTATTTCCCGCACTTTTAACCTTAATCCACTTGAACTTCTAGTTCTGATAATATACAGGTTGTTGTAATATTCAGTGTATGAATTACATGAATTTTTAATCGAAAAATGGCAACTGTTTTGAAAGTAACACCAGCACTGATACCAGTATAATAATTGAATTACAGATTGAAATTTCATTAGAAGATGTCGTCATCATTATTGTTATACTCCGCTGTAATTAAATCTCTTTGTGATTCACTCTACATGTCGGCCGAATATGAGGGCTAAGAAAGGAAAACACAAAATAAAAAAGTCGTTGTCTGCGCAGGGGCTCCGAGCATCACATCCGCTCCACAAAGCAAATCCCCGAAAAAATCTAAAAAGCAATAGCCAATCACTAACGTTACCCCGCCTTAAAAAAGTAACTCTGCGAGCCACTAGATTTGCATTAAAGAAAGCCCCACGTAAACGACCGACACTAGCAGTCCGAGAGGCCACCTGTCGACACCGGCGCTTTGTCGTTGTCGATACCATGATCTTCTCTTTCATCACCATGACTTCGTCCAAGCTTCACTAATATATCTATCTCTTCACAAGCAGAATGCGTCCCACAGGCTAGCTTCGACACCGGCGGGCTCTCGACACCACCACCGTGCTTTCTAACAACTTGACGTTTTTACTATCCGCACCAGGCCTCCCTCATCGTCACCACCGTGTCCCCACTTCATTGATCTCCCATTCGACCAGAATCCAACAGAGACATTTTGTTAACGCACCCCTTGTATCGGCAAATTCGCGACTTCACCCAACTCTTCACGCTCGCACTCTCTGTACCGGCAAAGTCAGATTTGTGACTTCACCCTACTCTTCATGCTCACGCCCTCTGTATCGGCAAATCAGATTCGGAGCTTCACTATCCACTCCAGGCATCCCTCGTCGTCACTACCATGACCCGTTTCAACAACGACATTCCGCTCGGTCTAGCTTCATTAGCTATCCACTCCGGGCCCGCTTCATCACCCCCACGAACGCATCTTGACAGGAAGTTCAAGCTTCACTATCCACTCCAGGCCTTTTACGTCAACCCGCAAACGCACCTTACCAGGCAGTTCGACTTCAATATCTGGACCTCGTCACTCAACAGCAAGCCCATCAAACACCCGATTTTAATCCTAAAGAAAGGCGTACGTCAACCCCACTAGTAACCCTCCAGTTGACTTCACTAATCTACCCCAGGCCTATCTCCTGACACAATCATAACTTTGGTCAACCAACTCACCAGACCTAACCACAAATCAACACCGCCGGCGATAAGCAGTTCGGCCCCAAATACGCTCCAAACCTATCTCCTTGCACCAACTGTGACCTCTGTTAACCAACGCAATAAATATGTCAACTTCCGGCTCTACTGACAACACCTTTATACCTAATCGCTTTTATTACAAGCAGCAACTAAAGAACTACATAGTAACAGTTATTGCCACTTTCACACAACTATGTATATATTCTGAAATTTGATCAATACACGTTGTTGAAATTTTAATGCTTGTTTGTTCTTTTCCTTGCAACCATACGCTCGTTATAAAAGTATTGATAATAAAGCTTAAAAACAGATGAAAGAAATAATGATGATAGTGTTTTTTCTAATTTAGTTGTCTTTTATATCGACTAAGTTTAGACAAATATGGCATATAACCACAACTGTATGAATAATTAATGAGGATAAAGCTCAGTATGTAAGGGTGTATTGGGTTAGACTGTTAATAAATATTACAGTAGCGACACGCACGAGGAAATACGATCCAGTATTTTTTTCTTTTTTTGTTTAGCTTATGTGGAAGCTACACATCAAAGCGACTAACATAACCGGATTTTATACAAATGATTTTCAGCGCATGAAAAATCATTTGGCACCAACTTGATTAGATTTGTTGCTCTTGTATCATTGATTTGATTATAAACCTCAAATGGTCTTCTCGAGTGTGAATGTTCTTTCAGCGAGAAATTTAAAGCAAGAAAATTCCTAAACCACTTTTGAAAGTTTTGACTAACAGAATATTCTCCATTAAGCGTACAAATCGTGTCTTTGTGCTTTAGTCGTTTCTTTGTTATATTTCTTAAAATAAAAAGCATAACAGGCTTTATTGTTAACATCAATAAATAAAACTCCACCAATTTTGATGTGCTTTATAAAAGCATTCTAATATGAAAGTTGTTGCAATATAACAATACACAGTATTTTTGAATGAAGTACGTTAAAACTAAATGAAGTACGTTAAAACTAAATGCTCCTAATGCTATTTAATAACAAAAACAGGACGGACATTTTGGCCAACTTCTGTTTAAAAGCCTCAATATGTGAGGACAGAACGAAAACATTGTCGCAATAATGATTCGCTCCATATATATCGCTAATTGCTATGTCAGGACCATATAGTAAATTTAGTATGCTTTGTGTGACTTGAGGACATAAAGGCAAGACACTCGGTGAGAACCAAACTAGTAACACTCTCTACGGTTAGCTTGGTCTCCCACTACTTCAGTGCGAGACGCCCTACAAATGTCCAAAGAATTCGACTATAAAAACAAATCATTTACTCTAACACCTAGATTCCATCGCCCCCTTCGAAAAAGTTCCCAGGGCATATACACACTTCACTTTCGAAGGACACTCTTTAATATGCCCGTACAACATTCGGATGGCGTGCGCTGTTATAAGGCATTTATTATAGCAGATAATGAAATTGAATATAAAATAGACAGGGTTCGGGGTAGTTTCGCCCAATTCCAAAATAAAAACGCGAGCCATGTTCTTAAATAGCTTTGTAAGATCGAGACTTTCATATGGATGTCATGGATGGTGCCAAACCCGTTCAGAAATATCTAAACTGCTTTCTCAGATTAATGCTTAAAGGTGACTTCATGCGAATAAATCATTTAGGTCTTAGCATGGAGCAGTATTCTTCCACCCTTGTGGACTGGCGCTACAGAATCGCAAAAATCTACCAAATAACAGAAACCACATCACTTGAGGAATTTTGAAAAGAGCAACATATAAAAGGGAAAGAGCAGATGTGACTTGAAGAGAAAATAATGACATAATCAAGATGTTGACGTTCCACACTACTTCAAAGAAAAGGTTAGTAAGGAAACTCCCATCCATACTGGAAAGAGCGATAACAGCTACTGGACTTGAGAAGAGAAAATAAGGACATAATCAAGATGTTGACGTTCCACACTACTTCAAAGAAAAGGTTAGTAAGGAAACTCCCATCCATACTGGAAAGAGCGATAACAGCTACTGGACTTGAGAAGAGAAAATAAGGACATAATCAAGATGTTGACGTTCCACACTACTTCAAAGAAAAGGTTAGGAAGGAAACTCCCATCAATACTGGAAAGAACGATAAAAGCTACTGGACTTGAGAAGAGAAAATAAGGACATAATCAAGATGTTGACGTTCCACACTACTTCAAAGAAAAGGCTAGGAAGGAAACTCCCATCAATACTGAAAAGACCGTTAACAGTAACTGGATCTGAGAAACCTAAGTTCTTGAAAATAACTTAAAAATTTTTTTTTATAAATTTCAGTACAGAGTGGCACTGGCTGTTTAGTCAATGGAGGTTTTATTATAAAGAAATTGTTAATATAACCATTACTATTCGTAACTTTAGTTTTATCAGGCAAAATCACAAGTTTGTGCATGTTAATACTTAACAGCCCCGCCCGCACGAGGGATGTATGTGGCACAGAGCCTAGTTTAGCGTGGGTTCTCCGAACCCGTAGGCTCGGCCAAAAATATTCTCTTAGAACCCGCATAAACGGGTTCAGGGCCTGTCTACCTCCTCGGACGAAACTTTTCCCTTCGGCAAAGTCTCGTCCGGGTTCCTCTCTGCTCAAGGCAGAGAGATCGACAGTAACGATCAGGCTATAGCATACAGCTTGTGCATGTTGAATATAGAATACACCCCATTGGTTTATGAAAATAGCTTGTTTGTTAACCATTGGTTAATGGAGAGACGAGTTCGAGATTTTCTTTGATTAAATTAGCGCAAGTGAGGATCGATCTCAATACAGTTGCAATAGTTTTCCAGCCGTTGTTCTACAGTGTGTAGTTATCGAAAGTGTGCCATTCGTTTTTGTTTAACGATCAGCATTAATAGTTGAAATAATAAAACCAGTAGCAACTGCAACAGAAATCGGTTTCCGAATGCCAAATGTCGTCATATTGTTAATAAAAACATTAATAGTCTTCATCGTTATTCCGAATTCAATAGACACGAGGGCAATAACAGGCACAGTAATAATAGCACGAGTTACATTGCAATTGCATTAACAAAGACATATGAGACATTTTAACAACAGTCGTAATAGAAAATATCTGATTCAGTTCAGCAAGAATTATTTAAAAATTGTTAATCCATCTGAAACTTGAAGTCACAATTTGAGGTATGGTAAAAATTACAGTTGCAATGTTAGGAATTCAATAAGTACATATAATTACACTTGGTAATTATCGGAATATTGCTACAAGTTTAACTGTTATAGTTTGACTTCTGGGCCCTGGAACTCGTCCGAACAACTATATATTGACCCCCAGGACTTTTCCGTTAATCCTTACACAAAGCTAACGTCCATACTTTTAAACTTCGGAAGCCCATCTAGTACTCCCTCTGTTCCGAAATAGTTGTTCCATAGCCGGAAATCTCATGTGGAATATACTAATTCTTAGTTGAATTGTTTGCCGTTTACATTAACAGGTTAGCATTGATGTTCCTCAAGTATTTATATTAGCTTATTCAGGTACAATAATTTGAAGCGCAAATTATATCACTTTTTCACCACATTAAATTTGTATTTTTTTCAGACCACCCGCTGGCAAGAAATTATGATGGGAGAAGAGAAGCCAATTGGCAGAAATGCTAAACGAAATTGCAAGAAGCACGAATTGACAAATAATGAACGTGGTGCTGTGTTGCAAGCACTGCTGGAAAGATCCACAGATCGTGTCCTGAGGCGTGGTGCAATAAAACAGGTTACAGATGAATTAAACGTAGCTGCAGAACGTCTGGGTTTGCAAATTGAATAAGTTTGCTCGCCTCCAAATAGTCCTGATCTCAATGTCCTTGATCTGGGTTATTTTAATGCAATTCAATCAATTCAGCACCAGCAAGCTCCAAATAATGTTGACCAGCTCATTGAAGCAGTGGGAGAAAGCTTCAATAAACTTCAGAAGTCGAAGCTTAACAATACTTTTCTAAGTTTGCAGTTAGCAATGGAACAAGTTATTTTAGTTGACGGCGATAACAACTATAAATTCCGCCACATGTCTAAAGAGAAGCTTGAAAGAGAAGGAAAACTTGATGTATCCATTTCTATTTCTGACGAGTTGCAACAAAATCTGCTTTTGTTAAAGTAAACCTTCCCCAGTTATTTTTGTTATTAATTTAACTGTTTATGTATATCAGTTTCGATATATTTCACACTTATTTATATGACAATTCACTAATATTACTCATTTACTGTTGAGTATGGGAATAAATGATATTTTTTGTTCTTTTTGGTGTTTTTTTTATCTACTGGAACAATTATTTTGGAACTACATGAACATTTTTTTGGTACAACTATTTCGGAACGGGGGGAGTGTTAACAACTATATTGCATTTTATTTTTCTTATTGACAAGAAATTAAATTTGTGTTTAATTTGGTTTCAAGTTCGAACTGGAAAATCAAAACACTTAATACTTTCATATTTTCGTTGACTTTCGGATCAGTCAAGATTTTTTGCATCTTTCAAGAACTAGTTGTCAGTGCTGTCTAAAGTCTGAAATAAGAAAATGAAATTAACAATATTTCGTATTTGGGACTTTTTTTTTTAGTCTGCCGCCAGATCCAACATTTTTTTATTACCGGTGGGAATTGATATGCTAATTTTATTTCGTTAGTTATTCCGACCTCTCAGTCTTTGGAGTTCTGGTTTTGATAATGGCTACCAACGAAATACACTCAACATACATCCAGTATATATATTTCAGCGAGAAAAAGAAAATTTAAAGACCATTTTTTTTAGATATCCGTATTTTAAAATTGTGGAAAAGTATTTGGTGGAGACTTACATAAAACAGACCGATTTTCTCGTGTTTCGAGCTAGGTGGACAACAGGTCCAAATTCTATACTTTAGCGCTAGGTCGAATAGGCCCCCAAACTATAGTCTGACATTTACAAGATCTAGAGCCAGGTAGGCCTCCAGGTCCAGACTACAGTTCGACCTTTGCAGCTCCAGAGCCAAATAAGGGTAGCTGTTTTTTTTTCAGTTTATCACATATGATGTGTATTACGGTGTTAGACGACGCAGTAATGACTCAACAAAACAATTCTGACTCAATTATTAAACTACCTGCCTTATATATTATACGTTTGCTCTTTTATACACCGTGCATTAACAGGAGCATAAAAAGTGAATAAAGATTTTAATTAAATTTTGGTCGGATGAAAAAGTCTTCGGATTACTGGTAGTCAGACAATAGGAATAGGACTTATGTTATGAGGTCATGAAAGAAATAGTCAATGGTACGATAATACAGTGGAACCTCGGAAAACGAATTTAACTCGTTCCTGAAACGCGTTCGTAACCAGAAATGTTCGTAAACTGAAACTATTTTTCCAATAGGAATCAATATAAAATGGATTAAGCCGTTCCTGCTCCCAAGATGGTTGCTTATTTAAACTTTTCCAACAGTACTTTTTGCACAAATTTATACAAAAAACTAAATCCTTAAATCTAAGAAAAAAAAAGTAAACCCAATACTAAACAGGTAAAATATTAATGAACACTTCAATTTTAGCTTACCTGTATGTAGGAGAGATGATGGCATAAGTGGAAGGGGAATGAAAGAGATGTTATTGTTTGGAAAAGGGGAAGGAAATACACGATCGTCTTTTTATTTATAAGAATAGTATAGATCGTTGATTTTGCCATATGAGACTGAGTAGGAAGAGACAATATCATCAACAATTGTTTTTCTCTTAACTTTTCTTTTTCCTTTACCAGTATCACTGCTAGTTTTCTTTGGAGCCATGACTGATGACTAATAAAGAGAAAAAAGGCACAGTACAATAAAATTGGAAAAGAAAAGCACAGCACAAAAAACGAATGTATACAACATGGCGGTCGACTCGGAAATGATTCCGTTTGGGTCAACTCGGTTCGGCTCGGTTTGGTAATGCTGTTCGAGAACCGAAATTTTGTTCAATAACCGAGGCATTTTCATCTCAGATTTTCAGTTCGAAAACCGATTTGTTCGGCATTTGAGAACCGAGGTTGCTCTTTATTGCATTTAAAAATAACGTCCTTTTAGTGGCTTTCCCATTAAGATATATAAAGCCTATAACTGCGTGACACAATGACTTGGATACCCGCATACACGTGAAAGGTGTTTAATTTCATCTCCATTTCAAGTGTTTTTCGTTTTATATCCAGTTTTTGAAGTCTGATCGTCTAAGCGTCACCGATTTGACCGAAGGGGAACAATCTAATAAAAATAAATTAAAACTTTTTGGCTCAATAACAACAAAACCGGACATTGAGGATTTCCGGTACCAGGCTTATATTAACATATTTGTCATTGAGGAAGTCAGTTCTGGTCCGCCCTTGTCGAGGGACAGATTTTTTATTCGAGTAGTTCCAATGCCGACCGTTCGTGTTCCCAATCAGGTGTCGTGATGTCGATACAAGGAATAGTCGAAGGGAAGATTTGTTTATCTGAGATGGCAGAAGTTGTCCCAAGTATCGCGTACTTACCTTCCCAAACTGATCAGGTGAAGCCCCGAATAAAACATCTAAATATACTGAATCCTCGTTTCCCAGACGCGGCATTTGTCTTCATCTTTCGTTTCCTTGTGAACTTGCATCGGGCTCTTCGTGCTTTTTCTCCCGTCGACAGGAAAGAGAATGTGATACAATGTAGGTAGCATTAGCCGGTCACTGAAAAGCTGGGAGAGGGCCCTATTATGCTATTACAAATGCCGTTGTAGCTTGCTTCAAGACCAATTTACGTGGAAAAGGCCCTTGAAAATATCATAATCAAAGCTGAGAGTTTAAACTAAAATAATAATTTGCGAGCAGTAATAATTGAGCTTCATATATATATATATATATTAATACACAATAAAATCCAAAATCACCTCATATGGGGAATATTTCGCCAGACGAAAAAATAATTCGTCAGTCTTATTCAATCCCGGTATGGACTGAATTCGTGTCGGTTTCCAATACGAACTCAGTATATATCGGGGTTGAATAAGATTGACGAATTCCGTCGGTCGAAATAAACATATTCCCCATATGAGGTGATTTGGGATTTTATTGCGTATTAATTTTTGCTCTGTAATAGTAAATACATTGAGCTCTTTTTGTGGATCAGTTTTAATATTTTATATTACTAGGATCTATTTGGATTATATACCAATGGATTTATTACCTTTAATATATATATATATATATATATATATATATATATATATATATATATATATATATATATATACATACACACACACAGGTGGGTGAAATGTCGTTCTGGGCTTCTGGAAATTCGTGGCCCATATCACTTCCCAAAATATGACTAAATGACCAAGCGGAATTTCTTTTAATCTTTTTTTTTTTTTTCCGAAAGTTTTTCAGTAAGTCCCTGTACATCTATTGATTTTCTAAGTGTAACTTAGGTGTGGCACAAGGTCACAAATACAGATTACCCGCTGAAGATCGAACTCACTACTCAGTGATAATTGACCTAGTGAGGCAAGCTTGCTAATCAAATCACCATGGCGAAGTGCCCACATCCGTGTCCATGTATGTGTGCGAGTGTGTCAGAGAGAGAGAGAGAGAAAGAAAGAGAGAGAGAGAGAAAGAGAGAGAGAGAGAAAAAAGAGAGAGAGAAAGAGAAAGAGAAATAAAGAAAAATATAGAGAGGGAGAGAGAAAGAGAAAGAGAGAAAAAGAGAGAGAAAGAGAGAAGAAGCGAAAGAGAGAGAGAGAGAGAGAGAAAAAGTAGATGAATGGTTCTAAGCAATGAAAACACAATAAGGACAAAACCTTTTTCCCCAATGGACGTTCTTTGAATTCGAATCGACTATTCTGTTTCATTCTCTTGTTTTTATCACTTGTGTCAGTTCATCATAAAAATTAACACCAAGCGCAATTTTTCAAATCACTTTTGACGTTTCTTTCTCTTATGAAATGTTAAATAAATTGGGAAATACGCTATTTTTCAGCAACAAAGATGCATCGTTGTCATAAACGAATTCCTTATTTGATATAGTGAAGCAAACAAAAGATCAATATGAAAATAAAGCCGGGAAACTTCCACTTATTTTCCCTTGATACATTTTGTAGTGCTGCAAAATTTATATTTTCAGGCGTCCTGGGTAAGACGATAAACTACATCCACGTCCTGGATAAGACGATAAACTACATCCACGTCCTGGGTAAGACGATAAACTACATCCACGTCCTGGGTAAAACGATAAACTACATCCAACAGCAAGACCTCTTATTAGGAGGCTTTGATGAGCGTGGAACCACCCCTTAATTGCTGGTTTTCCCAGGTCCACCCTGTCCCCGGGGTGGTAGCACCTGTTAGGGTCCGAGCTATGGGCAAATAGTTAACACTTGGACTACATCCGCGTCCTGGGTATGACGATAAACTACATCCACGTCCTGGGTAAGACGATAAACTACATCCAACAGCAAGGCCTCTGAACAGTAGGTTTAGAGGAGCGTGTTCCCAGGTCCACCCTGACCCGGGGTGGTAGCACCTGTTAGGGTCCCAGCTATGGGCAAATAGTTAACCCCACTCGAGGTGAAAACACTATGAAAGTGTAAAAATACATAATACCAGCAATACGTTTCTGTAAAAAAATGTTACCAACAATAAATTTTTGAAGAAAAAATTACCAGCAATACATTTAAAAAAAAAAATATAAACGGTAATACATTTTTTGGACAAAAAATATTACCAGTAATAAAAATATTGTCGGCATTAAATAAACCATTGAGATTGATATGCTGTAAAAGAAAAAAGCAAACCAAACTATATATTCAATTCTGTTAAAATGACTGAACTGGTTCAAGTAGAACCCCATAGGGGGTTACAAGTTTTGTGTGCTCAGGCTCCAAGCAATTGACTGTTAGTCCTTGATGCCCGAGGTGTTACTAGGAGAGGAAGTACCAAGGGAGTTTGAGCAATATGTGTCCCTAATCCCATGTATGAGTGACAATCCTACTTTAAATTCGGTTTTGTGTCACATACCATTTTTGTGGATATTCACACTTTCTTAACTGTTGTGTGTTTATGCAAAAGATGTTTTTAAAACACTTACGATAATTGAAATGTTTTAAGTTTAGCTTGATACGGCTCAAATGAAATGTTTTAAGTTTAGCTTGATACGGCTGATGAAAAATAGGAAGAGTTTGATGCGCCAATCTACCAAGTGACATAGCTATTTTATATAGGTGAATCAGTATACAAATCCGGTGTCTAATACCGAGCTCTTACGCCGATACGAAATACATAGCAATTTCATCTATGATACAAAGCAAGATTGTCTTAGATTGGCACAAGGTCAGATATAAGGAAAATTACTGTAGGGAAACGGCGTTCAGCCAATTTCGAAAATAACGAAAATGGCCACTTAAAATCCTAGTTTTTTCCTCTTATTTTTTGTAAATTAGGAATAATGAGAGATTAACCTTTTTGAGCCTTGCATCCCTGAACAATTTTAACCCTTCAGCCTGAGCTCCTGAGTCAAAATTCGCAAATAATTGGCAAGCAATGTTTCACGGTAGATATAAAAATAGTTACAAGTGTTTAATTATCATTCTACCTGTGACTGGGCATTAAGTCATTTTTCTCTACCACCGTTCAACCGGTGGCTGGGTATTACGTCATTTTTCTCTACCACCGTTCAACCCGTGGTTGGACATTACGTCATTTCTCTCTACCACCGTTCAACCGGTGGCTGGGCATTACGTCATTTTTCTCTACCACCGTTCAACCGGTGGTTGGACATTACGTCATTTTCTCTACCACCGTTCAACCGGTGGTTGAGCATTACGTCATTTTTCTCTACTACCGTTCAACCGGTGGTTGGACATTACGTCATTTCTCTCTACCACCGTTCAACCGGTGACTGGGCATTACGTTATTTTTCTCTACCACCGTTGAACCCGTGACTGGACATTAAGTCATTTTTCTCTACCACCGTTCAACCGGTGGTTGGGCATTACGTCATTTTTCTCTACGACCGGTAAAGCGGTGGTCAGAGCTCAAAGGTTTGAGAAAAACCAATATCAATTCTATCAGTATACTGTAATAAATGTTATGTAACGGATAGAAGATTCATTGTTCCCGTAGATCTTAACAACCTCCCTATACATTGTTTCTCTTTCCTCATTAAGTAGAGAACGTTCACCTTTTCACGCAAAGGAACTTCTTTGAATTAATCTCTTTGGCAATTATAAATTGCTAGCATCACTACTCCTTCTCGAATAAAAATTATGAACTGTTTATTTCTGGGGTTAACCACAGATAAATGAAACCGCGGATAACGGCTACCACTGTGTAAATTATACTTATTTTTAACACTTCTCTAAGTGCAGACGTACTCTTACAGCTTTACGAATCTTACATTGCCTGCTGTCGATGTATATAAACGTTTTCAAGATACTGGAATATCGGCTCCTAATGTTTGTTATAAACTAACATTTAGTGCTATTTCCAAACCAGCGTAATCATATAGTAGCATACTAATAATTTAACATGTTTTGTGACGTATTTTTTATTATGTTGTGTGTTGGGAGTGCCGTTTAGCTTAGCCTGTACTTCATTTCAGAGTATCTCATCGAAACCCAAATGATGGCACCCATAAGAAACCGTCGTCAGTGTCTTCATAATCATTTATTTCCAGCAAGTGGTAATTTCCTTCTTTTTTTTTCAAAATGAGCCAGTACAGCCAGGAAACAGTGCTATAACAATGTAGCAGTAAAAATGTGAAGAAAATGATGCGTAGCTCTTCCATTTTCATCTTTATCAGGGACTACGAAATATACAAATTAGAATCAGCGATAGAATAAAGATTAAATCTATAAAACACGATCTTCCAAATGATAAATCTGTTAAACAAATTTTGCAAAAACATACAAACGAGAAAAAATATAGGATATTGCATGACTAAAATCTGGTCTAATAAAATCAATCATTTCCCGAACAACTTAAAAGGCAAAGCAAAACTTATTGCAAATAAAAAACGACGCTGTCAGTTGTGCAATCAACCTGCCAACTTATTTCGAAAAAATAGTATTTTATTGTTCGTACGTAGTTTAACCTTGTATAATGTAACAACAAAGATAAAGTGCTGCACAAAACACTTGTAAAACTCCCACAATTTAATCAGCGCCAGTTCAAACAGGTGAACTTAAAAATTCTTTATTTCTGTGATTGATCACGAGTAATTGAATCGACCGAAGGCGAAACCGTTATAATCCGGTCACAAAACAACGATGACTCTTATGACAATTATTTCATAAAACTTTTGAACGAATAAGTGAGTATAGTCGGCTTAGTGCTTTCTTTTTTGGCGCAACACTTCGGCTGATACATTATTCGGCCTTCTTCCTTTATAACGTGAATTATACCTCAGCTGGTCTTTTTAGACTAAAGTTTACCTAATAAAAAAGCCCGAGTTCCATTCAAGGTAGATGGTTACTGATTGAGGTGCGTGATATGAATATGGGATTGGAAGTGAAGAGTATGAAGCTAAAGACGATCGATCACAATTGACCTTTGATTTGAAAAGGGTAACCTTATGTCGTTCAGGGACGCATCCACGTGTTGGCGTCTTCAAAAATAGCTTAATACATTTTGTTAATCTCAACAAGAACATTACTGCTTGCTTTGATTAAAAAAAACAATTGAGTAAAGCGGACTAAAATGTATTCTTCTCTTTTCGTGTGTCATCCACTTCATGCCGGAAAAAACGTTAGCCCGTCAAGGCGTAATGAGTTGCTCTCCTGCTGATAGAAGGTAAAAGTGGTTCTCTGTAAAACTTGTTTTAATGAGCTCTCCTCCTTGGTACCTGGACCGCATGAATTGAAGCGTACTACGAGACTGAGAAGAGAGTCACCTCGTGAGATATATAATCATTCCACTTCATGCCGGTACAAAACGTTAGCCCGTGAAGGCGTAATGAGTTGCTCTGCTGCTGATAGAAGGTAAAAGTGGTTCTCTGTAAAAGTTGTTTTAATGAGCTCTCCTCCTTTGTACATGGACCGCATGAATTGAAGCCTACTACTAGACTGACAAGTGAGTCACATCGTGAGATATATAATCATTCCACATCATGCCGGTACAAAACGTTAGCCCGTGAAGGCGTAATGAGTTGCTCTCCTGCTGATAGAAGGTAAAAGTGGTTCTCTGTAAAACTTGTTTTAATGAGCTCTCCTCCTTGGTACCTGGACCGCATGAATTGAAGCGTACTACGAGACTGAGAAGAGAGTCACCTCGTGAGATATATAATCATTCCACTTCATGCCGGTACAAAACGTTAGCCCGTGAAGGCGTAATGAGTTGCTCTGCTGCTGATAGAAGGTAAAAGTGGTTCTCTGTAAAAGTTGTTTTAATGAGCTCTCCTCCTTTGTACATGGACCGCATGAATTGAAGCCTACTACTAGACTGACAAGTGAGTCACATCGTGAGATATATAATCATTCCACATCATGCCGGTACAAAACGTTAGCCCGTGAAGGCGTAATGAGTTGCTCTCCTGCTGATAGAAGGTAAAAGTGGTTCTCTGTAAAACTTGTTTTAATGAGCTCTCCTCCTTGGTACCTGGACGCATGAATTGAAGCGTACTACGAGACTGAGAAGAGAGTCACCTCGTGAGATATATAATCATTCCACTTCATGCCGGTACAAAACGTTAGCCCGTGAAGGCGTAATGAGTTGCTCTGCTGCTGATAGAAGGTAAAAGTTGTTCTCTGTAAAATTTGTTTTAATCAGCTCTCCTCCTTGGTACCTCGACCGCATGAATTGAAGCGTACTACGAGACTGACAAGAGAGTCACCTCGTGAGATATATAATCATTACACTTCATGCCGGTACAAAACGTTAGCCCGTGAAGGCGTAATGAGTTGCTCTCCTGCTGATAGAAGGTCAAAGTTGTTCTCTGTAAAAGTTGTTTTAATGAGCTCTCCTCCTTGGTATCTCGACCGCATGAATTGAAGCGTACTACGAGACTGACAATAGAGTCACATCGTGAGATATATAATGATTCCACTTCATGCCGGTAAAAACATTAGCCCGTCAAGGCGTAATGAGTTGCTCTCCTGCTGATAGAAGGTAAAAGTTGTTCTCGGTAAAAGTTGTTTTAATGAGCTCTCCTCCTGGGTACCTCGACCGCATAAATTGAAGCCTACTACTAGACTGATAAGTGAGTCTCATCCTGAGATATACAATCATTCCACATCATGCCGGTACAAAACGTTAGCCCGTAAAGGCGTAATGAGTTACTCTCCTGCTGATAGAAGGTAAAAGTTGTTCTCGGTAAAAGTTGTTTTAATGAGCTCTCCTCCTTGGTACCTCGACCGCATGAATTGAAGCCTACTACTAGACTGACAAGTGAGTCTCATCGTGAGATATATAATCATTCCACATCATGCCGGTACAAAACGTTAGCCCGTAAAGGCGTATTGAGTTGCTCTCCTGCTGATAGAAGGTAAAAGTTGTTCTCTGTAAAAGTTGTTTTAATGAGCTCTCCTCCTTGGTACCTCGGCCGCATGAATTGAAGCCTACTACTAGACTGACAAGTGAGTCTCATCGTGAGATATATAATCATTCCACATCATGCCGGTACAAAACGTTAGCCCGTCAAGGCGTAATGAGTTGCTCTCCTGCTGATAGAAGGTAAAAGTTGTTCTCTGTAAAAGTTGTTTTAATGAGCTCTCCTCCTGGGTACCTCGACCGCATAAATTGAAGCCTACTACTAGACTGAAAAGTGAGTCTCATCGTGAGATATATAATCATTCCACATCATGCCGGTACAAAACGTTAGCCCGTAAAGGCGTAATGAGTTTCTCTCCTGCTGATAGAAGGTAAAAGTGGTTCTCTGTAAAAGTTGTTTTAATGATCTCTCCTCCTTGGTACCTCGACCGCATAAATTGAAGCCTACTACTAGATTGAAAAGTGAGTCTCATCGTGAGATGTATAATCATTCCACATCAGGCCGGTAAAAAACGTTAGCCCGTCAAGGCGTAATGAGTTGCTCTCCTGCTGATAGAAGGTAAAAGTGGTTCTCTGTAAAAGTTGTTTTAATGAGCTCTCCTCCTTGGTACCTCGGCCGCATGAATTGAAGCCTACTACTAGACTGACAAGTGAGTCTCATCGTGAAATATATAATCATTCCACATCATGCCGGTACAAAACGTTAGCCCGTAAAGGCGTAATGAGTTGCTTTCCTGCTGATAGAAGGTAAAAGTTGTTCTCTGTAAAAGTTGTTTTAATGAGATCTCCTCCTTGGTACCTCGACCGCATGAATTGAAGCCTACTACTAGACTGACAAGTGAGTCTCATCGTGAGATACATAATCATTCCATATCATGCCGGTACAAAACGTTAGCTCGTAAAGGAGTAATGAGTTCCTCTCCTGCTGATAGAAGGTAAAAGTTGATCTCTGTAAAAGTTGTTTTAATGAGCTCTCCTCCTTGGTACCACGAACGCATGAATTGAAGCCTACTACCAGACTGACAAGTGAGTCTCATCGTGAGATATATAATCATTCCACATCATGCCGGTACAAAACGTTAGCCCGTAAAGGCGTAATGAGTTGCTTTCCTGCTGATAGAAGGTAAAAGTTGTTCTCTGTAAAAGTTGTTTTAATGAGATCTCCTCCTTGGTACCTCGACCGCATGAATTGAAGCCTACTACTAGACTGACAAGTGAGTCTCATCGTGAGATACATAATCATTCCATATCATGCCGGTACAAAACGTTAGCTCGTAAAGGAGTAATGAGTTCCTCTCCTGCTGATAGAAGGTAAAAGTTGATCTCTGTAAAAGTTGTTTTAATGAGCTCTCCTCCTTGGTACCACGACCGCATGAATTGAAGCCTACTACTAGACTGACAAGTGAGTCTCATCGTGAGATATATAATCATTCCACATCATGCCGGTACAAAACGTTAGCCCGTAAAGGCGTAATGAGTTGCTTTCCTGCTGATAGAAGGTAAAAGTTGTTCTCTGTAAAAGTTGTTTTAATGAGATCTCCTCCTTGGTACCTCGACCGCATGAATTGAAGCCTACTACTAGACTGACAAGTGAGTCTCATCGTGAGATACATAATCATTCCATATCATGCCGGTACAAAACGTTAGCTCGTAAAGGCGTAATGAGTTCCTCTCCTGCTGATAGAAGGTAAAAGTTGTTCTCTGTAAAAGTTGTTTTAATGAGATCTCCTCTTGGTACCTCGAACGCATAAATTGAAGCCTACTACTAGACTGACAAGTGAGTCTCATCGTGAGATATATAATCATTCCACATCATGCCGGTACAAAACGTTAGCCCGTAAAGGCGTAATGAGTTGCTCTCCTGCTGATAGAAGGTAAAAGTGGTTCTCTGTAAAAGTTGTTTTAATGAGCTCACCTCCTTGGTACCACGACCGCATGAATTGAAGCCTACTACTAGACTGACAAGTGAGTCTCATCGTGAGATACATAATCATTCCACATCATGCCGGTACAAAAAGTTAGCCCGTAAAGGCGTAATGAGTTGCTCTCCTGCTGATAGAAGGTAAAAGTTGTTCTCGGTAAAAGTTGTTTTAATGAGCTCTCCTCCTTGGTACCTCGACCGCATGAATTGAAGCCTACTACTAGACTGACAAGTGAGTCTCATCGTGAGATATATAATCATTCCACATCATGCCGGTACAAAACGTTAGCCCGTGAAGGCGTAATGAGTTTCTCTCCTGCTGAGAGAAGGTAAAAGTTGTTCTCTGTAAAAGTTGTTTTAATCAGCTCTCCTCCTTGGTACCTCGACCGCATGAATTGAAGCCTACTACTAGACTGACAAGTGAGTCTCATCGTGAGATATATAATCATTCCACATCATGCCGGTACAAAACGTTAGCCCGTGAAGGCGTAATGAGTTTCTCTCCTGCTGAGAGAAGGTAAAAGTTGTTCACTGTAAAAGTTGTTTTAATGAGCTCTCCTGCTTGGTACCTCGACCGCATGAATTGAAGCCTACTACTAGACTGACAACTGAGTCTCATCGTGAGATATATAATCATTCCACATCATGTCGGTACAAAACGTTAGCCCGTAAAGGCGTATTGAGTTGCTCTCCTGCTGATAGAAGGTAAAAGTTGTTCTCTGTAAGAGTTGTTTTAATGAGCTCTCCTCCTTGGTACCTCGACCGCATGAATTGAAGCCTACTACAAGACTGACAAGTGAGTCTCATCGTGAGATACATAATCATTCCACATCATGCCGGTACAAAACGTTAGCTCGTAAAGGCGTAATGAGTTTCTCTCCTGCTGATAGAAGGTAAAAGTTGTTCTCTGAAAAAGTTGTTTTAATGAGCTCTCCTACTTGGTACCTCGACCGCATGAATTGAAGCCTACTACTAGACTGACAACTGAGTCTCATCGTGAGATATATAATCATTCCACATCATGTCGGTACAAAACGTTAGCCCGTAAAGGCGTATTGAGTTGCTCTCCTGCTGATAGAAGGTAAAAGTTGTTCTCTGTAAGAGTTGTTTTAATGAGCTCTCCTCCTTGGTACCTCGACCGCATGAATTGAAGCCTACTACTAGACTGACAAGTGAGTCTCATCGTGAGATACATAATCATTCCACATCATGCCGGTACAAAACGTTAGCTCGTAAAGGCGTAATGAGTTTCTCTCCTGCTGATAGAAGGTAAAAGTTGTTCTCTGAAAAAGTTGTTTTAATGAGCTCTCCTACTTGGTACCTCGACCGCATGAATTGAAGCCTACTACTAGACTGACAACTGAGTCTCATCGTGAGATATATAATCATTCCACATCATGTCGGTACAAAACGTTAGCCCGTAAAGGCGTATTGAGTTGCTCTCCTGCTGATAGAAGGTAAAAGTTGTTCTCTGTAAGAGTTGTTTTAATGAGCTCTCCTCCTTGGTACCTCGACCGCATGAATTGAAGCCTACTACTAGACTGACAAGTGAGTCTCATCGTGAGATACATAATCATTCCACATCATGCCGGTACAAAACGTTAGCTCGTAAAGGCGTAATGAGTTTCTCTCCTGCTGATAGAAGGTAAAAGTTGTTCTCTGAAAAAGTTGTTTTAATGAGCTCTCCTACTTTGTACCTCGACCGCATGAATTGAAGCCTACTACTAGACTGACAAGTGAGTCTCATCGTGAGATACAAAATCATTCCACATCAAGCCGGTACAAAACGTTAGCCCGTAAAGGCGTAATGACTTGCTCTCCTGCTGATAGAAGGTAAAAGTGGTTCTCTGTAAAAGTTGTTTTAATGAGCTATCCTACTTGGTACCTCGACCGCATGAATTGAAGCCTACTACTAGACTGACAACTGAGTCTCATCGTGAGATATATAATCATTCCACATCATGTCGGTACAAAACGTTAGCCCGTAAAGGCGTATTGAGTTGCTCTCCTGCTGATAGAAGGTAAAAGTTGTTCTCTGTAAGAGTTGTTTTAATGAGCTCTCCTCCTTGGTACCTCGACCGCATGAATTGAAGCCTACTACTAGACTGACAAGTGAGTCTCATCGTGAGATACATAATCATTCCACATCATGCCGGTACAAAACGTTAGCTCGTAAAGGCGTAATGAGTTTCTCTCCTGCTGATAGAAGGTAAAAGTTGTTCTCTGTAAAAGTTGTTTTAATGAGCTCTCCTCCTGGGTACCTCGACCGCATGAATTGAAGCCTACTACTAGACTGACAAGTGAGTCTCATCGTGAGATATATAATCATTCCACATCATGCCGGTACAAAACGTTAGCCCGTAAAGGCGTAATGAGTTGCTCTCCTGCTGATAGAAGGTAAAAGTGGTTCTCTGTAAAAGTTGTTTTAATGAGCTCTCCTCCTTGGTACCACGACCGCATGAATTGAAGCCTACTACTAGACTGACAAGTGAGTCACATCGTGAAATATATAATCATTCCACATCATGCCGGTACAAAACGTTAGCTCGTAAAGGCGTAATGAGTTGCTCTCCTGCTGATAGAAGGTAAAAGTTGTTCTCTGTAAAAGTTGTTTTAATGAGCTCTCCTCCTGGGTACCTCGACCGCATGAATTGAAGCCTACTACTAGACTGACAAGTGAGTCTCATCGTGAGATATATAATCATTCCACATCATGCCGGTACAAAACGTTAGCCCGTAAAGGCGTAATGAGTTGCTCTCCTGCTGATAGAAGGTAAAAGTGGTTCTCTGTAAAAGTTGTTTTAATGAGCTCTCCTCCTTGGTACCACGACCGCATGAATTGAAGCCTACTACTAGACTGACAAGTGAGTCTCATCGTGAGATATATAATCATTCCACATCATGCCGGTACAAAACGTTAGCCCGTAAAGGCGTAATGAGTTGCTCTCCTGCTGATAGAAGGTAAAAGTTGTTCTCTGTAAAAGTTGTTTTAATGAGCTCTCCTCCTTGGTACCACGACCGCATGAATTGAAGCCTACTACTAGACTGACAAGTGAGTCTCATCGTGAGATATATAATCATTCCACATCATGCCGGTACAAAACGTTAGCCCGTAAAGGCGTAATGAGTTGCTCTCCTGCTGATAGAAGGTAAAAGTGGTTCTCTGTAAAAGTTGTTTTAATGAGCTCTCCTCCTTGGTACCTCGACCGCATGAATTGAAGCCTACTACTAGACTGACAAGTGAGTCTCATCGTGAGATACATAATCATTCCACATCATGCCGGTACAAAACGTTAGCTCGTAAAGGCGTAATGAGTTTCTCTCCTGCTGATAGAAGGTAAAAGTTGTTCTCTGTAAAAGTTGTTTTAATGAGCTCTCCTCCTGGGTACCTCGACCGCATGAATTGAAGCCTACTACTAGACTGACAAGTGAGTCTCATCGTGAGATATATAATCATTCCACATCATGCCGGTACAAAACGTTAGCCCGTAAAGGCGTAATGAGTTGCTCTCCTGCTGATAGAAGGTAAAAGTCGTTCTCTGTAAAAGTTGTTTTAATGAGCTCTCCTCCTTGGTACCACGACCGCATGAATTGAAGCCTACTACTAGACTGACAAGTGAGTCTCATCGTGAGATATATAATCATTCCACATCATGCCGGTACAAAACGTTAGCCCGTAAAGGCGTAATGAGTTGCTCTCCTGCTGATAGAAGGTAAAAGTGGTTCTCTGTAAAAGTTGTTTTAATGAGCTCTCCTCCTTGGTACCTCGACCGCATGAATTGAAGCCTACTACTAGACTGACAAGTGAGACTCATCGAGAGATACAAAATCATTCCACATCATGCCGGTACAAAACGTTAGCCCGTAAAGGCGTAATGAGTTGCTCTCCTGCTGATAGAAGGTAAAAGTTGTTCTCTGTAAAAGTTCTTTTAATGAGCTCTCCTCCTTGGTACCTCGACCGCATGAATTGAAGCCTACTACTTGACTGACAAGTGAGTCACATCGTGAGATATATAATCATTCCACTTCATGCCGGTACAAAACGTTAGCCCGTGAAGGCGTAATGAGTTTCTCTCCTGCTGATAGAAGGTAAAAGTTGTTCTCTGTAAAAGTTGTTTTAATGAGCTCTCCTCCTTGGTATCTCGACCGCATGAATTGAAGCCTACTACTAGACTGACAAGTGAGTCTTATCGTGAGATATATAATCATTCCACATCATGCCGGTACAAAACGTTAGCCCGTAAAGGCGTAATGAGTTGCTCTCCTGCTGATAGAAGGTAAAAGTGGTTCTCTGTAAAAGTTGTTTTAATGAGCTCTCCTCCTTGGTACCTCGACCGCATGAATTGAAGCCTACTACTAGACTGACAAGTGAGTCTCATCGTGAGATACATAATCATTCCACATCATGCCGGTACAAAAAGTTAGCCCGTAAAGGCGTAATGAGTTTCTCTCCTGCTGATAGAAGATCAAAGTTGTTCTCTCTAAAAGCTGTTTTAATGAGCTCTCCTCCTTGGTACCTCGACCGCATGAATTGAAGCCTACTACTAGACTGACAAGTGAGACTCATCGAGAGATACAAAATCATTCCACATCATGCCGGTACAAAACGTTAGCCCGTAAAGGCGTAATGAGTTGCTCTCCTGCTGATAGAAGGTAAAAGTTGTTCTCTGTAAAAGTTCTTTTAATGAGCTCTCCTCCTTGGTACCTCGACCGCATGAATTGAAGCCTACTACTAGACTGACAAGTGAGTCTCATCGTGAGATATATAATCATTCCACATCATGCCGGTACAAAACGTTAGCCCGTCAAGGCGTAATGAGTTGCTCTCCTGCTGATAGAAGGTAAAAGTGGTTCTCTGTAAAAGTTGTTTTAATGAGCTCTCCTCCTTGGTACCTCGACCGCATGAATTGAAGCCTACTACTAGACTGACAAGTGAGTCTCATGGTGAGATATATAATCATTCCACATCATGCCGGTACAAAACGTTAGCCCGTAAAAGCGTAATGAGTTTCTCTCCTGCTGATAGAAGGTAAAAGTTGTTCTCTGTAAAAGTTGTTTTAATGAGCTCTCCTCCTTGGTACCTCGACCGCACGAGTTGAAGCCTACTACTAGACTGACAAGTGAGTCTCATCGTGAGATATATAATCATTCCACATCATGCCGGTACAAAACGTTAGCCCGTAAAGGCGTAATGAGTTTCTCTCCTGCTGATAGAAGGTAAAAGTTGTTCTCTGTAAAAGTTGTTTTAATGAGCTCTCCTCCTTGGTACCTCGACCGCACGAGTTGAAGCCTACTACTAGACTGACAAGTGAGTCTCATCGTGAGATATATAATCATTCCACATCATGCCGGTACAAAACGTTAGCCCGTAAAGGCGTAATGAGTTTCTCTCCTGCTGATAGAAGGTAAAAGTTGTTCTCTGTAAAAGTTGTTTTAATGAGCTCTCCTCCTGGGTACCTCGACCGCATGAATTGAAGCCTACTACTAGACTGACAAGTGAGTCTCATCGTCAGATATATAATCATTCCACATCATGCCGGTACAAAACGTTAGCCTGTAAAGTCGTAATGAGTTTCTCTCCTGCTGATAGAAGGTAAAAGTTGTTCTCTGTAAAAGTTGTTTTAATGAGCTCTCCTCCTTGGTACCTCGACCGCACGAGTTGAAGCCTACTACTAGACTGACAAGTGAGTCTCATCGTGAGATATATAATCATTCCACATCATGCCGGTACAAAACGTTAGCCCGTAAAGGCGTAATGAGTTTCTCTCCTGCTGATAGAAGGTAAAAGTTGTTCTCTGTAAAAGTTGTTTTAATGAGCTCTCCTCCTGGGTACCTCGACCGCATGAATTGAAGCCTACTACTAGACTGACAAGTGAGTCTCATCGTCAGATATATAATCATTCCACATCATGCCGGTACAAAACGTTAGCCCGTAAAGGCGTAATGAGTTTCTCTCCTGCTGATAGAAGGTAAAAGTTGTTCTCTGTAAAAGTTGTTTTAATGAGCTCTCCTCCTTGGTACCTCGACCGCACGAGTTGAAGCCTACTACTAGACTGACAAGTGAGTCTCATCCTGAGATATATAATCATTCCACATCATGCCGGTACAAAACGTTAGCCCGTAAAGGCGTAATGAGTTTCTCTCCTGCTGATAGAAGGTAAAAGTTGTTCTCTGTAAAAGTTGTTTTAATGAGCTCTCCTCCTGGGTACCTCGACCGCATGAATTGAAGCCTACTACTAGACTGACAAGTGAGTCTCATCGTGAGATATATAGTCATTCCACATCATGCCGGTACAAAACGTTATCCCGTAAAGGCGTAATGAGTTGCTCTCCTGCTGATAGAAGGTAAAAGTTGTTCTCTGTAAAAGTTGTTTTAATGAGCTCTCCTCCTTGGTACCTCGACCGCACGAGTTGAAGCCTACTACTAGACTGACAAGTGAGTCTCATCGTGAGATATATAATCATTCCACATCATGCCGGTACAAAACGTTAGCCCGTAAAGGCCTAATGAGTTGCACTCCTGCGGATAGAAGGTAAAAGTGGTTCTCTGTAAAAGTTGTTTTAATGAGCTCTCCTCCTTGGTATCTCGACCGCATGAATTGAAGCCTACTACTAGACTGACAAGTGAGTCTCATCGTGAGATATATAATCATTCCACTTCATGCCGGTACAAAACGTTAGCCCGTCAAGGCGTAATGAGTTGCTCTCCTGCTGATAGAAGGTAAAAGTGGTTCTCTGTAAAAGTTGTTTTAATGAGCTCTCCTCCTTGGTATCTCGACCGCATGAATTGAAGCCTACTACTAGACTGACAAGTGAGTCTCATCGTGAGATATATAATCATTCCACTTCATGCCGGTACAAAACGTTAGCCCGTAAAGGCGTATTGAGTTGCTCTCCTGCTGATAGAAGGTAAAAGTTGTTCTCTGTAAAAGTTGTTTTAATGAGCTCTCCTCCTTGGTACCTCGACCGCATGAATTGAAGCCTACTACTAGACTAACAAGTGAGTCTCATCGTGTTATACATAATCATTCCACATCATACCAGTACAAAACGTTAGCCCGTAAAGGCGTAATGAGTTTCTCTCCTGCTGATAGAAGGTAAAAGTGGTTCTCTGTAAAAGTTGTTTTAATGAGATCTCCTCCTTGGTACCTCGACCGCATGAATTGAAGCCTACTACTAGACTAACAAGTGAGTCTCATCGTGAGATACATAATCATTCCACATCATGCCGGTACAAAACGTTAGCCCGTAAAGGCGAAATGAGTTTCTCTCCTGCTGATAGAAGGTAAAAGTTGTTCTCTGTAAAAGTTGTTTTAATGAGCTCTCCTCCTTGGTACCTCGACCGCATAAATTGTAGCCTACTACTAGACTGACAAGTGAGTCTCATCGTGAGATACATAATCATTCCACATCATACCGGTACAAAACGTTAGCCCGTAAAGGCGTAATGAGTTTCTCTCCTGCTGATAGAAGGTAAAAGTGGTTCTCTGTAAAAGTTGTTTTAATGAGATCTCCTCCTTGGTACCTCGACCGCATGAATTGAAGCCTACTACTAGACTAACAAGTGAGTCTCATCATGAGATACATAATCATTCCACATCATGCCGGTACAAAACGTTAGCCCGTAAAGGCGAAATGAGTTTCTCTCCTGCTGATAGAAGGTAAAAGTTGTTCTCTGTAAAAGTTGTTTTAATGAGCTCTCCTCCTTGGTACCTCGACCGCATAAATTGTAGCCTACTACTAGACTGACAAGTGAGTCTCATCGTGAGATATATAATCATTCCACATCATACCGGTACAAAACGTTAGCCCGTAAAGGCGTAATGAGTTTCTCTCCTGCTGATAGAAGGTAAAAGTTGTTCTCTGTAAAAGTTGTTTTAATGAGCTCTCCTCCTTGGTACCTCGACCGCATAAATTGTAGCCTACTACTAGACTGACAAGTGAGGCACATCGTGAGATATATAATCATTCCACTTCATGCCGGTACAAAACGTTAGCCCGTGAAGGCGTAATGAGTTTCTCTCCTGTTGATAGAAGGTAAAAGTTGTTCTCTGTAAAAGTTGTTTTAATGAGCACTCCTCCTTGGTACCTCGACCGCACGAGTTGAAGCCTACTACTAGACTGACAAGTGAGTCTCATCGTGAGATATATAATCATTCCACATCATGCCGGTACAAAACGTTAGCCCGTAAAGGCGAAATGAGTTTCTCTCCTGCTGATAGAATGTAAAAGTTGTCCTCTGTAAAAATTGTTTTAATGATCTCTCCTCCTTGGTACCTCGACCGCATAAATTGAAGCCTACTACTAGACTGACAAGTGAGTCTCATCGTGAGATATATAATCATTCCACATCATGCTGGTACAAAACGTTAGCCCGTAAAGGCGTAATGAGTTTCTCTCCTGCGGATGGAATGTAAAAATTGTTCTCTGTAAAAGTTGTTTTAATGAGCTCTCCTCCTTGGTACCTCGACCGCATGAATTGAAGCCTACTACTAGACTGACAAGTGAGTCTCATCGTGAGATACATAATCATTCCACATCATGTCGGTACAAAACGTTAGCCCGTAAAGGCGTAATTAGTTGCTCTCCTGCTGATAGAAGGTAAAAGTGGTTCTCTGTAAAAGTTGTTTTAATGAGCTCTTCTCCTGGGTACCTCGACCGCATGAATTGAAGCCTACTACTAGACTAACAAGTGAATCTCATCGTGAGATATATAATCATTCCACATCATGCCGGTACAAAACGTTAGCCCGTAAAGGCGAAATGAGTTTCTCTCCTGCTGATAGAATGTAAAAGTTGTCCTCTGTAAAAGTTGTTTTAATGAGCTCTCCTCCTTGGTACCTCGACCGCATAAATTGAAGCCTACTACTAGACTGACAAGTGAGTCTCATCGTGAGATATATAATCATTCCACATCATGCTGGTACAAAACGTTAGCCCGTAAAGGCGTAATGAGTTTCTCTCCTGCGGATAGAATGTAAAAGTTGTTCTCTGTAAAAGTTGTTTTAATGAGCTCTCCTCCTTGGTACCTCGACCGCATGAATTGAAGCCTACTGCTAGACTGACAAGTGAGTCTCATCGTGAGATACATAATCATTCCACATCATGCCGGTACAAA
Source organism: Acanthosepion esculentum (assembly GCA_964036315.1). Taxonomy (NCBI): domain Eukaryota; kingdom Metazoa; phylum Mollusca; class Cephalopoda; order Sepiida; family Sepiidae; genus Acanthosepion; species Acanthosepion esculentum. Next base: position 62,634,927 of record OZ038512.1, read on the forward strand.
ACGTTAGCCCGTAAAGGCGTAATTAGTTGCTCTCCTGCTGATAGAAGGTAAAAGTTGTTCTCTGTAAAAGTTGTTTTAATGAGCTCTCCTCCTGGGTACCTCGACCGCATGAATTGAAGCCTACTACTAGACTGACAAGTGAGTCTCATCGTGAGATATATAATCATTCCACATCATGCCGGTACAAAACGTTAGCCCGTAAAGGCGTAATGAGATGCTCTCCTGCTGATAGAAGGTAAAAGTGGTTCTCTGTAAAAGTTGTTTTAATGAGCTCTCCTCCTTGGTACCACGACCGCATGAATTGAAGCCTACTACTAGACTGACAAGTGAGTCACATCGTGAAATATATAATCATTCCACATCATGCCGGTACAAAACGTTAGCTCGTAAAGGCGTAATGAGTTGCTCTCCTGCTGATAGAAGGTAAAAGTTGTTCTCTGTAAAAGTTGTTTTAATGAGCTCTCCTCCTGGGTACCTCGACCGCATGAATTGAAGCCTACTACTAGACTGACAAGTGAGTCTTATCGTGAGATATATAATCATTCCACATCATGCCGGTACAAAACGTTAGCCCGTAAAGGCGTAATGAGTTGCTCTCCTGCTGATAGAAGGTAAAAGTGGTTCTCTGTAAAAGTTGTTTTAATGAGCTCTCCTCCTTGGTACCACGACCGCATGAATTGAAGCCTACTACTAGACTGACAAGTGAGTCTCATCGTGAGATATATAATCATTCCACATCATGCCGGTACAAAACGTTAGCCCGTAAAGGCGTAATGAGTTGCTCTCCTGCTGATAGAAGGTAAAAGTTGTTCTCTGTAAAAGTTGTTTTAATGAGCTCTCCTCCTTGGTACCACGACCGCATGAATTGAAGCCTACTACTAGACTGACAAGTGAGTCTCATCGTGAGATATATAATCATTCCACATCATGCCGGTACAAAACGTTAGCCCGTAAAGGCGTAATGAGTTGCTCTCCTGCTGATAGAAGGTAAAAGTGGTTCTCTGTAAAAGTTGTTTTAATGAGCTCTCCTCCTTGGTACCTCGACCGCATGAATTGAAGCCTACTACTAGACTGACAAGTGAGTCTCATCGTGAGATACATAATCATTCCACATCATGCCGGTACAAAACGTTAGCTCGTAAAGGCGTAATGAGTTTCTCTCCTGCTGATAGAAGGTAAAAGTTGTTCTCTGTAAAAGTTGTTTTAATGAGCTCTCCTCCTGGGTACCTCGACCGCATGAATTGAAGCCTACTACTAGACTGACAAGTGAGTCTCATCGTGAGATATATAATCATTCCACATCATGCCGGTACAAAACGTTAGCCCGTAAAGGCGTAATGAGTTGCTCTCCTGCTGATAGAAGGTAAAAGTCGTTCTCTGTAAAAGTTGTTTTAATGAGCTCTCCTCCTTGGTACCACGACCGCATGAATTGAAGCCTACTACTAGACTGACAAGTGAGTCTCATCGTGAGATATATAATCATTCCACATCATGCCGGTACAAAACGTTAGCGCGTAAAGGCGTAATGAGTTGCTCTCCTGCTGATAGAAGGTAAAAGTGGTTCTCTGTAAAAGTTGTTTTAATGAGCTCTCCTCCTTGGTACCTCGACCGCATGAATTGAAGCCTACTACTAGACTGACAAGTGAGACTCATCGAGAGATACAAAATCATTCCACATCATGCCGGTACAAAACGTTAGCCCGTAAAGGCGTAATGAGTTGCTCTCCTGCTGATAGAAGGTAAAAGTTGTTCTCTGTAAAAGTTCTTTTAATGAGCTCTCCTCCTTGGTACCTCGACCGCATGAATTGAAGCCTACTACTTGACTGAAAAGTGAGTCACATCGTGAGATATATAATCATTCCACTTCATGCCGGTACAAAACGTTAGCCCGTGAAGGCGTAATGAGTTTCTCTCCTGCTGATAGAAGGTAAAAGTTGTTCTCTGTAAAAGTTGTTTTAATGAGCTCTCCTCCTTGGTATCTCGACCGCATGAATTGAAGCCTACTACTAGACTGACAAGTGAGTTTTATCGTGAGATATATAATCATTCCACATCATGCCGGTACAAAACGTTAGCCCGTAAAGGCGTAATGAGTTGCTCTCCTGCTGATAGAAGGTAAAAGTGGTTCTCTGTAAAAGTTGTTTTAATGAGCTCTCCTCCTTGGTACCTCGACCGCATGAATTGAAGCCTACTACTAGACTGACAAGTGAGTCTCATCGTGAGATACATAATCATTCCACATCATGCCGGTACAAAAAGTTAGCCCGTAAAGGCGTAATGAGTTTCTCTCCTGCTGATAGAAGATCAAAGTTGTTCTCTCTAAAAGCTGTTTTAATGAGCTCTCCTCCTTGGTACCTCGACCGCATGAATTGAAGCCTACTACTAGACTGACAAGTGAGACTCATCGAGAGATACAAAATCATTCCACATCATGCCGGTACAAAACGTTAGCCCGTAAAGGCGTAATGAGTTGCTCTCCTGCTGATAGAAGGTAAAAGTTGTTCTCTGTAAAAGTTCTTTTAATGAGCTCTCCTCCTTGGTACCTCGACCGCATGAATTGAAGCCTACTACTAGACTGACAAGTGAGTCTCATCGTGAGATATATAATCATTCCACATCATGCCGGTACAAAACGTTAGCCCGTCAAGGCGTAATGAGTTGCTCTCCTGCTGATAGAAGGTAAAAGTGGTTCTCTGTAAAAGTTGTTTTAATGAGCTCTCCTCCTTGGTACCTCGACCGCATGAATTGAAGCCTACTACTAGACTGACAAGTGAGTCTCATGGTGAGATATATAATCATTCCACATCATGCCGGTACAAAACGTTAGCCTGTAAAGGCGTAATGAGTTTCTCTCCTGCTGATAGAAGGTAAAAGTTGTTCTCTGTAAAAGTTGTTTTAATGAGCTCTCCTCCTTGGTACCTCGACCGCACGAGTTGAAGCCTACTACTAGACTGACAAGTGAGTCTCATCGTGAGATATATAATCATTCCACATCATGCCGGTACAAAACGTTAGCCCGTAAAGGCGTAATGAGTTTCTCTCCTGCTGATAGAAGGTAAAAGTTGTTCTCTGTAAAAGTTGTTTTAATGAGCTCTCCTCCTTGGTACCTCGACCGCACGAGTTGAAGCCTACTACTAGACTGACAAGTGAGTCTCATCGTGAGATATATAATCATTCCACATCATGCCGGTACAAAACGTTAGCCCGTAAAGGCGTAATGAGTTTCTCTCCTGCTGATAGAAGGTAAAAGTTGTTCTCTGTAAAAGTTGTTTTAATGAGCTCTCCTCCTGGGTACCTCGACCGCATGAATTGAAGCCTACTACTAGACTGACAAGTGAGTCTCATCGTCAGATATATAATCATTCCACATCATGCCGGTACAAAACGTTAGCCTGTAAAGTCGTAATGAGTTTCTCTCCTGCTGATAGAAGGTAAAAGTTGTTCTCTGTAAAAGTTGTTTTAATGAGCTCTCCTCCTTGGTACCTCGACCGCACGAGTTGAAGCCTACTACTAGACTGACAAGTGAGTCTCATCGTGAGATATATAATCATTCCACATCATGCCGGTACAAAACGTTAGCCCGTAAAGGCGTAATGAGTTTCTCTCCTGCTGATAGAAGGTAAAAGTTGTTCTCTGTAAAAGTTGTTTTAATGAGCTCTCCTCCTGGGTACCTCGACCGCATGAATTGAAGCCTACTACTAGACTGACAAGTGAGTCTCATCGTCAGATATATAATCATTCCACATCATGCCGGTACAAAACGTTAGCCCGTAAAGGCGTAATGAGTTTCTCTCCTGCTGATAGAAGGTAAAAGTTGTTCTCTGTAAAAGTTGTTTTAATGAGCTCTCCTCCTTGGTACCTCGACCGCACGAGTTGAAGCCTACTACTAGACTGACAAGTGAGTCTCATCGTGAGATATATAGTCATTCCACATCATGCCGGTACAAAACGTTATCCCGTAAAGGCGTAATGAGTTGCTCTCCTGCTGATAGAAGGTAAAAGTTGTTCTCTGTAAAAGTTGTTTTAATGAGCTCTCCTCCTTGGTACCTCGACCGCACGAGTTGAAGCCTACTACTAGACTGACAAGTGAGTCTCATCGTGAGATATATAATCATTCCACATCATGCCGGTACAAAACGTTAGCCCGTAAAGGCCTAATGAGTTGCACTCCTGCGGATAGAAGGTAAAAGTGGTTCTCTGTAAAAGTTGTTTTAATGAGCTCTCCTCCTTGGTATCTCGACCGCATGAATTGAAGCCTACTACTAGACTGACAAGTGAGTCTCATCGTGAGATATATAATCATTCCACTTCATGCCGGTACAAAACGTTAGCCCGTCAAGGCGTAATGAGTTGCTCTCCTGCTGATAGAAGGTAAAAGTGGTTCTCTGTAAAAGTTGTTTTAATGAGCTCTCCTCCTTGGTATCTCGACCGCATGAATTGAAGCCTACTACTAGACTGACAAGTGAGTCTCATCGTGAGATATATAATCATTCCACTTCATGCCGGTACAAAACGTTAGCCCGTAAAGGCGTATTGAGTTGCTCTCCTGCTGATAGAAGGTAAAAGTTGTTCTCTGTAAAAGTTGTTTTAATGAGCTCTCCTCCTTGGTACCTCGACCGCATGAATTGAAGCCTACTACTAGACTAACAAGTGAGTCTCATCGTGAGATACATAATCATTCCACATCATACCGGTACAAAACGTTAGCCCGTAAAGGCGTAATGAGTTTCTCTCCTGCTGATAGAAGGTAAAAGTGGTTCTCTGTAAAAGTTGTTTTAATGAGATCTCCTCCTTGGTACCTCGACCGCATGAATTGAAGCCTACTACTAGACTAACAATTGAGTCTCATCGTGAGATACATAATCATTCCAAATCATGCCGGTACAAAACGTTAGCCCGTAAAGGCGAAATGAGTTTCTCTCCTGCTGATAGAAGGTAAAAGTTGTTCTCTGTAAAAGTTGTTTTAATGAGCTCTCCTCCTTGGTACCTCGACCGCATAAATTGTAGCCTACTACTAGACTGACAAGTGAGTCACATCGTGAGATATATAATCATTCCACTTCATGCCGGTACAAAACGTTAGCCCGTGAAGGCGTAATGAGTTTCTCTCCTGTTGATAGAAGGTAAAAGTTGTTCTCTGTAAAAGTTGTTTTAATGAGCACTCCTCCTTGGTACCTCGACCGCACGAGTTGAAGCCTACTACTAGACTGACAAGTGAGTCTCATCGTGAGATATATAATCATTCCACATCATGCTGGTACAAAACGTTAGCCCGTAAAGGCGTAATGAGTTTCTCTCCTGCGGATAGAATGTAAAAATTGTTCTCTGTAAAAGTTGTTTTAATGAGCTCTCCTCCTTGGTACCTCGACCGCATGAATTGAGGCCTACTACTAGACTGACAAGTGAGTCTCATCGTGAGATACATAATCATTCCACATCATGTCGGTACAAAACGTTAGCCCGTAAAGGCGTAATTAGTTGCTCTCCTGCTGATAGAAGGTAAAAGTGGTTCTCTGTAAAAGTTGTTTTAATGAGCTCTTCTCCTGGGTACCTCGACCGCATGAATTGAAGCCTACTACTAGACTAACAAGTGAATCTCATCGTGAGATATATAATCATTCCACATCATGCCGGTACAAAACGTTAGCCCGTAAAGGCGAAATGAGTTTCTCTCCTGCTGATAGAATGTAAAAGTTGTCCTCTGTAAAAGTTGTTTTAATGAGCTCTCCTCCTTGGTACCTCGACCGCATAAATTGAAGCCTACTACTAGACTGACAAGTGAGTCTCATCGTGAGATATATAATCATTCCACATCATGCCGGTACAAAACGTTAGCCCGTAAAGGCGAAATGAGTTTCTCTCCTGCTGATAGAATGTAAAAGTTGTCCTCTGTAAAAGTTGTTTTAATGAGCTCTCCTCCTTGGTACCTCGACCGCATAAATTGAAGCCTACTACTAGACTGACAAGTGAGTCTCATCGTGAGATATATAATCATTCCACATCATGCTGGTACAAAACGTTAGCCCGTAAAGGCGTAATGAGTTTCTCTCCTGCGGATAGAATGTAAAAGTTGTTCTCTGTAAAAGTTGTTTTAATGAGCTCTCCTCCTTGGTACCTCGACCGCATGAATTGAAGCCTACTGCTAGACTGACAAGTGAGTCTCATCGTGAGATACATAATCATTCCACATCATGCCGGTACAAAACGTTAGCCCGTAAAGGCGTAATTAGTTGCTCTCCTGCTGATAGAAGGTAAAAGTGGTTCTCTGTAAAAGTTGTTTTAATGAGCTCTTCTCCTGGGTACCTCGACCGCATGAATTGAAGCCTACTACTAGACTAACAAGTGAATCTCATCGTGAGATATATAATCATTCCACATCATGCCGGTACAAAACGTTAGCCCGTAAAGGCGTAATTAGTTGCTCTCCTGCTGATAGAAGGTAAAAGTTGTTCACTGTAAAAGTTGTTTTAATGAGCACTCCTCCTTGGTACCTCGACCGCACGAGTTGAAGCCTACTACTAGACTAACAAGTGAGTCTCATCGTGAGATACATAATTATTCCACATCATGCCGGTACAAAACGTTAGCCCGTAAAGGCGTAATGAGTTTCTCTCCTGCTGATAGAAGGTAAAAGTTGTCCTCTGTAAAAGTTGTTTTAATGAGCTCTCCTCCTTGGTACCTCGGCCGCATAAATTGAAGCCTACTACTAGACTGACAAGTGAGTCTCATCGTGAGATATATAATCATTCCACATCATGCTGGTACAAAACGTTAGCCCGTAAAGGCGTAATGAGTTTCTCTCCTGCGGATAGAATGTAAAAGTTGTTCTCTGTAAAAGTTGTTTTAATGAGCTCTCCTCCTTGGTACCTCGACCGCATGAATTGAAGCCTACTACTAGACTGACAAGTGAGTCTCATCGTGAGATACATAATCATTCCACATCATGTCGGTACAAAACGTTAGCCCGTAAAGGCGTAATTAGTTGCTCTCCTGCTGATAGAAGGTAAAAGTGGTTCTCTGTAAAAGTTGTTTTAATGAGCTCTTCTCCTGGGTACCTCGACCGCATAAATTGAAGCCTACTACTAGACTAACAAGTGAGTCTCATCGTGAGATATATAATCATTCCACATCATGCCGGTACAAAACGTTAGCCCGTAAAGGCGAAATGAGTTTCTCTCCTGCTGATAGAATGTAAAAGTTGTCCTCTGTAAAAGTTGTTTTAATGAGCTCTCCTCCTTGGTACCTCGACCGCATAAATTGAAGCCTACTACTAGACTGACAAGTGAGTCTCATCGTGAGATATATAATCATTCCACATCATGCTGGTACAAAACGTTAGCCCGTAAAGGCGTAATGAGTTTCTCTCCTGCGGATAGAATGTAAAAGTTGTTCTCTGTAAAAGTTGTTTTAATGAGCTCTCCTTGGTACCTCGACCGCATGAATTGAAGCCTACTACTAGACTGACAAGTGAGTCTCATCGTGAGATACATAATCATTCCACATCATGCCGGTACAAAACGTTAGCCCGTAAAGGCGTAATTAGTTGCTCTCCTGCTGATAGAAGGTAAAAGTGGTTCTCTGTAAAAGTTGTTTTAATGAGCTCTTCTCCTGGGTACCTCGACCGCATGAATTGAAGCCTACTACTAGACTGACAAGTGAGTCTCATCGTGAGATACATAATCATTCCACATCATGCCGGTACAAAACGTTAGCCCGTAAAGGCGTAATTAGTTGCTCTCCTGCTGATAGAAGGTAAAAGTTGTTCTCTGTAAAAGTTGTTTTAATGAGCTCTCCTCCTGGGTACCTCGACCGCATGAATTGAAGCCTACTACTAGACTGACAAGTGAGTCTCATCGTGAGATATATAGTCATTCCACATCATGCCGGTACAAAACGTTATCCCGTAAAGGCGTAATGAGTTGCTCTCCTGCTGATAGAAGGTAAAAGTTGTTCTCTGTAAAAGTTGTTTTAATGAGCTCTCCTCCTTGGTACCTCGACCGCACGAGTTGAAGCCTACTACTAGACTGACAAGTGAGTCTCATCGTGAGATATATAATCATTCCACATCATGCCGGTACAAAACGTTAGCCCGTAAAGGCCTAATGAGTTGCACTCCTGCGGATAGAAGGTAAAAGTGGTTCTCTGTAAAAGTTGTTTTAATGAGCTCTCCTCCTTGGTATCTCGACCGCATGAATTGAAGCCTACTACTAGACTGACAAGTGAGTCTCATCGTGAGATATATAATCATTCCACTTCATGCCGGTACAAAACGTTAGCCCGTCAAGGCGTAATGAGTTGCTCTCCTGCTGATAGAAGGTAAAAGTGGTTCTCTGTAAAAGTTGTTTTAATGAGCTCTCCTCCTTGGTATCTCGACCGCATGAATTGAAGCCTACTACTAGACTGACAAGTGAGTCTCATCGTGAGATATATAATCATTCCACTTCATGCCGGTACAAAACGTTAGCCCGTAAAGGCGTATTGAGTTGCTCTCCTGCTGATAGAAGGTAAAAGTTGTTCTCTGTAAAAGTTGTTTTAATGAGCTCTCCTCCTTGGTACCTCGACCGCATGAATTGAAGCCTACTACTAGACTAACAAGTGAGTCTCATCGTGAGATACATAATCATTCCACATCATACCGGTACAAAACGTTAGCCCGTAAAGGCGTAATGAGTTTCTCTCCTGCTGATAGAAGGTAAAAGTGGTTCTCTGTAAAAGTTGTTTTAATGAGATCTCCTCCTTGGTACCTCGACCGCATGAATTGAAGCCTACTACTAGACTAACAATTGAGTCTCATCGTGAGATACATAATCATTCCAAATCATGCCGGTACAAAACGTTAGCCCGTAAAGGCGAAATGAGTTTCTCTCCTGCTGATAGAAGGTAAAAGTTGTTCTCTGTAAAAGTTGTTTTAATGAGCTCTCCTCCTTGGTACCTCGACCGCATAAATTGTAGCCTACTACTAGACTGACAAGTGAGTCTCATCGTGAGATACATAATCATTCCACATCATACCGGTACAAAACGTTAGCCCGTAAAGGCGTAATGAGTTTCTCTCCTGCTGATAGAAGGTAAAAGTGGTTCTCTGTAAAAGTTGTTTTAATGAGATCTCCTCCTTGGTACCTCGACCGCATGAATTGAAGCCTACTACTAGACTAACAAGTGAGTCTCATCGTGAGATACATAATCATTCCACATCATGCCGGTACAAAACGTTAGCCCGTAAAGGCGAAATGAGTTTCTCTCCTGCTGATAGAAGGTAAAAGTTGTTCTCTGTAAAAGTTGTTTTAATGAGCTCTCCTCCTTGGTACCTCGACCGCATAAATTGTAGCCTACTACTAGACTGACAAGTGAGTCTCATCGTGAGATATATAATCATTCCACATCATACCGGTACAAAACGTTAGCCCGTAAAGGCGTAATGAGTTTCTCTCCTGCTGATAGAAGGTAAAAGTTGTTCTCTGTAAAAGTTGTTTTAATGAGCTCTCCTCCTTGGTACCTCGACCGCATAAATTGTAGCCTACTACTAGACTGACAAGTGAGTCACATCGTGAGATATATAATCATTCCACTTCATGCCGGTACAAAACGTTAGCCCGTAAAGGCGTAATGAGTTTCTCTCCTGCGGATAGAATGTAAAAGTTGTTCTCTGTAAAAGTTGTTTTAATGAGGTCTCCTCCTTGGTACCTCGACCGCATGAATTGAAGCCTACTGCTAGACTGACAAGTGAGTCTCATCGTGAGATACATAATCATTCCACATCATGCCGGTACAAAACGTTAGCCCGTAAAGGCGTAATTAGTTGCTCTCCTGCTGATAGAAGGTAAAAGTGGTTCTCTGTAAAAGTTGTTTTAATGAGCTCTTCTCCTGGGTACCTCGACCGCATGAATTGAAGCCTACTACTAGACTAACAAGTGAATCTCATCGTGAGATATATAATCATTCCACATCATGCCGGTACAAAACGTTAGCCCGTAAAGGCGTAATTAGTTGCTCTCCTGCTGATAGAAGGTAAAAGTTGTTCACTGTAAAAGTTGTTTTAATGAGCACTCCTCCTTGGTACCTCGACCGCACGAGTTGAAGCCTACTACTAGACTAACAAGTGAGTCTCATCGTGAGATACATAATCATTCCACATCATGCCGGTACAAAACGTTAGCCCGTAAAGGCGTAATGAGTTTCTCTCCTGCTGATAGAAGGTAAAAGTTGTCCTCTGTAAAAGTTGTTTTAATGAGCTCTCCTCCTTGGTACCTCGGCCGCATAAATTGAAGCCTACTACTAGACTGACAAGTGAGTCTCATCGTGAGATATATAATCATTCCACATCATGCTGGTACAAAACGTTAGCCCGTAAAGGCGTAATGAGTTTCTCTCCTGCGGATAGAATGTAAAAGTTGTTCTCTGTAAAAGTTGTTTTAATGAGCTCTCCTCCTTGGTACCTCGACCGCATGAATTGAAGCCTACTACTAGACTGACAAGTGAGTCTCATCGTGAGATACATAATCATTCCACATCATGTCGGTACAAAACGTTAGCCCGTAAAGGCGTAATTAGTTGCTCTCCTGCTGATAGAAGGTAAAAGTGGTTCTCTGTAAAAGTTGTTTTAATGAGCTCTTCTCCTGGGTACCTCGACCGCATAAATTGAAGCCTACTACTAGACTAACAAGTGAGTCTCATCGTGAGATATATAATCATTCCACATCATGCCGGTACAAAACGTTAGCCCGTAAAGGCGAAATGAGTTTCTCTCCTGCTGATAGAATGTAAAAGTTGTCCTCTGTAAAAGTTGTTTTAATGAGCTCTCCTCCTTGGTACCTCGACCGCATAAATTGAAGCCTACTACTAGACTGACAAGTGAGTCTCATCGTGAGATATATAATCATTCCACATCATGCTGGTACAAAACGTTAGCCCGTAAAGGCGTAATGAGTTTCTCTCCTGCGGATAGAATGTAAAAGTTGTTCTCTGTAAAAGTTGTTTTAATGAGCTCTCCTTGGTACCTCGACCGCATGAATTGAAGCCTACTACTAGACTGACAAGTGAGTCTCATCGTGAGATACATAATCATTCCACATCATGCCGGTACAAAACGTTAGCCCGTAAAGGCGTAATTAGTTGCTCTCCTGCTGATAGAAGGTAAAAGTGGTTCTCTGTAAAAGTTGTTTTAATGAGCTCTTCTCCTGGGTACCTCGACCGCATGAATTGAAGCCTACTACTAGACTGACAAGTGAGTCTCATCGTGAGATACATAATCATTCCACATCATGCCGGTACAAAACGTTAGCCCGTAAAGGCGTAATTAGTTGCTCTCCTGCTGATAGAAGGTAAAAGTTGTTCTCTGTAAAAGTTGTTTTAATGAGATCTCCTCCTTGGTACCTCGACCGCACGAGTTGAAGCCTACTACTAGACTAACAAGTGAGTCTCATCGTGAGATACATAATCATTCCACATCATGCCGGTACAAAACCTTAGCCCGTAAAGGCGAAATGAGTTGCTCTCCTGGTGATAGAAGGTAAAAGTTGTTCTCTGTAAAAGTTGTTTTAATGAGCTCTCCTCCTTGGTACCTCGACCGCATTAATTGAAGCCTACTACTAGACTGACAAGTGAGTCTCATCGTGAGATATATAATCATTCCACATCATGCTGGTACAAAACGTTAGCCCGTAAAGGCGTAATGAGTTTCTCTCCTGCGGATAGAATGTAAAAGTTGTTCTCTGTAAAAGTTGTTTTAATGAGCTCTCCTCCTTGGTACCTCGACCGCATGAATTGAAGCCTACTACTAGACTGACAAGTGAGTCTCATCGTGAGATACATAATCATTCCACATCATGCCGGTACAAAACGTTAGCCCGTCAAGGCGTAATGAGTTGCTCTCCTGCTGATAGAAGGTAAAAGTTGTTCTCTGTAAAAGTGGTTTTAATGAGCTCTCCTCCTTGGTACCTCGACCGCATAAATTGTAGCCTACTACTAGACTGACAAGTGAGTCTCATCGTGAGATATATAATCATTCCACATCATGCCGGTACAAAACGTTAGCCCGTAAAGGCGTAATTAGTTGCTCTCCTGCTGATAGAAGGTAAAAGTTGTTCTCTGTAAAAGTTGTTTTAATGAGCTCTCCTCCTGGGTACCTCGACCGCATGAATTGAAGCCTACTACTAGACTGACAAGTGAGTCTCATCGTGAGATATATAATCATTCCACATCATGCCGGTACAAAACGTTAGCCCGTAAAGGCGTAATGAGTTGCTCTCCTGCTGATAGAAGGTAAAAGTGGTTCTCTGTAAAAGTTGTTTTAATGAGCTCTCCTCCTTGGTACAACGACCGCATGAATTGAAGCCTACTACTAGACTGACAAGTGAGTCTCATCGTGAGATATATAATCATTCCACATCATGCCGGTACAAAACGTTAGCCCGTAAAGGCGTAATGAGTTGCTCTCCTGCTGATAGAAGGTAAAAGTGGTTCTCTGTAAAAGTTGTTTTAATGAGCTCTCCTCCTTGGTACCTCGACCGCATGAATTGAAGCCTACTACTAGACTGACAAGTGAGACTCATCGAGAGATACAAAATCATTCCACATCATGCCGGTACAAAACGTTAGCCCGTAAAGGCGTAATGAGTTGCTCTCCTGCTGATAGAAGGTAAAAGTTGTTCTCTGTAAAAGTTCTTTTAATGAGCTCTCCTCCTTGGTACCTCGACCGCATGAATTGAAGCCTACTACTAGACTGACAAGTGAGTCACATCGTGAGATATATAATCATTCCACTTCATGCCCGTACAAAACGTTAGCCCGTGAAGGCGTAATGAGTTTCTCTCCTGCTGATAGAAGGTAAAAGTTGTTCTCTGTAAAAGTTGTTTTAATGAGCTCTCCTCCTTGGTATCTCGACCGCATGAATTGAAGCCTACTACTAGACTGACAAGTGAGTCTTATCGTGAGATATATAATCATTCCACATCATGCCGGTACAAAACGTTAGCCCGTAAAGGCGTAATGAGTTGCTCTCCTGCTGATAGAAGGTAAAAGTGGTTCTCTGTAAAAGTTGTTTTAATGAGCTCTCCTCCTTGGTACCTCGACCGCATGAATTGAAGCCTACTACTAGACTGACAAGTGAGTCTCATCGTGAGATACATAATCATTCCACATCATGCCGGTACAAAAAGTTAGCCCGTAAAGGCGTAATGAGTTTCTCTCCTGCTGATAGAAGATCAAAGTTGTTCTCTGTAAAAGCTGTTTTAATGAGCTCTCCTCCTTGGTACCTCGACCGCATGAATTGAAGCCTACTACTAGACTGACAAGTGAGACTCATCGAGAGATACAAAATCATTCCACATCATGCCGGTACAAAACGTTAGCCCGTAAAGGCGTAATGAGTTGCTCTCCTGCTGATAGAAGGTAAAAGTTGTTCTCTGTAAAAGTTCTTTTAATGAGCTCTCCTCCTTGGTACCTCGACCGCATGAATTGAAGCCTACTACTAGACTGACAAGTGAGTCTCATCGTGAGATATATAATCATTCCACATCATGTCGGTACAAAACGTTAGCCCGTAAAGGCGTAATGAGTTGCTCTCCTGCTGATAGAAGGTAAAAGTGGTTCTCTGTAAAAGTTGTTTTAATGAGCTCTCCTCCTTGGTACCTCGACCGCATGAATTGAAGCCTACTACTAGACTGACAAGTGAGTCTCATGGTGAGATATATAATCATTCCAAATCATGCCGGTACAAAACGTTAGCCCGTAAAGGCGTAATGAGTTTCTCTCCTGCTGATAGAAGGTAAAAGTTGTTCTCTGTAAAAGTTGTTTTAATGAGCTCTCCTCCTTGGTACCTCGACCGCACGAGTTGAAGCCTACTACTAGACTGACATGTGAGTCTCATCGTGAGATATATAATCATTCCACATCATGCCGGTACAAAACGTTAGCCCGTAAAGGCGTAATGAGTTTCTCTCCTGCTGATAGAAGGTAAAAGTTGTTCTCTGTAAAAGTTGTTTTAATGAGCTCTCCTCCTTGGTACCTCGACCGCACGAGTTGAAGCCTACTACTAGACTGACAAGTGAGTCTCATCGTGAGATATATAATCATTCCACATCATGCCGGTACAAAACGTTAGCCCGTAAAGGCGTAATGAGTTTCTCTCCTGCTGATAGAAGGTAAAAGTTGTTCTCTGTAAAAGTTGTTTTAATGAGCTCTCCTCCTGGGTACCTCGACCGCATGAATTGAAGCCTACTACTAGACTGACAAGTGAGTCACATCGTCAGATATATAATCATTCCACATCATGCCGGTACAAAACGTTAGCCTGTAAAGTCGTAATGAGTTTCTCTCCTGCTGATAGAAGGTAAAAGTTGTTCTCTGTAAAAGTTGTTTTAATGAGCTCTCCTCCTTGGTACCTCGACCGCACGAGTTGAAGCCTACTACTAGACTGACAAGTGAGTCTCATCGTGAGATATATAATCATTCCACATCATGCCGGTACAAAACGTTAGCCCGTAAAGGCGTAATGAGTTTCTCTCCTGCTGATAGAAGGTAAAAGTTGTTCTCTGTAAAAGTTGTTTTAATGAGCTCTCCTCCTGGGTACCTCGACCGCATGAATTGAAGCCTACTACTAGACTGACAAGTGAGTCTCATCGTCAGATATATAATCATTCCACATCATGCCGGTACAAAACGTTAGCCCGTAAAGGCGTAATGAGTTTCTCTCCTGCTGATAGAAGGTAAAAGTTGTTCTCTGTAAAAGTTGTTTTAATGAGCTCTCCTCCTTGGTACCTCGACCGCACGAGTTGAAGCCTACTACTAGACTGACAAGTGAGTCTCATCCTGAGATATATAATCATTCCACATCATGCCGGTACAAAACGTTAGCCCGTAAAGGCGTAATGAGTTTCTCTCCTGCTGATAGAAGGTAAAAGTTGTTCTCTGTAAAAGTTGTTTTAATGAGCTCTCCTCCTGGGTACCTCGACCGCATGAATTGAAGCCTACTACTAGACTGACAAGTGAGTCTCATCGTGAGATATATAATCATTCCACATCATGCCGGTACAAAACGTTATCCCGTAAAGGCGTAATGAGTTGCTCTCCTGCTGATAGAAGGTAAAAGTAGTTGTCTGTAAAAGTTGTTTTAATGAGCTCTCCTCCTTGGTACCTCGACCGCACGAGTTGAAGCCTACTACTAGACTGACAAGTGAGTCTCATCGTGAGATATATAATCATTCCACATCATGCCGGTACAAAACGTTAGCCCGTAAAGGCCTAATGAGTTGCACTCCTGCGGATAGAAGGTAAAAGTGGTTCTCTGTAAAAGTTGTTTTAATGAGCTCTCCTCCTTGGTATCTCGACCGCATGAATTGAAACCTACTACTAGACTGACAAGTGAGTCTCATCGTGAGATATATAATCATTCCACTTCATGCCGGTACAAAACGTTAGCCCGTCAAGGCGTAATGAGTTGCTCTCCTGCTGATAGAAGGTAAAAGTGGTTCTCTGTAAAAGTTGTTTTAATGAGCTCTCCTCCTTGGTATCTCGACCGCATGAATTGAAGCCTACTACTAGACTGACAAGTGAGTCTCATCGTGAGATATATAATCATTCCACTTCATGCCGGTACAAAACGTTAGCCCGTCAAGGCGTAATGAGTTGCTCTCCTGCTGATAGAAGGTAAAAGTGGTTCTCTGTAAAAGTTGTTTTAATGAGCTCTCCTCCTTGGTATCTCGACCGCATGAATTGAAGCCTACTACTAGACTGACAAGTGAGTCTCATCGTGAGATATATAATCATTCCACTTCATGCCGGTACAAAACGTTAGCCCGTCAAGGCGTAATGAGTTGCTCTCCTGCTGATAGAAGGTAATAGTGGTTCTCTGTAAAAGTTGTTTTAATGAGATCTCCTCCTTGGTATCTCGACCGCAAGAATTGAAGCCTACTACTAGACTGACAAGTGAGTCTCATCGTGAGATATATAATCATTCCACTTCATGCCGGTACAAAACGTTAGCCCGTAAAGGCGTATTGAGTTGCTCTCCTGCTGATAGAAGGTAAAAGTTGTTCTCTGTAAAAGTTGTTTTAATGAGCTCTCCTCCTTGGTACCTCGACCGCATGAATTGAAGCCTACTACTAGACTAACAAGTGAGTCTCATCGTGAGATACATAATCATTCCACATCATACCGGTACAAAACGTTAGCCCGTAAAGGCGTAATGAGTTTCTCTCCTGCTGATAGAAGGTAAAAGTGGTTCTCTGTAAAAGTTGTTTTAATGAGATCTCCTCCTTGGTACCTCGACCGCATGAATTGAAGCCAACTACTAGACTAACAAGTGAGTCTCATCGTGAGATACATAATCATTCCACATCATGCCGGTACAAAACGTTAGCCCGTAAAGGCGAAATGAGTTTCTCTCCTGCTGATAGAAGGTAAAAGTTGTTCTCTGTAAAAGTTGTTTTAATGAGCTCTCCTCCTTGGTACCTCGACCGCATAAATTGTAGCCTACTACTAGACTGACAAGTGAGTCTCATCGTGAGATACATAATCATTCCACATCATACCGGTACAAAACGTTAGCCCGTAAAGGCGTAATGAGTTTCTCTCCTGCTGATAGAAGGTAAAAGTGGTTCTCTGTAAAAGTTGTTTTAATGAGATCTCCTCCTTGGTACCTCGACCGCATGAATTGAAGCCTACTACTAGACTAACAAGTGAGTCTCATCGTGAGATACATAATCATTCCACATCATGCCGGTACAAAACGTTAGCCCGTAAAGGCGAAATGAGTTTCTCTCCTGCTGATAGAAGGTAAAAGTTGTTCTCTGTAAAAGTTGTTTTAATGAGCTCTCCTCCTTGGTACCTCGACCGCATAAATTGTAGCCTACTACTAGACTGACAAGTGAGTCTCATCGTGAGATATATAATCATTCCACATCATACCGGTACAAAACGTTAGCCCGTAAAGGCGTAATGAGTTTCTCTCCTGCTGATAGAAGGTAAAAGTTGTTCTCTGTAAAAGTTGTTTTAATGAGCTCTCCTCCTTGGTACCTCGACCGCATAAATTGTAGCCTACTACTAGACTGACAAGTGAGTCACATCGTGAGATATATAATCATTCCACTTCATGCCGGTACAAAACGTTAGCCCGTGAAGGCGTAATGAGTTTCTCTCCTGCTGATAGAAGGTAAAAGTTGTTCTCTGTAAAAGTTGTTTTAATGAGCTCTCCTCCTTGGTACCTCGACCGCATGAATTGAAGCCTACTACTAGACTGACAAGTGAGTCTCATCGTCAGATATATAATCATTCCACATCATGCCGGTACAAAACGTTAGCCCGTAAAGGCGTAATGAGTTTCTCTCCTGCTGATAGAAGGTAAAAGTTGTTCTCTGTAAAAGTTGTTTTAATGAGCTCTCCTTCTTGGTACCTCGACCGCACGAGTTGAAGCCTACTACTAGACTGACAAGTGAGTCTCATCCTGAGATATATAATCATTCCACATCATGCCGGTACAAAACGTTAGCCCGTAAAGGCGTAATGAGTTTCTCTCCTGCTGATAGAAGGTAAAAGTTGTTCTCTGTAAAAGTTGTTTTAATGAGCACTCCTCCTTGGTACCTCGACCGCACGAGTTGAAGCCTACTACTAGACTGACAAGTGAGTCTCATCGTGAGATATATAATCATTCCATATCATGCCGGTACAAAACGTTAGCCCGTAAAGGCGAAATGAGTTTCTCTCCTGCTGATAGAATGTAAAAGTTGTCCTCTGTAAAAGTTGTTTTAATGAGCTCTCCTCCTTGGTACCTCGACCGCATAAATTGAAGCCTACTACTAGACTGACAAGTGAGTCTCATCGTGAGATATATAATCATTCCACATCATGCTGGTACAAAACGTTAGCCCGTAAAGGCGTAATGAGTTTCTCTCCTGCGGATAGAATGTAAAAGTTGTTCTCTGTAAAAGTTGTTTTAATGAGCTCTCCTCCTTGGTACCTCGACCGCATGAATTGAAGCCTACTACTAGACTGACAAGTGAGTCTCATCGTGAGATACATAATCATTCCACATCATGTCGGTACAAAACGTTAGCCCGTAAAGGCGTAATTAGTTGCTCTCCTGCTGATAGAAGGTAAAAGTGGTTCTCTGTAAAAGTTGTTTTAATGAGCTCTTCTCCTGGGTACCTCGACCGCATGAATTGAAGCCTACTACTATACTAACAAGTGAATCTCATCGTGAGATATATAATCATTCCACATCATGCCGGTACAAAACGTTAGCCCGTAAAGGCGAAATGAGTTTCTCTCCTGCTGATAGAATGTAAAAGTTGTCCTCTGTAAAAGTTGTTTAATGAGCTCTCCTCCTTGGTACCTCGACCGCATAAATTGAAGCCTACTACTAGACTGACAAGTGAGTCTCATCGTGAGATATATAATCATTCCACATCATGCCGGTACAAAACGTTAGCCCGTAAAGGCGAAATGAGTTTCTCTCCTGCTGATAGAATGTAAAAGTTGTCCTCTGTAAAAGTTGTTTTAATGAGCTCTCCTCCTTGGTACCTCGACCGCATAAATTGAAGCCTACTACTAGACTGACAAGTGAGTCTCATCGTGAGATATATAACCATTCCACATCATGCTGGTACAAAACGTTAGCCCGTAAAGGCGTAATGAGTTTCTCTCCTGCGGATAGAATGTAAAAGTTGTTCTCTGTAAAAGTTGTTTTAATGAGCTCTCCTCCTTGGTACCTCGACCGCATGAATTGAAGCCTACTGCTAGACTGACAAGTGAGTCTCATCGTGAGATACATAATCATTCCACATCATGCCGGTACAAAACGTTAGCCCGTAAAGGCGTAATTAGTTGCTCTCCTGCTGATAGAAGGTAAAAGTGGTTCTCTGTAAAAGTTGTTTTAATGAGCTCTTCTCCTGGGTACCTCGACCGCATGAATTGAAGCCTACTACTAGACTGACAAGTGAGTCTCATCGTGAGATACATAATCATTCCACATCATGCCGGTACAAAACGTTAGCCCGTAAAGGCGTAATTAGTTGCTCTCCTGCTGATAGAAGGTAAAAGTTGTTCACTGTAAAAGTTGTTTTAATGAGCACTCCTCCTTGGTACCTCGACCGCACGAGTTGAAGCCTACTACTAGACTAACAAGTGAGTCTCATCGTGAGATACATAATCATTCCACATCATGCCGGTACAAAACGTTAGCCCGTAAAGGCGTAATGAGTTTCTCTCCTGCTGATAGAAGGTAAAAGTTGTCCTCTGTAAAAGTTGTTTTAATGAGCTCTCCTCCTTGGTACCTCGACCGCATAAATTGAAGCCTACTACTAGACTGACAAGTGAGTCTCATCGTGAGATATATAATCATTCCACATCATGCTGGTACAAAACGTTAGCCCGTAAAGGCGTAATGAGTTTCTCTCCTGCGGATAGAATGTAAAAGTTGTCCTCTGTAAAAGTTGTTTTAATGAGCTCTCCTCCTTGGTACCTCGACCGCATAAATTGAAGCCTACTACTAGACTGACAAGTGAGTCTCATCGTGAGATATATAATCATTCCACATCATGCTGGTACAAAACGTTAGCCCGTAAAGGCGTAATGAGTTTCTCTCCTGCGGATAGAATGTAAAAGTTGTTCTCTGTAAAAGTTGTTTTAATGAGCTCTCCTCCTTGGTACCTCGACCGCATGAATTGAAGCCTACTACTAGACTGACAAGTGAGTCTCATCGTGAGATACATAATCATTCCACATCATGCCGGTACAAAACGTTAGCCCGTAAAGGCGTAATTAGTTGCTCTCCTGCTGATAGAAGGTAAAAGTGGTTCTCTGTAAAAGTTGTTTTAATGAGCTCTTCTCCTGGGTACCTCGACCGCATGAATTGAAGCCTACTACTAGACTGACAAGTGAGTCTCATCGTGAGATACATAATCATTCCACATCATGCCGGTACAAAACGTTAGCCGGTAAAGGCGTAATTAGTTGCTCTCCTGCTGATAGAAGGTAAAAGTTGTTCTCTGTAAAAGTTGTTTTAATGAGATCTCCTCCTTGGTACCTCGACCGCACGAGTTGAAGCCTACTACTAGACTAACAAGTGAGTCTCATCGTGAGATACATAATCATTCCACATCATGCCGGTACAAAACGTTAGCCCGTAAAGGCGAAATGAGTTTCTCTCCTGGTGATAGAAGGTAAAAGTTGTTCTCTGTAAAAGTTGTTTTAATGAGCTCTCCTCCTTGGTACCTCCACCGCATTAATTGAAGCCTACTACTAGACTGACAAGTGAGTCTCATCGTGAGATATATAATCATTCCACATCATGCTGGTACAAAACGTTAGCCCGTAAAGGCGTAATGAGTTTCTCTCCTGCGGATAGAATGTAAAAGTTGTTCTCTGTAAAAGTTGTTTTAATGAGCTCTCCTCCTTGGTACCTCGACCGCATGAATTGAAGCCTACTACTAGACTGACAAGTGAGTCTCATCGTGAGATACATAATCATTCCACATCATGCCGGTACAAAACGTTAGCCCGTCAAGGCGTAATGAGTTCTCTCCTGCTGATAGAAGGTAAAAGTTGTTCTCTGTAAAAGTTGTTTTAATGAGCTCTCCTCCTTGGTACCTCGACCGCATAAATTGTAGCCTACTACTAGACTGACAAGTGAGTCTCATCGTGAGATATATAATCATTCCACATCATGCCGGTACAAAACGTTAGCCCGTAAAGGCGTAATTGTTGCTCTCCTGCTGATAGAAGGTAAAAGTTGTTCTCTGTAAAAGTTGTTTTAATGAGCACTCCTCCTTGGTACCTCGACCGCATGAATTGAAGTCTACTACTAGACTGACAAGTGAGTCACATCTTGAGATATATGATCATTCCACTTCATGCCGGTACTAAACGTTATCCCGTAAAGGCGTAATGAGTTGCTCTCCTGCTGATAGAAGGTAAAAGTTGTTCTCTGTAAAAGTTGTTTTAATGAGCTCTCCTCCTTGGTACCTCGACCGCATGAATTGAAGCCTACTACTAGACTGACAAGTGAGTCACAACTTGAGATATATGATCATTCCACTTCATGCCGGTACTAAACGTTAGCCCGTGAAGGCGTAATGAGTTTCTCTCCTGCTGATAGAAGGTAAAAGTGGTTCTCTGTAAAAGTTGTTTTAATGAGATCTCCTCCTTGGTACCTCGACCGCATAAATTGAAGCCTACTACTAGCCTGACAAGTGAGTCTCATCGTGAGATATATAATCATTCCACATCATGCCGGTACAAAACGTTAGCCCGTAAAGGCGTAATTAGTTGCTCTCCTGCTGATAGAAGGTAAAAGTTGTTCTCTGTAAAAGTTGTTTTAATGAGCACTCCTCCTGGGTACCTCGACCGCATAAATTGAAGCCTACTACTAGACTGACAAGTGAGTCTCATCGTGAGATATATAATCATTCCACATCATGCCGGTACAAAACGTTAGCCCGTAAAGGCGTAATGAGTTTCTCTCCTGCGGATAGAAGGTAAAAGTTGTTCTCTGTAAAAGTTGTTTTAATGAGCACTCCTCCTGGGTACCTAGACCGCATAAATTGAAGCCTACTACTAGACTGACAAGTGAGTCACATCGTGAGATATATAATCATTCCACTTCATGCCGGTACAAAACGTTAGCCCGTAAAGGCGTAATTAGTTGCTCTCCTGCTGATAGAAGGTAAAAGTGGTTCTCTGTAAAAGTTGTTTTAATGAGCTCTCCTCCTTGGTACCTCGACCGCATAAATTGTAGCCTACTACTAGACTGACAAGTGAGTCTCATCGTGAGATATATAATCATTCCACATCATGCCGGTACAAAACGTTATCCCGTAAAGGCGTAATGAGTTGCTCTCCTGCTGATAGAAGGTAAAAGTTGTTCTCTGTAAAAGTTGTTTTAATGAGCTCTCCTCCTTGGTACCTCGACCGCATGAATTGAAGCCTACTACTAGACTGACAAGTGAGTCACATCTTGAGATATATGATCATTCCACTTCATGCCGGTACTAAACGTTAGCCCGTGAAGGCGTAATGAGTTTCTCTCCTGCTGATAGAAGGTAAAAGTGGTTCTCTGTAAAAGTTGTTTTAATGAGATCTCCTCCTTGGTACCTCGACCGCATGAATTGAAGCCTACTACTAGACTGACAAGTGAGTCTCATCGTGAGATACATAATCATTCCACATCATGCCGGTACAAAACGTTAGCCCGTAAAGGCGTAATGAGTTTCTCTCCTGCTGATAGAAGGTAAAAGTTGTTCTCTGTAAAAGTTGTTTTAATGAGCTCTCCTCCTTGGTACCTCGACCGCATGAATTGAAGCCTACTACTAGACTGACAAGTGAGTCACATCTTGAGATATATGATCATTCCACTTCATGCCGGTACTAAACGTTAGCCCGTGAAGGCGTAATGAGTTTCTCTCCTGCTGATAGAAGGTAAAAGTGGTTCTCTGTAAAAGTTGTTTTAATGAGATCTCCTCCTTGGTACCTCGACCGCATGAATTGAAGCCTACTACTAGACTAACAAGTGAGTCTCATCGTGAGATACATAATCATTCCACATCATGCCGGTACAAAACGTTAGCCCGTAAAGGCGAAATGAGTTTCTCTCCTGCTGATAGAAGGTAAAAGTTGTTCTCTGTAAAAGTTGTTTTAATGAGTTCTCCTCCTTGGTACCTCGACCGCATAAATTGTAGCCTACTACTAGACTGACAAGTGAGTCTCATCGTGAGATATATAATGATTCCACATCATACCGGTACAAAACGTTAGCCCGTAAAGGCGTAATGAGTTTCTCTCCTGCTGATAGAAGGTAAAAGTTGTTCTCTGTAAAAGTTGTTTTAATGAGCTCTCCTCCTTGGTACCTCGACCGCATAAATTGTAGCCTACTACTAGACTGACAAGTGAGTCTCATCGTGAGATATATAATCATTCCACATCATGCCGGTACAAAACGTTAGCCCGTAAAGGCGTAATGAGTTTCTCTCCTGCTGATAGAAGGTAAAAGTTGTTCTCTGTAAAAGTTGTTTTAATGAGCTCTCCTCCTTGGTACCTCGACCGCATAAATTGAAGCCTACTACTAGACTGACAAGTGAGTCACATCGTGAGATATATAATCATTCCACTTCATGCCGGTACAAAACGTTAGCCCGTAAAGGCGTAATTAGTTTCTCTCCTGGTGATAGAAGGTAAAAGTTGTTCTCTGTAAAAGTTGTTTTAATGAGCACTCCTCCTTGGTACCTCGACCGCACGAGTTGAAGCCTACTACTAGACTGACAAGTGAGTCACATCTTGAGATATATGATCATTCCACTTCATGCCGGTACTAAACGTTAGCCCGTAAAGGCGTAATGAGTTGCTCTCCTGCTGATAGAATGTAAAAGTTGTTCTCTGTAAAAGTTGTTTTAATGAGCTCTCCTCCTTGGTACCTCGACCGCATTAATTGAAGCCTACTACTAGACTGACAAGTGAGTCTCATCGTGAGATATATAATCATTCCACATCATGCCGGTACAAAACGTTATCCCGTAAAGGCGTAATGAGTTGCTCTCCTGCTGATAGAATGTAAAAGTTGTTCTCTGTAAAAGTTGTTTTAATGAGCTCTCCTCCTTGGTACCTCGACCGCACGAATTGTAGCCTACTACTAGACTGACAAGTGAGTCTCATCGTGAGATATATAATCATTCCACATCATGCCGGTACAAAACGTTATCCCGTAAAGGCGTAATGAGTTGCTCTCCTGCTGATAGAAGGTAAAAGTGGTTCTCTGTAAAAGTTGTTTTAATGAGCTCTCCTCCTTGGTACCTCGACCGCATGAATTGAAGCCTACTACTAGACTGACAAGTGAGTCTCATCGTGAGATACATAATCATTCCACATCATGCCGGTACAAAACGTTAGCCCATAAAGGCGTAATGAGTTGCTCTCCTGCTGATAGAAGGTAAAAGTTGTTCTCTGTAAAAGTTGTTTTAATGAGCTCTCCACCTTGGTACCTCGACCGCATGAATTGAAGCCTACTACTAGACTGACAAGTGAGTCTCATCGTGAGATATATAATCATTCCACATCATGCTGGTACAAAACGTTAGCCCGTAAAGGCGTAATGAGTTGCACTCCTGCGGATAGAATGTAAAAGTTGTTCCCTGTAAAAGTTGTTTTAATGAGCTCTCCTCCTTGGTACCTCGACCGCACGAATTGAAGCCTACTACTAGACTGACAAGTGAGTCTCATCGTGAGATATATAATCATTCCACATCATGCTGGTACAAAACGTTAGCCCGTAAAGGCGTAATGAGTTGCACTCCTGCGGATAGAATGTAAAAGTTGTTCCCTGTAAAAGTTGTTTTAATGAGCTCTCCTCCTTGGTACCTCGACTGCATGAATTGAAGCCTACTACTAGACTGACAAGTGAGTCACATCTTGAGATATATAATCATCCCACATCATGCTGGTACAAAACGTTGGCCCGTAACGGCCTTTATGAGTTGCTCTCCTGCGGATAGAAGTTAAAAGTGGTTCTCTGTAAAAGTTGTTTTAATGAGCTCTCATCCTTGGTACCTCGACCGCATGAATTGAAGCCTACTACTAGACTGAAAAGTGAGTCACATCGTGAGATATATAATCATTCCACTTCATGCCGGTACAAAACGTTAGCCCGTAAAGGCGTAATTAGTTGCTCTCCTGCTGATAGAAGGTAAAAGTTGTTCTCTGTAAAAGTTGTTTTAATGGGCTCTTCTCCTGGGTACCTCGACCGCATGAATTGAAGCCTACTACTAGACTGACAAGTGAGTCTCATCGTGAGATATATAACCATTCCACATCATGCCGGTACAAAACGTTAGCCCGTAAAGGCGTAATGAGTTTCTCCCCTGCTGATAGAAGGTAAAAGTTGTTCTCTGTAAAAGTTGTTTTAATGAGCTCTCCTCCTTGGTACCTCGACCGCATGAATTGAAGCCTACTACTAGACTGACAAGTGAGTCTCATCGTGAGATATATAATCATTCCACATCATGCCGGTACAAAACGTTAGCCCGTAAAGGCGTAATGAGTTTCTCTCCTACTGATAGAAGGTAAAAGTTGTTCTCTGTAAAAGTTGTTTTAATGAGCTCTCCTCCTTGGTACCTCGACCGCATGAATTGAAGCCTACTACTAGACTAACAAGTGAGTCTCATCGTGAGATACATAATCATTCCACATCATGCCGGTACAAAACGTTATCCCGTAAAGGCGTAATGAGTTGCACTCCTGCGGATAGAATGTAAAGGTTGTTCTCTGTAAAAGTTGTTTTCATGAGCTCTCCTCCTTGGTACCTCGACCGCATGAATTGAAGCCTACTACTAGACTGACAAGTGAGTCACATCTTGAGATATATAATCATCCCACATCATGCTGGTACAAAACGTTGGCCCGTAAAGGCCTTTATGAGTTGCTCTCCTGCGGATAGAAGTTAAAAGTTGTTCTCTGTAAAAGTTGTTTTAATGAGCTCTCCTCCTTGGTACCTCGACCGCATAAATTGAAGCCTACTACTAGACTGACAAGTGAGTCTCATCGTGAGATATATAATCATTCCACATCATGCCGGTACAAAACGTTAGCCCGTAAAGGCGTAATGAGTTTCTCTCCTGCTGATAGAAGGTAAAAGTTGTTCTCTGTAAAAGTTGTTTTAATGAGCTCTCCTCCTTGGTACCTCGACCGCACGAGTTGAAGCCTACTACTAGACTGACAAGTGAGTCTCATCGTGAGATATATAATCATTCCACATCATGCCGGTACAAAACGTTAGCCCGTAAAGGCGTAATGAGTTTCTATCCTGCTGATAGAAGGTAAATGTTGTTCTCTGTAAAAGTTGTTTTAATGAGCTCTCCTCCTTGGTACCTCGACCGCATGAATTGAAGCCTACTACTAGACTGACAAGTGAGTCTCATCGTGAGATATATAATCATTCCACATCATGCCGGTACAAAACGTTAGCCCGTAAAGGCGTAATGAGTTTCTCTCCTGCTGATAGAAGGTAAAAGTTGTTCTCTGTAAAAGTTGTTTTAATGAGCTCTCCTCCTTGGTACCTCGACCGCATGAATTGAAGCCTACTACTAGACTGACAAGTGAGTCTCATCGTGAGATATATAATCATTCCACATCATGCCGGTACAAAACGTTAGCCCGTAAAGGCGTAATGAGTTTCTCTCCTGCTGATAGAAGGTAAAAGTTGTTCTCTGTAAAAGTTGTTTTAATGAGCTCTCCTCCTTGGTACCTCGACCGCATAAATTGTAGCCTACTACTAGACTGACAAATGAGTCTCATCGTGAGATATATAATCATTCCACATCATGCTGGTATAAAACGTTAGCCCGTAAAGGCGTAATGAGTTGCACTCCTGCGGATAGAATGTAAAAGTTGTTCTCTGTAAAAGTTGTTTTCATGAGCTCTCCTCCTTGGTACCTCGACCGCATGAATTGAAGCCTACTACTAGACTGACAAGTGAGTCTCATCGTGAGATATATAATCATTCCACATCATGCCGGTACAAAACGTTAGCCCGTAAAGGCGTAATGAGTTTCTCTCCTGCTGATAGAAGGTAAAAGTTGTTCTCTGTAAAAGTTGTTTTAATGAGCTCTCCTCCTTGGTACCTCGACCGCATAAATTGTAGCCTACTACTAGACTGACAAATGGGTCTCATCGTGAGATATATAATCATTCCACATCATGCTGGTATAAAACGTTAGCCCGTAAAGGCGTAATGAGTTTCTCTCCTGCTGATAGAAGGTAAAAGTTGTTCTCTGTAAAAGTTGTTTTAATGAGCTCTCCTCCTTGGTACCTCGACCGCATAAATTGTAGCCTACTACTAGACTGACAAATGAGTCTCATCGTGAGATATATAATCATTCCACATCATGCTGGTATAAAACGTTAGCCCGTAAAGGCGTAATGAGTTGCACTCCTGCGGATAGAATGTAAAAGTTGTTCTCTGTAAAAGTTGTTTTCATGAGCTCTCCTCCTTGGTACCTCGACCGCATGAATTGAAGCCTACTACTAGACTGACAAGTGAGACTCATCGAGAGATACATAATCATTCCACATCATGCCGGTACAAAACGTTAGCCCGTAAAGGCGTAATGAGTTGCTCTCCTGCTGATAGAAGGTAAAAGTTGTTCTCTGTAAAAGTTGTTTTAATGAGCTCTCCTCCTTGGTACCTCGACCGCATAAATTGTAGCCTACTACTAGACTGACAAGTGAGTCACATCTTGAGATATATGATCATTCCACTTCATGCCGGTACTAAACGTTAGCCCGTAAAGGCGTAATGAGTTGCTCTCCTGCTGATAGAAGGTAAAAGTTGTTCTCTGTAAAAGTTGTTTTAATGAGCTCTCCTCCTTGGTACCTCGACCGCATGAATTGAAGCCTACTACTAGACTGACAAGTGAGTCTCATCGTCAGATATATAATCATTCCACATCATGCCGGTACAAAACGTTAGCCCGTAAAGGCGTAATGAGTTTCTCTCCTGCTGATAGAAGGTAAAAGTTGTTCTCTGTAAAAGTTGTTTTAATGAGCTCTCCTCCTTGGTACCTCGACCGCACGAGTTGAAGCCTACTACTAGACTGACAAGTGAGTCACATCTTGAGATATATGATCATTCCACTTCATGCCGGTACTAAACGTTAGCCCGTGAAGGCGTAATGAGTTGCTCTCCTGCTGATAGAAGGTAAAAGTGGTTCTCTGTAAAAGTTGTTTTAATGAGCTCTCCTCCTTGGTACCTCGACCGCATGAATTGAAGCCTACTACTAGACTGACAAGTGAGTCTCATCGTCAGATATATAATCATTCCACATCATGCCGGTACAAAACGTTAGCCCGTAAAGGCGTAATGAGTTTCTCTCCTGCTGATGGAAGGTAAAAGTTGTTCTCTGTAAAAGTTGTTTTAATGAGCTCTCCTCCTTGGTACCTCGACCGCACGAATTGAAGCCTACTACTAGACTGACAAGTGAGTCACATCTTGAGATATATGATCCTTCCACTTCATGCCGGTACAAAACTTTAGCCCGTGAAGGCGTAATGAGTTTCTCTCCTGCTGATAGATGGTAAAAGTTGTTCTCTGTAAAAGTTATTTTAATGAGCTCTCCTCCTTGGTACCTCGACCGCATGAATTGAAGCCTACTACTAGACTGAAAAGTGAGTCACATCGTGAGATATATAATCATTCCACTTCATGCCGGTACAAAACGTTAGCCCGTAAAGGCGTAATTAGTTGCTCTCCTGCTGATAGAAGGTAAAAGTGGTTCTCTGTAAAAGTTGTTTTAATGAGCTCTTCTCCTGGGTACCTCGACCGCATGAATTGAAGCCTACTACTAGACTGACAAGTGAGTCTCATCGTGAGATATATAACCATTCCACATCATGCCGGTACAAAACGTTAGCCCGTAAAGGCGTAATGAGTTTCTCTCCTGCTGATAGAAGGTAAAAGTTGTTCTCTGTAAAAGTTGTTTTAATGAGCTCTCCTCCTTGGTACCTCGACCGCATGAATTGAAGCCTACTACTAGACTGACAAGTGAGTCTCATCGTGAGATATATGATCATTCCACTTCATGCCGGTACAAAACGTTAGCCCGTAAAGGCGTAATTAGTTGCTCTCCTGCTGATAGAAGGTAAAAGTGGTTCTCTGTAAAAGTTGTTTTAATGAGCTCTCCTCCTTGGTACCACGACCGCATGAATTGAAGCTTACTACTAGACTGACAAGTGAGTCTCATCGTGAGATATATGATCATTCCACTTCATGCCGGTACAAAACGTTAGCCCGTAAAGGCGTAATGAGTTTCTCTCCTGCTGATAGAAGGTAAAAGTTGTTCTCTGTAAAAGTTGTTTTAATGAGCTCTCCTCCTTGGTACCTCGACCGCATGAATTGAAGCCTACTACTAGACTGACAAGTGAGTCTCATCGTGAGATATATAATCATTCCACATCATGCCGGTACAAAACGTTAGCCCGTAAAGGCGTAATGAGTTTCTCTCCTGCTGATAGAAGGTAAAAGTTGTTCTCTGTAAAAGTTGTTTTAATGAGCTCTCCTCCTTGGTACCTCGACCGCATGAATTGAAGCCTACTACTAGACTGACAAGTGAGTCTCATCGTGAGATATATAATCATTCCACATCATGCCGGTACAAAACGTTAGCCCGTAAAGGCGTAATGAGTTTCTCTCCTGCTGATAGAAGGTAAAAGTTGTTCTCTGTAAAAGTTGTTTTAATGAGCTCTCCTCCTTGGTACCTCGACCGCATAAATTGTAGCCTACTACTAGACTGACAAATGAGTCTCATCGTGAGATATATAATCATTCCACATCATGCTGGTATAAAACGTTAGCCCGTAAAGGCGTAATGAGTTGCACTCCTGCGGATAGAATGCAAAAGTTGTTCTCTGTAAAAGTTGTTTTCATGAGCTCTCCTCCTTGGTACCTCGACCGCATGAATTGAAGCCTACTACTAGACTGACAAGTGAGACTCATCGAGAGATACATAATCATTCCACATCATGCCGGTACAAAACGTTAGCCCGTAAAGGCGTAATGAGTTGCTCTCCTGCTGATAGAAGGTAAAAGTTGTTCTCTGTAAAAGTTGTTTTAATGAGCTCTCCTCCTTGGTACCTCGACCGCATAAATTGTAGCCTACTACTAGACTGACAAGTGAGTCACATCTTGAGATATATGATCATTCCACTTCATGCCGGTACTAAACGTTAGCCCGTAAAGGCGTAATGAGTTGCTCTCCTGCTGATAGAAGGTAAAAGTTGTTCTCTGTAAAAGTTGTTTTAATGAGCTCTCCTCCTTGGTACCTCGACCGCATGAATTGAAGCCTACTACTAGACTGACAAGTGAGTCTCATCGTCAGATATATAATCATTCCACATCATGCCGGTACAAAACGTTAGCCCGTAAAGGCGTAATGAGTTTCTCTCCTGCTGATAGAAGGTAAAAGTTGTTCTCTGTAAAAGTTGTTTTAATGAGCTCTCCTCCTTGGTACCTCGACCGCACGAGTTGAAGCCTACTACTAGACTGACAAGTGAGTCACATCTTGAGATATATGATCATTCCACTTCATGCCGGTACTAAACGTTAGCCCGTGAAGGCGTAATGAGTTGCTCTCCTGCTGATAGAAGGTAAAAGTGGTTCTCTGTAAAAGTTGTTTTAATGAGCTCTCCTCCTTGGTACCTCGACCGCATGAATTGAAGCCTACTACTAGACTGACAAGTGAGTCTCATCGTCAGATATATAATCATTCCACATCATGCCGGTACAAAACGTTAGCCCGTAAAGGCGTAATGAGTTTCTCTCCTGCTGATAGAAGGTAAAAGTTGTTCTCTGTAAAAGTTGTTTTAATGAGCTCTCCTCCTTGGTACCTCGACCGCACGAATTGAAGCCTACTACTAGACTGACAAGTGAGTCACATCTTGAGATATATGATCCTTCCACTTCATGCCGGTACAAAACGTTAGCCCGTGAAGGCGTAATGAGTTGCTCTCCTGCTGATAGAAGGTAAAAGTGGTTCTCTGTAAAAGTTGTTTTAATGAGCTCTCCTCC
Organism: Acanthosepion esculentum; assembly: GCA_964036315.1. Classification (NCBI taxonomy): domain Eukaryota; kingdom Metazoa; phylum Mollusca; class Cephalopoda; order Sepiida; family Sepiidae; genus Acanthosepion; species Acanthosepion esculentum. Next base: position 62,665,468 of record OZ038512.1, read on the forward strand.
TTGGTACCTCGACCGCATGAATTGAAGCCTACTACTAGACTGACAAGTGAGTCTCATCGTGAGATACATAATCATTCCACATCATGCCGGTACTAAACGTTAGCCCGTAAAGGCGTAATGAGTTTCTCTCCTGCTGATAGAAGGTAAATGTTGTTCTCTGTAAAAGTTGTTTTAATGAGCACTCCTCCTTGGTACCTCGACCGTATCAATTGAAGCCTACTACTAGACTGACAAGTGAGTGTCATCGTGAGATATATAATCATTCCACATCATGCCGGTACAAAACGGGAGCCCGTGAAGGCGTAATGAGTTGCTCTCCTGCTGATAGAAGATCAAAGTTGTTCTCTGTAACAGTTGTTTTAATAAGCTCTCCTCCTTGGTACCTCGACCGCATGAATTGAAGCCTACTACTAGACTGACAAGTGAGTCTCACCGAGAGATATATAATCATTCCACATCATGCCGGTACAAAACGTTAGCCCGTAAAGGCGTAATGAGTTGCTCTCCTGCTGATAGAAGGTAAAAGTTGTTCTCTGTAAAAGCTGTTTTAATGAGCTCTCCTCCTTGGTACCTCGACCGCATGAATTGAAGCCTACTACTAGACTGACAAGTGAGTCTCATCGTGAGATATATAATCATTCCACATCATGCCGGTACAAAACGTTAGCCCGTGAAGGCGTAATGAGTTGCTCTCCTGCTGACAGAAGGTAAAAGTGGTTCTCTGTAAACGTTGTTTTAATGTGCTCTACTCCTTGGTACTTCGACCGCATGAATTGAAGCCTACTACTAGACTGGAAAAAATGTTTCATCGTGAGATATATAATCATTCCACTTCATGCCGGTACAAAACGTTAGCCCGTGAAGGCGTAATGAGTTGCTCTCCTGCTGACAGAAGGTAAAAGTGGTTCTCTGTAAACGTTGTTTTAATGTGCTCTACTCCTTGGTACTTCGACCGCATGAATTGAAGCCTACTACTAGACTGAAAAGTGAGTCTCATCGTGAGATATATAATCATTCCACATCATGCCGGTACAAAACGTTAGCCCGTAAAGGCGTAATGAGTGGCTCTCCTGCGGATAGAAGGTAAAAGTGGTTCTCTGTAAAAGTTGTTTTAATGTGCTCTCCTCCTTGGTACCTCGACCGCATGAATTGAAGCCTACTACTAGACTGACAAGTGAGTGTCATCGTGAGATATATAATCATTCCACATCATGCCGGTACAAAACGGTAGCCCGTCAAGGCGTAATGAGTTGCTCTCCTGCTGATAGAAGATAAAAGTTGTTCTCTGTAACAGTTGTTTTAATAAGCTCTCCTCCTTTGTACCTCGACCGCATGAATTGAAGCCTACTACTAGACTGACAAGTGAGTCTCATCTTGAGATATATAATCATTCCACATCATGCCGGTACAAAACGTTAGCCCGTGAAGGCGTAATGAGTTGCTCTCCTGCTGATAGAAGGTAAAAGTGGTTCTCTGTAAAAAGTTGTTTCAATGAGCTCTCCTCCTTGGTACCTCGACCGCATGAATTGATGCGTACTACTAGATTGGCAACAAAGTCTCATGTTTTTAGTCTTGAAATTGATGCAACCGTAAGTTCTAGTCTAATAATTTTTTTCTGGCACTTCTCGCCCACTTCTTGCATCCTACAATCTTCAAAAATCTTAGTGAAACGACAATCGCAATTTCTGTCTTTTTGAACTTTCTTCTTTTATTGCCCTTTCTCCTCACTAAATTCTTCTAATTCTTTTCCACTTCCATGAACTCCTCGTGTCTTTTTTTTTTGCTTTGTGAAATGTTTAAAAAAACAGGTTACTTTGAAGATAACCAATTTTTGCCCTGACAATGTACAGACTAATTTCCAAGTTTAGTACATTCGATTCTTATGGGTTGACCCAATATCGCGGCCTTATGCCAGACTAAACTTAGTAAATGACCCTAACTTATTCTCGGTACATGTCGGCATGAGCGGCATGTATAATGGACTAATTTTGAATGTTTATCTCTGGACGATAACGAAGATATAAACTTTCATTTATATTTTGGAGATGTTAACTCAAAATTTTCGTTCAGTACACGAAAAAGTAAATATTAATTGTCAGCTTTACAGAGGGTGAAATTTGACACAAGTTTAGTTATTAAAGACAGGCCTAAGAAATGTCGGTAAAACTGCATACATCAGGGAACGCTCCAATTTTCTTTTTCAGCGAAACGGGAAGTTACACTCGTTAGCTGCAAAAGCAGTTCAAGCAATTATAATGACGGTAATAGAGAAAGTCGTGGTCGATATCACAATGCTTAATAGTATTTACTGTACGATTAGCTTATTGACTAATAGTATTTGAAATACAGGCAATGGTAGTAGCCGTACTAATAGCTTCTTTGGCATCTCCAGAGATAGTAGTAATAATTACGCTTACATTTCATTAGCATTTTGACATGAAAATTACAGAGTAAAGCTGGCGCAACAATACATGCACATGCCCTTAGCTACACACATGCAAACTCAGTCGTTCGCATGTATTCACATTTATATTACACGTGGCATCAGAGACGAGTTTTTATTGGACTAGATAAGTCTTTCTCCCCCTACTACCACAATTGTCTCGACTTTTAGCATTTGTATTGAACATAGAAAGCAAATCTTCCCCGATGTTTCTGTTTGGAGCTGATTATTCACCACCCAAAACCACATCGTCAAGTCAACAGCTCATTAGCATACAGCCCAGTATCTATGGCCGTATATAGACATTTTGATAAGATTTAAGGTGGAGTCTGCCTTTTAAGAGTGTATATCGGTCGGGCATCGTTACAATCAACAGTCCACAATGCGGACCCTTCGTCGGTCTAAAGAAGAAAGAAAGAAAGTTATAAAGTAATAAAGACAGTTCTTTTTCGCTTCACTGTCATTTTGACCTAAAGTTGTAATTAGATTGTTCTATATTGCAGGAATAAAAAATAAATATTGGATGAATTCATTGATAAAACTGTGACAAAAGAAACGGAAAAGTTTGTTTTTTTTTGTTTTTTTTAAAGGCGTGTTCTGGAACTGGACAGCAAAGTTGTTTGTAGAATATGAAACGGTTGAATGTTCAAAAGTGAAAAAGAAGCAACCAGAAAGATAAGGACAAAGAAGGTGTATCAAAACAGAGGAAAGAACTGTTGCTTGCATCCACATAGCAGCAAGGGTTTCACAAGGGAACCACTAAGGGAATTAACTACTGAATAACTTTTATCTAAATTGACTATGGGGTAACAGTGACTGAAATTGGCGGTCAAGTAACTATAGGATTATGCTTTATCCAAGTGTTAAGTTATTCTCTTCTCTCTTACGTCATTGCGGTATGACAGTGACGTGACGGTTCGTCAAGATATCTGACATTGAAGAGATGACAGGAAGAGAATAGATTCATTTTTTCTCCATATTGAAAGTGAAAATAAATAGTCGATTCTGTTTTTATGACCTCCATTCCATCATATTCGGTCTGGCATCACCTTGTAATGTCAATATACAATGGCTTGTAATGTCTTAATATATAATTGTTTATAATGGCTTAATATGTAATGTCTTATGATATTTTAATATATAATGGCTTATAATGTCTAAATATACGACGGTCATTCAATAAATAAGGTGAATTTTTCTGTATAAGGACTTCTAATACAGATAGAAGCTTACTCTTTTTTTATTTTTCAACGTAGTCTCCCAGAACTGTCACAGACTTTTCCCATCTGTGCACAAGCTTCCGTATTCCCTCAGCGTAAAAATCTTTGGACTCATGTCTCAGCCAGTCGCTCACAACACTTTTGACTTCCTCATCACTTTTAAACTTCGTGCTACCCGTGAACGCTTTCAAGGGGCCAAACAGGTGAAAGTCTGAAGGGGCAAGGTCTGGGCTGTAAGGGGGATGAGGGAGCAGTTCCCAGCTCGTTGATGGTCTGCACCGTTTGGGCTGCTGTGTGAGGCCTTGCGTTGTCATGATGCAAGATGACTCCTTCTGACTGATGACCCCTGCGTTTGTCCCAACAGATAAGCTCAAAGTCCTTGCAATGTCATCCACTGTCACCCTTCTGTCAGACTGAATGAGGTCATTGACTGATTCGATGACCTCAGGTGATCTCACTTCTGTAGGCCTCCCAGGCCTGTCTTCATCCTCAACACTGTTCCGTCCTTCTTTAAACAATTTAGCCCACTTGTAGACATATTTTTGGCTGAAACATGTGGCAACATACACAGTTGACATTCTCCTATGAATTTCAACTTGTTTGCACCCTTCAGCAACCAAAATCTTGATAACTGACCGCTGTTCAATCCTGGAGCATGCTTCTTGGTCGGCCATCTTTGTTAATCGCCAAAACTCTCAAAGTTTTTTTTAATCTGCAAAAGAAATTAAATCCATGTGAAAAAGAAGTAAAATAAAAAATAAAAACGAGTAAGCTTCTATCTGTATTAGAAATCCTTATACCGAAAAATTCAACTTATTTATTGAATCACCCTCGTATAATGGCTTATAATGTCTTAATATATAATGGCTTATAATGTCTTAATATATAATGGCTTATAATGGTTTAATATATAATGGCTTATAATATCTTAATATATAATGGCTTGCAATGTCTTAATATATAATGGCTTATAATGTCTTAATATATAATGGCTTATAATGGTTTAATATATAATGGCTTATAATGGCTTAATATATAATGGCTTATAATGGCTTAATATATAATGGCTTGCAATGTCTTAATATATAATTGCTTATAATGGCTTATAATATCCTAATATATCATCACTTAATATATAATGGCTTATAATGGCTTAATATATAATGGCTTAAAATATAATGTCTTAATACATAATGTCTTAATATATAATGGCTTAATATATAATGGCTTATAATGTTTTAATATATTATGGCTTAATATAAAATGGCTTGTAATGTCTTAATATATAATTGCTTATAATAGCTTAATATATAATGGCTTATACTGTCTTAATATATAATGGCCTATAATGGCTTAATATATAATGGCTTACAAGGTCTTAATATATAATGGTTTAAAATGGCTTAATAAAAGAAATATAAATATCTCAGTGGACTGTTTTCTTTTAAAATATTTCTGATTAAATATGTTCTCTGCAAATAAAAGATTATTTTTATGTTGTCTGACATCTCTACTGTTTCTTTATTGAAGGCCGTGAACCACGACAGCTGCAACGATCCATTGTTTGTGAACGAAAGTGGTCTCATCAGTGCACAGTTTAGTACGTTCTCAGCTAATCTTGGATATTTGAACATAAAACATAATTGCATCGTTATGTCACAGTGAATGTGTTAACAGCTAGGAACAGTGCGCAAAAAAATGAGTAACAAATTTTAATATTTTGGGACATACAACGACCATAAAATGTATAATACAAATAAATTTAAATCTAAGCATCCTTGTGTCTTCAGATTTTCTAGATTTAAAATCAGCATTCGTTGTATTACCTATATATATAGGCAACCGGACGTCTAGGCACACTGATGAGCTGTGAAACAGCGAAACAGTCTGTCTGTGGATGACAAATATATATATATATATATATATATATATATATATATATATATATATATATATATAATCATTTATTTAAATATTATAACATAAATATGTTATAAAATCACTACAAAAATAGCCATTTCGTTTCGACACTTCCAGTGTCTTATCAAGTGATGATGTTGAATGTAGAATAAATGGTTTTTAAATCCTAGCGAAGGACCGTTAATGAATTTGGAACTCTTTTAAAAAACATTTATTCTACATTCAACATCATCACTTGATAAGACACTGGAAGTGTCGAAACGAAATGGCTGTTTTTGTAGTGATTTTATAACATATTTATGTTATAATATTTAAATAAATGATATCTGCTCTACTCTGTATTGAGCACTCTTTAAAGAATAATAATTGTTGGTTATTGGAATTTACTCCGTATATACCAATCCCACACTTAAGACAGACGACCGATATCTTCGTCTGCCGAAATAGGATATTCCCCATATGAGGTGATTTGGGATTTTATTGTTTATTATTGCCCTGTAGTAATAAATACATTGAGGTCTTTTTTCGGATCACTTATAATATTTTCTATTATTAGGATCTACTTGGATTATATACCAACGGACTTGTTACCTTTACTATGTATATAATATATATATATATATATATATATATATATATATATATATATATATATATATATATATATATATGTATGTATGTATGTATGTATGTATGTATGTATATACCTTCTGTCCAGTACTAAAAGTTAATTTCCAGGGAAAGGAAGACTTACAAGTTCTTTCTAATGTGTGCTCAAGGATGTCTTTTCAAAATTGACTTCAGTGAACAGGAAGAGCTACACCTTTCAGAATATAGTTTCTCACCAGCGTGTGTTTGCATATGATATACCAAATATGATTTCCGTGAAAAGGAAGTGTCACACAGAACACAAGCATATTGATTATCTCCACTGTGTGTTTGCATGTGTCTACTTACGCTTGACGTGTAAGAAAATGAAGAGCCTTTGGATAGACTGGGTTCTACAGCCTTGGATGTCAACTGGTCTAGGAGAAGCAAAACTCTCAATTCAAAACCTGCAGCGGATCGTTTGGGGACCTTGTGGCACATAGTGCAGCAGGTCGTTGTATTCGGCTTTTTAAAAAGTTTATATGGTTTTGCATAAAACCTTCACCACTATAATCAAATCACATGTGCTGGGGTCTGGCTGTCGGTTCATAGGAACTGAGTTTCTTGACCCTCATACGTCGAAAATACGACGGGAGAGTCCAGCATATATATATATATTCTGCCTGTGGATGACAATATATATATATATATATATATATATATATATATATATATATATATATATATATATATATATATATATAAAGAAATATAGTCTTAACGTGTGATATATTTATGGGATAAAGTACTCAATATCAGAGATAGAGCGTGTGTATGTATAAAAGTGAACATAGAAGTCAACACTTAGAGGCGACAGTCTGTTTCATGCTAGTGCAATCGTCAGGCAACTAGTTGCATGAAACAGACTGTCGCCTCTAAGTGTTGACTTCTATGTTCACTTTTATATATATATATATATATATATATATATATATATATATATATATATATATATATATATATTGTCATCCACAGACAGAATGTTTCGCAGCTCACTAGTGTGGCTAGACATCCGATTGCCTCAAGCTGGGATCGAAACCCTGGTGATTTGGTATCATTCGGAGATTTTACCCCTAAGCGGCAGGGATGAAAGTGAATTTAGACGTATTTATTTTCAGACAAACACACTAGTGACCGGAGAACTCGATTCGTCTTAACGAAGAGTCTTGCATCATCAGCAGTAATAGTCACTGTTTACAAATTCACTTCTCTCCCCGAAGTGCTCAACCGAAGTATTTTTTTCAGGAGCATGTATAATTATTGTCATCCACAGACAGACTGTTTTACTCATCAGTGTGGCCACACACACACACACACACACACACACACACACACACACACACACACACACACACACAGAGATATATATATATATATATATATATATATATATATATATAAAGTGAACATTGAAGTCATCGCTCAGAGGCGACAGGCTGTTTCATGCTAGGCGCAATCGTCAGTATTTACATACGCTCTTTCTCTGATATTGAGCACTTATCCCATAAATATAGCACACCTTAAAACTATATTTCTTCATACACACATAAATACATACACACACACACACACTCACACACGCATATATATATATATATATATATATATATATATATATATATATATATATATATATATATATATGGAGCGATACAACGAACCGACTATCTTAACAGCATTTTGGAGATAGATCATAACTTCTATATGGTTTAATATAAAATAACAATAGGCTCAGTGAATGGAATCTTAAAAGCAGACCATTGACTCACAAGATGAATATCACTTCAAGTTGAGACTCATTTACACTAAGGGGTTTATCCGAATGGGTCGAACTCTATATACGTACTATTCGATTGGGGTATGATATAATTTACACTATTTAATTTGACACACAATCAAAATAATGGAACGATATGTTTTCTGAACTCTACACGCAATTCATATTGCGGTCTACTAAATATGGTTTGAGGCGTGTACAAAAAAAATAGGATAACCAGTATTGTTTGAAATTTACATATGCGCCATGGATCGCAACAGGGTCAAAAATAGTTTCACACAATTCACGGTCAGTCAAGTTAACACAGTTTTCTAAGGCTGCATTAAATTAACAAATGGTTACAATGCATGATTCGAACATTGTACACGCACTACGAAATGCAAGATAAATCCCTTTGTTCAGTTTGTCACGTGAACACAATTATAAGAAAATTCATATCGTTCGATCTCTATTGCAACAGTGGTATGTTTCGGTCGTTTTTTACGATTAGAAGTGTCGGCTTTGGGAAAACGTTTTAAATGGTAAATCTGTAAATTACTCATCATTAGCTTTCTTAAAACTACATTGTTCCTAAAATTCGTCAACGACCTTACTGATGTCATCATTTCTCAATTCGGTTTGGTTTGTTTTACGGTATATCAACCTCAATGGGTTATTTAATGCCGACAAGATTTTTTATTGCTGGTCAAATATTTTATCTATCTATCTATCTATCTATCTATCTATCTATCTATCTATCTATCTATCTATCTATCTCAGTATATATTGGTTTGGTTTGTTTTGTTTTACGGTATATCAACCTCAATGGGTTATTTAATGCCGACAAGATTTTTATTGCTGGTAATATATATTTTTTTTTTAAATGTATTGCTAATATTTTTTTTTGCAAAAATTTATTGCTGGTAATATTTTTTCAAAAAATATATTGCTGGTGATTTTTTTTTCAAAAATGTATTGTTGGTAATAACTTATTGCTGATAATAATTTTTTCCTAAAAAATTCATTGCTGGTAATAATATTTTTACAAAAATGTATTTCTGGTAATAAAAACTTTTTTTTTTTACACGTTTTGACTCCAGTTTGGCGGTTAACTATTTGCCCATAGCTACAACCCCCAACAGGTTATATCACTGCGGGTCAGGGTGAACCTGAGAACACCAGCAATTAAGAGGTGTTTCCACGCTCCTCAAAACTTCCTTATCAGAAGCCTTCTTGTCGTGTGTAGTTTAACCTCTTACCCAGGAAGCGGATGTAGTTTATCGTCATACCGAGAGGACGGTTTTCAACTCGGTATCTTTGCTGATGGAACAACTATTTACTCCTGTCTTAATAGTAAGTCTGATCGGTTCGATAAGGTCTACTTGGGAGCTGATCTCAAAAATTACCTATAAGCTGTTGTTAACTGGGGCAAGAAATGCCTTGTTGAATTTAACACCTCCAAAACGAAATTGATCTCTTTTAATCGTCTGAGAGAACCTTTTTTATTTCCCACCAGCATGGCTGATGATAACATCCAGGAGAGTGCAGCTTCTCGGGCTAACGTTTTTAGCTGATATGAAGTGGAAAGATTTGATTGAATCAATTGCTAGTTATGCTGCTAGGAAAGTTGGTTCAGTGTTTTGTGCTAGACAACTTTTCTCCCCAGAATTTATCTTACATATTTATAAGTCTACCATTCGTCTTTGCCTTGAATATTGTTGCCACATTTGGTCTGGTGTTCCTGCTTTATATTTAAAGATTCTTGATAAAATCCAAAGAACTTGCAATGATATTGGCCCTCACCTGGTATCTCGGCTTCAGTCCCTTTCCCACCACCGTAACGTTGCTTCCCTGTGCCTTTTCTATAAATAATTTAATGGTAATTTTACAGTTGAAATGACTAGATCTAAACAAGTTTTTTTTCTCTCACGCTTCTCGCTTGTGAGACTCTCTTCCTGCTTTGCATCGTCTTAATTCTCAAAAATTTACATACAATGTCAATCTTTATTTTATCTTCTTAATCCCTGTTCTTTTAATGTTCTCACTGCTTAATACTGATTTTTCTCATATTCTCTAAGACTTGGTAAACCCTTCTTCTTGGAAGTTAAATGATTTAAAAAAAAAGAAGAAAAATGTTATTTTTTTTAGATGAAATATTTTATTATTAATACCATATTCAATTTTTAATATTTACTGTTTCATGCACTCCTTTATCAAGTGTTTACCTGAGACCTAAGATCAAAGGGAGTTTTCTTTTGGTTATCTTACATATTGGATTGAGAAAGCTGAGTGTGTGAGAAATTCTCATGAGCACGATCTTTTTTATTTCATATAGTGAACTTGAATTGCCCTCAATCATTTGGAATCAGCTGTAATGGCCGCCCAAAGTTGAGAGCATGCGCAACTGATTTAGTCCGGTGTTTTGTTGCTTGATATGTTTCTTGGGATTTTCTTCATCAGTATTCTTTTTAATCATTTCTTTTTAATCACTTCTTGTTAATCACTTCTTTATGATCACTTCATTTTAATTATTTGTTAATCACTTCTTTTTAATCAATTTTTAATCATTTCCTTTTAATCATTCATTTTTAATCATTTTAATCATTCCTTTTTAATCACTTCTTTTTAATCATTTCTTTTTAACTAATTCTTTTAATCCCTTCTCTTTACTCATTCCTTTTTAATCCTTTCTTTTTAATCACTTTTTAATCATTTCTTTTTAATCACTTCTTTTTAATCGTTTCTTTTTAATCATTTCTTTTTAATCACTTCTTTTTAATCATTTCTTTTTAATCATTTCTTTTTAATCACTTCTTTTTAATCATTTCTTTTTAATCATTTCTTTTTAATCACTTCTTTTTAATCATTTCTTTTTAATCATTTCTTTTTAATCACTTCTTTTTAATCATTTCTTTTTAATCGTTTCTTTTTAATCACTTCTTTTTAATCATTTCTTTTTAATCACTTTTTAATCATTTCTTTTTAATCACTTCTTTTTAATCATTTCTTTTTAATCATTTCTTTTTAATCACTTCTTTTTAATCATTTCTTTTTAATCGTTTCTTTTTAATCATTTCTTTTTAATCACTTCTTTTTAATCATTTCTTTTTAATCATTTCTTTTTAATCACTTCTTTTTAATCGCTTCTTTTTAATCATTTCTTTTTAATCACTTCTTTTTAATCACTTCTTTTTAATCACTTCTTTTTAATCACTTCTTTTTAATCGTTTCTTTTTAATCATTTCTTTTTAATCACTTCTTTTTAATCATTTCTTTTTAATCACTTCTTTTTAATCACTTCTTTTTAATCACTTCTTTTTAATCGTTTCTTTTTAATCATTTCTTTTTAATCATTTCTTTTTAATCATTTCTTTTTAATCACTTCTTTTTAATCACTTCTTTTTAATCATTTCTTTTTAATCGTTTCTTTTTAATCATTTCTTTTTAATCACTTCTTTTTAAATATTTCTTTCAATCGTTTCTTCTTAATCGCTTCTTTTTAATCATTTCTAATGCGCTTTTGATTATTGGACTAATAGTGGGATTTAAATGTCACATTCTTTGAATTTCAGTTTCCAATGCCTTATCTTTTAAAAGTTTATCAAATACTTTTGCTTTTTTAGCAGACGGGATGTCTATATACAAGGTTCGATAATTAAATTGTCATCTAAGTTACGCAAATATGAAAATAACCCAGATATTTCATTTTAACAGATATATTTATCAAAATTACACAAATATATCTTGAAATGCTAAAAAGTAAATTCATTCCATAAAATCGCCAATGGCTTCAACCAAGGCGACTTCGGAATCTCCTGCACCTCTTTCGGGCGATCTTCTTGTTTAAGTTTGTGAATGTTGGTGCCTTTGGTGTTATAAAATTTTTTTGTGCGTATAACAAATAATAATCAAGGGGGTTTCAATCTGGGGTGATAGACGGCCAGATGTAAGGGGTCCTCTGGTCGCAGAAATTGTCTGACAGCCATGACTGGGTTCTCCTACTTGTGTGGCATGGTACAGAGTCCTATTGCCAGACATATGGTCCTCCAGCATCCACCCTCTTGACCCAAAACATCACTACCCCCTCAAGGCACTTGATGTAGGCCTCCATGTTGAGTCTGAGGCCCTCTGGGAAGATGAATGGAGGCATAACGTCGCCATCGCTAGTGATCACTCCAAACACGATGATGTTGACGTTATATATTATCCAACTCTTTTTATATTCTCTGCACTGTCCACAGATTGACACCCAAACACTCTGAAATGTTCGTATTGGAGCTTCCTGTGCAAATGCCAAGCAGTACAGCATGCCGTTTCCAAATTTCTGGCAGAGTGTATTGCGTCATGGTACTCTTTTTCTTACAGACGGTGCCCAACTGACCCTAAAATACTGTGCAGTCGACAAAATAAAAAAAACAAAAAACATGCATGCGTCAAATTAAAAACATAAAATGGCGATTATTTACATTATTCGGACTATTGTCCTCATATTTGTCACCATTTATTGCAACGTTTCGGCCTTCTTCAGGTTGTTGGAATATCGAACTGAACCCTTTATTTCGCGCACTGGAGTAGACTGTTCTAGTTCCTATGCCATGTTTAATGGATATCAGTTATCAGTTATTTCCTGTTAATTTCCCTCTGAAAGTTCTCACACTTTTTGGGTCCTGTCACTGGATCTAACTAACGCCTTTATCCACTGTGCTATGTGTCCTTGAGGACAACTGTGTATGAATTTCTGGGTATTATAAACCTAATGTCTTCAACAACCATTTTTTACCAGTGCTCAGTGTTACCGAAACGTTGTAATAAATATGGCGACAAAGATGAGGACAATAGTCCGAATAATGTAAATAATGTACATAATACCTCATCTCAGAAATATACACAGATAATAAAATGGCGACAATTTACCCTTGTATATGAAATAATACATTTGATTTTTCAAATATGTTATTGTATTATTTTATCCGCTGTGCCATGTCTCCTTGAGGATCTAACTAACGCCTTTATCCACTGTGCCATGTGCCCTTGGTGCAGTGGATAAAGGCGTTAGTTACATGCAGTGACAGGACCCAAAGAGTATGAGTTCAATACCCGGTTATGGCAGTGGAGAACTTGGAGAGGGGAATTAACAGGAGATAACTGACAACTGACATCCATTAAACATGGCACGTGGAACTAGAACAGTCTACCCCAGTGAGCGAAATAAAGGGTTTAGTTCGGCATTCCAACCACCTGAAGAAGGCCGGAGTGTACAACGGCCGAAACGTTGTAATAAATATGGCGACAAAGATGAGGACAATAGTCCAAATAATGTAAATAGTGTAATATTTTTTCTAGTCAGTTCAGCAGTGTCATCACTATTATATATAGTAGTTGAGACATTTTTTCTTTTTTCTTTTTAAGAAAATCACCCCAAGCAAAGCGGGAGTGCCACTAGCACGCTAGGGGTTACAGAGAGTGAGAGCAAGAGTAAAGAGGGAGGGATTACAGAGAGTGAGAGCAAGAGTAAAGAGGGATGTTTGAGGAAAGGATAAAGAGAAGGGCGGGTATCAAG
>OZ038512.1:62684014-62881514 GCA_964036315.1 Acanthosepion esculentum
CAAACATTTTCAATTGCGTTCAAGTCCGGTGAGCATGCAGGATGTCTCAAGAGATGGACCCCATTTTCTTGTAGAAAGGTCAAGGTCTGGCATGCAGCGTGGATTACAGCATTATCCTCTTGGAATAACCATCCATCCCCACACAACGATGGCCCTCCGTCACCAACGATGCTTTTTGTAGCCTGCTAACATAACCAGCCGCTGTCTGACGACCCTGCACCACCTGGAGCGCCATCGTCCCTCTGTAAGAAAAGGCGCCTCATACCATTAGGGACCCTCCACCACTATGACGCATGGAGAAAATTTCAGGAGGCATGTTTTTGTTATGCTAATATTTGGAAGCCATCAGGACCATCTAGATTGAATTTTTTCTCATTAGAAAACAGGACTTTCTTCCACTTCTCAATGTCCCATGTTTGGTATTCACGACCAAACCTTAAACGGTTCTGTTTGTGACGTGGAAGCAGCCGAGGAATTTGTTTGCGCTTTTTAATTAACCATGCCTTTTTGTCGTAAGTGTCGTCTGATGGTTACTGGACTGCAATCAGCATCTGTGGCTGCTTTAATCTGACTAGAAGAAAGTCCACTGGCTTTCACAACAACCGGTCTTATTCTCCTACTCAATGCCGGAGAAATGGGGGGGGCCTACCAGTAGACATTGCGTTTCCATAATGCGCACTGTCCTTTAGAAAGTTGCAAATCACAGTTTTACTGCGATTTACCTTAGCTGCGATCGCCTGTGGTGACAAACCTTGATTATAGAAATCTAGAATTCGAGCACGCTCAACTTCGGTAAGTTTGCTTGCTTTGGGCATGGTGACACCTTTACGCAGTGATTGCTAATCTCTAACTGAACTAAAAACATTGGAATTACCCTAGAGCTAACAATTTATACCCACTGGTCTTATAATTTTGATCAAGTGTAAAACACCTCATTTTATAAAAATGTCCATTTCTGAATAAATTGATCGGATTATAACTTTTTGTCTACATAACCTTTTAGATTATAGAATTAGTAACCTTAAGTAAGAAAAAGTTTATAATGTATCCATGAAAAACAGTCTCTTATAAAAAAATTTTCAAGTGGTCTTAAATTTTTGATCAGGAGTGTATCTATTTTGTGCATTACTATTTTCTTTTGTAGCCTCTTCTAAGCCTAAAGAGCGGAGACAGAACTGCATTTCAAGTGCACATCTTCCATACCATGCCTTCTTATAAAAATATTGATAGTCAATTTTGTTTACGGTTTCTTCATCTGTGTAGATTTCTTTTTAAATATCACACGTTTATATGAAAAATTAATTGGAAATTAATAGGCCGCAAAATTTGTATTTTATGGCTGTCCTCACTCTTACTCTAATCTGTTACCTCTCTCTCTCTATTTCTCTTTCTCTCTCTCTTTCTTTCTCTCTCTCTCTCTCCTTTGCCATTTTTCCTCGTCTTTTCTATTTCTCTTCATATCTCTTTCTCATCCTGGCATTTCGTCTGCTTATCTTTCTTTCTTAATATATTTTTCCCGCCATTTATCTTTCCCGCCATTTATCTTTCCCGCTATTTATCAAGAAAAATCAAACATCGATACAATCAATATTTCGTTTGGTTGGAAAGTGATGAAACTGTTTATTGATTTCGATTTTCTATTGACATCGTAAGGAAGAGCGAATGGAGACAGCGAGTCGATAGTAAACGGAAGTGTCAATCTATCTGACTGTATTGTGACAGAACAGGTTATTTAATGACTAGTTTTTTTTTATTTTTGCCACAAACAGAATTAAACAGATTGAATGACTCATTTAGATGAGTATCGTCATCTTTGTTGTTTCGATTATAATCTTGCGTTCGGAAAGCTATCCAGTCTTTCTTATGCGTATACTGTATCCGCAAGTCTTTATATAATTATATAAGCAGGCATCCATCTTATAGAGAGAATTGGTTCGTCTTAGAAATAAGCATTGCAAGTTTTGGTCTTCATCTATATCCGAGCACTGTCTACTGACGTCGGTACGAAATACACAACTTCTTGAACCAACGAAGATACATCTATCTATACCCTTCTGTCCCTCTCTCTCTCTTTCTGTCTCTCTCTCTCAATACATACATACATACATACACACACACACACACACACACACATATATATATATATATATATATATATATATGCACTTTATTTTAGGATATTATATCGAAAACATGTCAAAATCGCTACACAATTTCAGTCGTGTTTCGATGCGAATCAATGAATCTCACCAGGCGATTGTAAATTATTGGCGAGTGAACGATTTGCCAGTAATTTACAATCGCCTGATAAGATGCATTGATACGCATCGAAACATGACTGCAATTGTATAGCGATTTTGACATGTTTTTGGTGTAATATCCTAAAATAAATAATATTGCTCTACTTTGTATTGAGCCCTCTTTTAAATTAAATGTTATGAACATAGGAATTAATGGCTTTAATTTTTAATCTGACAGTATTTCTTACTGTCTGATTAAAAATGAAATCATTTCCTTAGAAATTATTTTGTTTACAAAAATAAAAAGTCAGCAAATATGGACTTTCAAGTTGATATAGGTTTTCAAAAAATCTGAGGATGTATATTCTGTTAAAAGGATAAATGAAGCTTGCTGGGGTGTAACATTCTCTGTGATCGAATGGTTTAAAGCACACCGAATCAGACAGAGGCTTCCTTTACAAAGTGGACATAGTTTCACCCATGACAGAGAACACATTTTCTTTATTTAGTCTCTTGAATAAGCAAACCAATTGGCATAATTCACAGTTTAAAAAACAAAACAAAAAAAAACGGTGTCTACTCAAACTTGGATATCCACAAAAAGTTTAGAGCAGTAATAAACAGTACCAGGATAAAGAATTTATTGATTCCTTTTATTTATATATAACTCAAAGATTTGTCACTTAGCTGATTGATGTTACCATCAGAATTCCAACTCCAGGGTTTCATAGACAGACACTCTGGGAATTAAACCACCAACTTGTTGGGGCTATCAGCAATTGACTGCTTATACTTTTTGTTATTTATATGCACTTTTAAATGGTGCAAGTTTGTTTGTTTTTTTTTGGGGGGGGGGTTCATAGTGTATGTGTATGTGTGCGTGTGTCTGCGCATATATGAAGAATATCGTAATTGTCATTTTCAGGGGGTTTTTTCACTTTATACTCACTCCTTAACCTTTTCTCTCTTTTTCAGTTACAGTTTGGGTTTTCTAAACATGACAGAGAACACATTATCTTTATTTAGTCTCTTGAATATGCAGACCAATTGGCATAATTCACAGTTTAAAAACTAAACAAAAACATCCCCCAAAAACAGGGTGTCTACTCAAACTTTGTATTGAGCCCTTTTTTAAATTAAATGTTACGAATGTTAGAATTGAACTCTATTCATTCACATCTTAAGTAGTTTCTGGCTCACTAGGATATATATCTATATATATATATGTTTATTTGTGTGTATGTGGTGTGTGTTTGTGCGTGTGTGTGTGTGCGCGTGCGTGTGTGTATGTGTGGTGGACACTCCCGTCGTATCCGACGTATGAGGGTCAAGCAGCTCAGTTCCTAGGGACCGACAGCCCAGACACCAGCACAAATGATTTGAAGGCTTTGTGCAGAACTGACCACACCTTTTGAAGGGCCGAATACAGAGACCTGGTGCATTGCGCAGGTTTTGAATTCAGAATTGTTCTTCTCCTAGACCAGTTGCCATCCAAGGCTATAGTACGCAGTCTGTCCCGCTATTTACCCATAGCTGGAGGGAGAAGAAGAGGATTAATACTTTTCCCAAGGGTATTAGCACGTAAGTGAATGTAATGGATTCGACAGGAATTCGAACTCTTCAATCCGAGCCGCTATCAACTACTCCACCGTGCCCCCCTCTCTCTCTCTCTCTATATATATATATGTGTGTGTGTGTGTGTGTGTGTATGTGTGTAGTTTTAAGGTGTGCTATATTTATGGTATGAGATAGAGCGTATGTAAATATAAATATAAAAGTGAACATTGAAATCAACACTCAGAGGCGACAGGCTGTTTCATGCTGGACGCAATCGTCAGACCTAACGATTGCGTCTAGCATGAAACAGTCTGTCGCCTCTGTGTGTTGACTTCAATGTTCACTTTTACACACACATATATATATATATATATATATAAACGTATATATATATATATATATATATGTATATATAAAAGTATATATATGTATATATAAAAGTATATATATATATATATATATATATATATATATATATATATATATATATAAAGAAGGGATTTCGCCAATAATTGCATTATTATTGCTAATTGATATATATATATATATATATATATATATATATATATATATATATATATGACAATGTAAAAGTACTCTACACAGAGATTTTTAGGAAAATAATAAATTTCTTTTATTACTACTGACCTAAAAACTTTGTCTGAATATAATAAAATAGACTAAGTATAACAAAAAATTAAAAAAATGTTTATCTGCACATAAATTTCTTGACGAATACAACAGAAAGAAAGAAGCAAAATTTTTCGATCCTTATCAATAAACAATGTTGAATATTTAATGGTTTGCCCATTATTTGATATGACGCCTGCCAGTCGTTTGGAATAATTTGAGGTAAGCTTCTTGCAGAAAGAACTACCAATTTATCCTACTTCTGCTGACAAATCGCCTTAAGATCATTTTCGTTTTATGGCTTCTTTTCATGAATTCGAACTTAAAGCTCCTAAAGATTTTCTGTAGGATTGAGGTTAGCCGGATGAGTTAGCCATTGTAAAATCCTGATTTTCTTTTCTTTTCACTACAATCTGCATGGGATCGTTATCTTGCTGAAAAATCTCATTTCTTGGTAGTTTGATGAATTTAAATTAGATTTTCTCTTGTATTTTTCGATACATAGCACTATCCAAAATTCTTCAATCCTATATAGTGCACCCTTACCAATTGAGGGAAAAAAAACTCCCAATTCATAATACTTTCACCACCATCGTTAACAGTCGGGATAATATATCTCAAACTTTTTCCTGTAAAACGTTTGATTTTAATCACGGCAGATCACAATATTTTATCCCAGGATAAAGCAGGTTTATGGACGGGTATTCTTCTATAGTTTATATACGCCAAGGAGTAGTCGATTAAATATTTTTCCTGAACCAATTCCAATGAGAATAAGAAGATGAAACATAACGTGCATCCATGCATGAAATACACTTTAATCTCAACGCCTATATATATATATATATATATATATATATATATATATATATATATATATATATATATAAATGTATGTATGTAAAATGTGTATGTATATAAATATAAATATATATGCAATTTTTTTATAAATATATATATATTCAATTTATATATATATATATATATATATATATATATATTATAAATTAATAGATTTAAAATATGGTTTTACCGCTACACAGTGATGACCATGTTTCAGAAATGGAAGCTAAAGCCCCTGAATTTAATTTTGTTATTAAACCAAAGACATTAGTTCCATTTCCTCATCAAGCGAATTCGCTTGATGAGGAAATGGAACTAATGTCTTTGGTTTAATAACAAAATTAAATTCAGGGGCTTTAGCTTCCATTTCTGAAACATGGTCATCACTGTGTAGCGGTAAAACCATATTTTAAATCTATTAATTTATAATATTAATGCTCTGTAAATTTAAATTTACATAGAGCACTATTGTGTAAAAATAAAAATATCTATAAGAACACCGGATTTTATATCTTACTGTTCTTTCCTTTTTATTTATATATACATATATATATATATATATATATATATATTAAGCGTATCACCCCAAGCAAGGCTGGAGGCCACTATCACGCAAGGGGTTAAAGAAGGGTTGGAGGAAGAGCAGATAGGAGTGGTAAAGGAGAGGATGTGGAGAAAGAGAAAGACAGTGGGTCGATCAAAGCAAGGGGGTTACAGAAGATTTGGAGCGAGAGCAGATAGGAATGAAAAATGAAAGGATGTGGAGAAGGGAAGTGGATAGATCAAGGCAACTGGAGATGTCGATTGACGCTACACTTAAACCGTTGGAGATTGTATTTGTCAGGGAAACAGTAATAGGGAAGGGAGTTCCATAGGCGAGATGTATATATATATATAAATATAAAAGTGGACATAGAAGTCAACGCTTAGAGGCGACAGTCTGTTTTATGCTAGATGCAATCGTCAGGCAACTGTAGATTAAGACTATATATAATAATAATAATAATAATAATAATAATAATAATAATAATAATGAATACAGAATCTTAAAAATCCATTCAGTCATGTTATAATATAATTATAACCTGACTGAATGGATTTTTAAGGATTCTGTATTCATTATTATATTGCTCTGTCCTTACATTGAGCTCTCTTTGGATTTATATCCTCCTTTGAATTATCCCTACTAATCATCAAGTGATGTGATATATATATATATATATATATATATATATATATATATATATATATATATATATATATTTCTTTTATTTCCGAGTACTTTCGACGATGACATCGCTATGTCGAAAGTACTCGGAAATAAAAGAAATATGTATCAACACGGCGATTTTCTCTCGTCTTTCAATAACGAAACCCAAAAACTTATCCGTGAATATGAAAGGATCCCATTGGAAATAAGTAGACAGAACATGTCTAAATTATTCAACGAAACATGTCTCAATGAAAACATGCTGCCAAAATATATATATATATATATATATATATATATATATATATATATATATATAGAGAGAGAGAGAGAGAGAGAGAGAGAGAGAGAGTGTATCAAAATACTTTTACAAACTTTGGATTGGGTTCCTCCCATCAAAACAAGGACAAAAGGTCGTATAAATATATGTCCTCAAATCTTTCGTTTTTGAGTTATTAAGTTTCAAGAACTTTTAAGATAGATTGCGATGTGTTGCACGTAGACTAGGTTATATTTGTCTTTCGTGTACATTTGTGGTTAGTCTTTCTTCAACGTTTAACCTGTGTAGTAGTGAGTTAACTGAGAAGTGCGCAAATAAAAAATGACAGGATATTAATATTGTCAGTAGGCAGGTATGACTTTTGCATATGGTCGTGCGAATGGTAATGTACGCGAGACTGCACGACTATATCCAGACCGAAGGCAGCCGTGTCATCCAACCTTTGCTACTGTTTATCGACGCGTTGGTGAGGCAGGATCCGTGGCACCACAAACAATAGATCCAGGAAGACCGAGATCCGCTCGTGAGCCTGACCACAAAAACACATTCTACAGGCTGCCGAAGACGATCCAGGTATCAGCAGACGTCAAGTGGCCCTAACATGTCGTACATCTCATAGTACCGCACGGAGGGTACATCCAGAGAAGCTCCTGTATCCGTATTATTTGCAACGTGTGCAGAATCTTTCGCCACTCACCACGGGAGAAGTTTTGCTGATGGTTTATTGCACAAACTGCCGATCCGTTGTTTGTCTCTTCAGTTTTGTTTTTACAGAACAAGCAACATTTAGAAGAGATGGAATAACAAATTTACACAACCAATGTTTGTAGGCGGATCGGAATCCCCATGGTACAATACAGGCTAGATACCAGCATCAGTTTTCGATTAATGTGTGGGCTGGATTTATAGGTGACTGTCTGGTAGGTCCATATGTTCTCCTAGCACGTCTTACAGGAGCTGTCTACAGGGACTTTTTTCGAACACACTTCCAGACCTGTTAGAGGATGTACCCCTGCTAATACGAAGACGCATATGATTCATTCATGATGGGGATCCAGCATATTTTAGTCACTGGCTGACATCTACCATATAAGATGGATAGGTAGGGAAGGACCGGTTTCATGCCTGCACATTCACCTAACCTCAATCCTTTGGATTTTTATCCGCGGGCCACCTAAAAACAATTGGTTTATGCAGCACATATTAATAATGTAGAGACACTTCATCAACGTGTCATGGAGGCCTGTGAAACCATTCGACACCGTGTGAGTGTATTCAAAAGGGTCCGCCAGTCAATTATCCATGTGGGTGTAGAAGCAAGCAGGGGACATTTTGAACACTTGTTATGAGTTGTGGTGTACAACGATGTACAACTTTTGGGCATATGTTTGTTTGGTCTAAGGTTTTCAGTGTGGCGAGACGTCCGATTGCTTCAAGCCGGGATCGAAACCCGACCGATTTGGTATATATATATATATATATATATATATATATATATACAATTATAGATAACTGCTAATCCAGTACATCAGGATGAATTGTCTTCTTTTATTAAAAAAAACTTCGGACTGAAGAGATGAATATAAAAATACTCACGATATAAATTATAGTTGAAGTGTATCTTTAAGGTTTTCTTTTATTTGTTATAAGTATATATACATATATATACATATATATATATATATATATATATATATATATATATATATATATATATATATATATATATATATATATATATATTTGTGTGTGTGTGTGTGTGTGTGTGTGTGTGTAAAAAGAGTGAGAGAGATGTAAAGGCAAAAACTATTGCTAAGTCCCAGAAACGTATCCTCCCCAGGAGTATTTTAGTATGCTTTTTCAACATACTAAAATACTCCTGGGGATGTCTGAACTTTTCTTTAAAGAGAATCATTTTTTGTGTTGAGTGCTTCACCTTTAAAGCAGTCTCTCAAGTTTCGACATTGGCAGAATCTCTGTATATGTTTTTTTTTATTAAGTTTTTTTTATGTGCGTACAAACATTAGCCTGCTGTTCTACTTTGCTTAGGATCCTGCTCGGACTGTGCTTTACAGATTCGATGTGCATACAACTTTAAGTTTAATTATTCTTGACTTAACTTTATTGGCAAATGGTTTGAATAAATTTTGATTTTAAAAAGATTTTCCACGAAGACAGAAAAAGAAATACACACAAGAAAACACACGGACATACACACGAACACAAATATTGGTGGTTCCAATAACTTGGAATGATTTTAAATATGAATTAAGTTTAAGCGTCTAATGATTTTTTCTTTTTCTTTTCAGATTTAACAACTTAAGTCTTTGGCAATTTCAACCATGGAAAGACTAACAATCAAACAACGTGTTAGAGTTGTTGAAACCTATTACGAAAATGGACGTTCAAACAGAATTTGAATAAGTTCCCAGGTCGCATCATCTCTGGAAACAGCGAAGTCAGTTGGCCACCATGATCGTACGCCTTGAGATTTCCTCCTTTGAGGTCATCTCAAAACTAAGGTCTATGCCAACAAGCCAACAAAAATTCAACAGCTGAAAGATGAGATAATAAGGCATATTGGTGAAATCGAGAAGCATCTATGCAGAGACGTCATCAAAGTTTTTGACCATCGAGTGGAGGTTTGCCTTCGAAGCCTTGGCGGACATTTGGGTGATATTATTTTTCACACATAATCGGCATGACTTAAATAACATGATCCAATACAGAAATAAATAAATTTTCAGCAATAACACTGATTTATTTACTGCGGACCCGTTAATCCGTATTAATGGAACACCCTTTAGTAGCAGCTCCGGAATATATATATATATATATATATATATATATATATATATATATATATATATATATATATATATATATTGATCTAAATGCATCCAAATATATAAATAAACTAACAACCGATACCGATAAACTAGCCGTTTAGAAAAAACAAATAAAGATAAGCAATCCAAATAAATAAATTAAAAACTGTTCCCGCCAAAATAATAGTTAGAACAAACGACAACAATCAACCCCAAAATTCAACAAATAGCTTTAATTATCTTCCCAAACAAAAACAAACTATTAAATAAGCTATATAAACACATTTTTATTACGTTAATAAAAACACCGATCAAAATAAAAATAAAAGTAAATAAATATATAAGATAAAAATTAAAAAAAAACGAGCAAAATAATTTGACCCAAATAAATAAATAAACAAATAAACGACTTCCGGTAAAATAACTGCCAAAATAAACTACCCACAATAAGCAATATAAACAAATTTTTACTATGTTAATAAAAACACCGATCAAAATAAAATAAATAAATAAATTAATAAATAAAAATAAAAATAAATAAAACAAGCAAAATAATTTGACACAAATAAATAAATAAATAAACAAATAAACGACTTCCGATAAAATAACAGCCAAAATATACTACCCACAATGCACCACTGACCCGTATATATAAATACCCGAGAAAAATAACAGCACTCGTGGCCTGACGATTGCATCTAGCTTGAAACAGACTGTCGCCTCTAAATGATGACTTCTATGTTCACTTATATATATATATATATATATATATATATATATATATATATATATATATATATATATATATATTCCCCTTTTAAGGAAAAAAAGAACGCTGGTCACTTTTGCACTCATCTAATATCTATTGTATAAAGTTTCAAGAGTGCAACTGGAAAAATCGTTCGTAAATTCAAACAAACTGGGTCTGTGGCAGATGTGAAAAGACCATTGCGTGCTCGTTTACACCGTTCAGTTGAAAACATTGCTGCAGTGCACAAGAATGTGGCCGAAAATCAAGACACCTCTATTCGTCATCGCGAGCAGGAATTGAACCTCTCCACGACAACGTTACATCGTTTCCAATTGCACTCTCGGTTGGTCGATTATGTTGACCAAAAAAATCGTGAAGTGCGCGAAATGCATTTCTGTTTGAACGTCCATTTTCGTAATAGGCTTCGATACCTTTAACACGTTGTTTGATTGTTAATCTTTCCATGGTTGAAATTGCCAATGACTTAAGTTGTTAAATCTGAAAGAAAAAGAAAAAATCATTAAACACTTAAACTTAATTCACATTTTAAATCATTCCAAGTTATTGGAACACCCTTTATAAGCACTCAAATACACCCACTCCCGCCACACACACGAGCCTGTAAGCGTAAACATAAAAACACCCGTACACATCTATATACTAATATAAGTATATACAAACGCACACACACTTAAAAGTACAAACACATGCACAAACACGCGTGAATACATACAAATATACCCGCTTGCATACAGATACACGGAAACACACACGGATAAAGACACACACAACTGCATCCACCACTACTTTCGAAAAAGAAACATCATAGGTTTCTGATGTTTGAAAGGTTACAAAGTTTTCGAACTTGATGAAGGCACAAATTTATTTTCTCTGATCCTAACTGATCGATCGTAATCCGACAGTTATTCAATATTAGATCGACCCGTTAGATGTTGCCATCTGCCTGCTTGAAGCATAATATCAACGCACTATTTATGTTGACAAGAGAAGCAACTCTATGGACGAAAGACATTACATACCCCCCCACACACACACGCTCTCTCTTTCTCTCTCCTCTCTCTCTTTCTCTCTCTCTCTCTTTCCCTCTCTCTCTCTTTCTCTCTCTCAAAGCCTAAATCTATATCAGGAGTGCTTTAAAATCACCGAGACTGGACATGGTAAAACGACGTGAATTACTGCATTTCGAATCAGTCATAGTTGGGAGGAAACGAATGGTATATCCCATTTCTGGGGATATTTGGCATTATTTGATCTACGGTCTCACGTATGTACCGGGAATACCTGATGAGAAGTATTACGGCTCACATTAAACAACACTGGTCCTTAATTATCCTGACCAGAAGCATCTGACGAGAAATGACAAGTGACACTGACTCAAATCACATCCACATTCAGTGCAGGAGTTACTAGACGCATATGGAATATTGCTGTCATACATGGTCTGGTGCTCCCGCTGTACGTCTCGAGGTCCTTGGTAAAATACAGAGACGAATATGCATGATGATAGGTCCTGATCTGGCATCTAGTTTGCAATCGCTATCCCACAGACGTGCTGTGGCCTCCCTCTGTCTCTTCTACAAATATTTTCACGGCAACTGTTCCGACGAGCTACTTTCGCTGGTTCCCGGACTACATGAATTTAAATATGCTATCAGGCTGAAATCTCGGTCCCACCCTTTCACAGTCAAAACGGTTAACTGTAACCGTCTCTTCTTCTCAAACAGCTTCTATTCCTGCACTTCCCGTCTGTGGAACTCCCTTCCCCTTACTTGCTTCCCCGATGACTATAATCTTCAAATATTCAAGTGTAATGACAATCGACATCTTTTGATGCCTTGATCTGTTCTCTGTCCTTCTCTATATCGTTTCCTCAAACACGCCTCTTTATTCTTATTCTCTATCCTCTGTAACCCTTTGTGCTAGTGGCACTCTCGCCTTGCTTGGGGTGAATTACCTTAAAAAAAAGATTGAAACGAGATGAAGAACTACACTTCGATTCTCCCCCAAAGGCCGGGACAGTATGCGCACCAATTCGGTATTTACTCATCTAACCACGGTGGTGAAACGAATTTGTTCTTAATACGGGGTGACCATACACGTACGTATGACACAAGGCTCAAAATTGACATCTAACACCCTGAGCTTGTTCCCCGTCCTTCTCTGTATCTTTTCCTCAAATACGCCTCTTTTTTTCTTATTCTCAATCCTCCGTAACCCCTTGCGTGTTAGTGGCACTCCCGCCTTTCTTCGAGTGAATTGCCTTAAAAAAATATCTAGCAGGTCATTTCAACGTTTTTTCGCTTACATAGGATATGGAAGCAAATAACCCAACGCCCTACCTGATCTTGTGATGTCGCTAATGGACCCTTGAGAACAGTCAACCTGTAGCGTGGGGGAGTCCGATGAGTTACTGTTACAGATGTTTAGGGCTGGTGGTAGCCTTCGAGTGTGGTGCAGACCCCATGAAGACATAGGTCTCAGTTGTCGACATGACATCGTATTGTCTAATTCTAGTTCCATATGTTTGCCCGTAATAAGTGTAAACGTGTCACTAAAGATTTTGTTTGTTGATAGAATGAGGCCATGTATAGCCTCTAACAATTTTGACTCTCGTGGCTACTGGCGGCTCTGTAATAACGTGCTAAATAAGTTTGTCTACTCTGCTCTCTTCTTTGTTCTCAATTTAATGTTAATATATACTAATAATGCAGAATGTTTTGTTTGTATATTCATTTCAAATTAATCTTGAGTATCTGGGGTGCCTGACTTTCCACTTAGAACCGAGTATCTATTGAGTGATATGCATATCGCCTCGTTCATGTTTTCTGCTACCATCTTTAAACTAGATCACCACAAAGCATGTGGACTTGATGGTATTCCTGCAATAGTCCTTAAGGCATGTGATCCTGAACTGTCTCTTGTTCTCTCTAAACTTTACAATAAATGCCGTGCTGCTTCTTGCTTTTCTGATTACTAGAAATCATCTTCTGTAGTTCAAGCCTGTAAGAACTCAGACGAATCCTCTGGTCCTTCTAACTATTGGTCTATTAGCCTTGTACCACTTTTTGGCATCGTATTAGAGGTTCTAAGCAAATCAGAATTGGTTAAGCATCTTCCCTCGTAAGTTCTTTCAGATACGCAATATGACTTTCGCTTCTATAGGTCAACTACTGGCGTATTAATGATTATTGCGAAAGGGTCTATTAAGTTTTAGGTAAGAATAGTGAAGACAAGACGGCTGCTTTGGATATCTCGAAGGCATTTCACAGGGTTTAGCAGACGGGTCTTCTTCACAAGTTGAAAGGTTATGGCTTTTCTAGACACATTTTTGAACTGGTTCAATCTTTCTGATGAAATCCCGAAATGAAATTTGTCTTGAATGACCATTCTTCTAGATCCTTTTGCATTAATTCAGATGTCATCAAGGGGGTCTATCCTTGGACCTACGCCGTTCCTAATTTTCATCAAAGGCTTTCCTGGTGGCAGCATTTCTCAACTCGGTATCTATGCTGATGACACAACTATTTCCTCCTGTCCTAATAGTAAGTCTGATCGGTTCTTAAGGGTCAAAATGGCATCTGATCTAGAAAATAACCTACAATCTGTTGTTAACTGGGGCAAAGAATGGCTTGTTAATTTTAATATCTCTAACACAAGCTGATCTCTTTTAATCGTGTGATAGAACCCTTTATTTCTTTCATTAGCATGGCTGATGCTACCCTCCAGGAGAGTGACTCATTGCGCCTTCTTAGGCTAACGTTTTCCACTAAAATAAAGTGGAAAGTTTATATTGAACCATTTGCTAGGTATGCTGTTACGAAAGCTGGTTCACTGCGTTTCGCTAGAAAGCTTTTATCTTGTCAGAATGTATGCACACATATTTATAAGTTGATGCACTGAATATTGCTGCCACATCTGGTATGGTGCTTCAGCTGTGTATTCAGAGATTCTTGATAAAAGACAAAGAAGAATCTGCAATGTTATTGACCCTGATCTGGCATCACGCCTTTACTCACTTTCCCACCGCCGTCATGTAGTTTCCCTGTGATTTTTCTATAAATATTTTCATGGTAATTTTTCTGCTGAACTTTCCTCTGTGGTACGTAGACTTTATGAATTTAAACACAGTGCTAGCTTGGCGACATGGTTTCATCATTCTAGAGTTGAAATGGATAGGGTTAACCGTAGGTTCTATGCTAACACGTTCTTCTCTCGTACCTCTCGCTTGCGGAACTCTCTTCCGGCTTCTTGCTTTCCGGTCAACATTGATCTGCAAAGATTTAAATGCAATATCAAACGTTATCTACTGTATTCTGAATCCATGTTCTTTTACTGCTATTTCTCCTTTATAATGAATGTTCTCGCATTCTTTAACGATCAGTAACCCCTTGTGTATGACGGCTTTATAGCCTTGCTAGGGGTGAAATTATTTAAAAAATGTTAATTAGCTAATAAATATATAGCGTTGATTGCACCAGCTAATCTCTTGAAACATTGCATCTCAAGAAACCTAATAATAGTTTCGATAGATATTGAAAATATGTTTAGCACTGTCCCTGTCAAAGAAAACATGTGCATAACAATACAAAATATATAGTGATTTTCCGAGCGTAGCTGTGCACGAGGTTGAAAGTAGGGGGCACTCGGCGAGGATCGAACTCATTACTCAGTCGTAATTGTTCTAGTGAGACAAACTTGCTAACAATTACACCGTCTCGAGGTGCCCCAAATATGGTTTTCTAAGAGTAGCTTAGATGTGGCATACGGGCGAAAGTATGGAGCACCCAGTGAGGATCGAACTCACTATTCAGTCGTAATAGATCTAGCGAAGCAAGCTTGATAACCATTACACCACGTCGAAGTGCCCAAATAAAAATATATATATATTCTTCCCACGCTCCAGTCTCCGAATATTAGGCCAACAATCATATATAAATTATCTTGTACGAAAAAAGTAAACTTTATGATCATTGTGGCAATATTTTCCCACAGACTTACGACGTATCTATGGGCTCGCTACTCGCCCCCACTTTTCTACATGATCTATTTAGAAAACAAATAGATTTACCAAGGCCTCCATAATTGTATGTTCGATATATTCATAACATTTTCACATTAACAACAACAAAAAAAACCTAAACAAAATAATCACAAAAACTTTAAAGAGACCTGAGAATTAGTCCGCCCTACATTTTACTTGTGAGCACAAAATTAATAATAGAATCTCTTTAAAAATTTTAGTAGACGCTAATGTGTATAATTTTAGTTTAATTTTTAATCCGTGTTTTTTCAATTCAGTCAGTCACTTATGTGCTATGTGCGATACATGACTGACGAGGCAGATTTTTTCTCGCAGTAGATTGCCATTTCTTTCTGCGGTAGACCAGTTGCCATGCAAGGCTACAGAACCCGATCTGTCCTGCTATTTACCCATAGCTGGGGGGAGAAGAAGAGGATTCACACCTTTCCCAAGGGTATTAGCACGTAAATGAATGTAATGGATTTGAATGGAATTCGAACTCGGCTCGTCGATTCCTCAACCCGAGCCGCTTTAATTACAAAAGTTAATTTCCTCACATATATAAAATAAGTGTTATCAAAAATTGATTAACCATGCCAAAATAATTTTTTCTGACACATTATTTTATAAAGAATTTAGCAACGTAAAACAAAGACTGTGTCACAATAACGAAAACGAAATAATTTGCCCTTAAAAAAATTCAGATAAAATAACACAAGTAGTCATCTTGATATAAACATAAAGCCAGGAAACTTCCACTTATTTTCCGTTTGTTTTATTTTGTAGTTGCTGCAAATTTTATATTTTCAGCCATCCTGGGTAAGACAATAAACTACATCCGCGTCCTGGGTAAGACAATAAACTACATCCACGTCCTGGGTAAGACGATAAACTACATCCACGTCCTGGGTAAGACGATAAACTACAGCCGCGTCCTGGGTAAGACGATAAACTACATCCACGTCCTGGGTAAGACGATAAACTACAGCCGCGTCCTGGGTACGACGATAAACTACATCCACGTCCTGGGTAAGACGATAAACTATATCCACGTCCTGGGTAAGACGATAGACTACATCCGCGTCCTGGGTAAGACGATAGACTACATCCAATCCACGTCCTGGGTAAGACGATAAACTATATCCACGTCCTGGGTAAGACGATAAACTATATCCACGTCCTGGGTAAGACGATAATCTACATCCACGTCCTGGGTAAGACGATAAACTATATCCACGTCCTGGTAAGAGGATAAACTACCTCCAACAGCAAGGCCTCTGATCAGGAGGCTTTGATGAGCGTGGAATCACCTCCTGATATAAACACGAAGAAAGGCACCATTAACTTATTCTATCATAACCGTATGCACCCTAATTATAAATACGATCAAAAGACATTAAAAATATAATTCGCTAGTATATATTAATCAGTTAACGATCGCAATAAATCGCTTAGATTTATCATTTATAATAAAAAGTTAAGAATGTCTAACCTAATTATTAGCAATAACTCGAGAACTCCAAAACTCGCCCGTCCTGGGTAAGACGATAAACTACATCCGGCGGCAAGTCCTCTGATCAGGAGGTTTTGAGGCGCATGGAAGCACCTTTTAATTGCTGGTGTTCCCAGGTCCACCCTAACCCGGGGTGGTAGCACCTGTTAAGGTCCCAGCTATGGTCAAATAGTTGACCCCTAAACTGGGGTTGAAACACTATGATAGTGTAAAAATAGCTATTAATATCAGCATACATTAATATATGATATTAATTTTTGTAAAAGCTTATTAACAGCAATAGTTTTGAAGAAAAAAATATTAACAGCAATAAAAATCTTGTCGGCATTAAATAACCCATTGAGGTTGATATGCTGTAAAACAAAACAAACAAAACCAATATATACTGAGATAGATAGATAGATAGATAGATAGATAGATAGATAGATAAAATATATGGCCAACAATAAAAATCTTGTCGGCATTAAATAACCCGTTCAGGTTGATATGCCGTATAACAAACCAAACCAAAGAAAAACACACCCTATATATATATATATATATATATATATATATATATATATATATATATATATATATATATATATATATATATTAATATAAATGTAAAAGTCAATAGGAAATCTAATAGTTGCCAACGCGTTTCTTCCGATTCGGACGAAACGCGTCGGCAACTGTTACAGTTTTCCTATTGTCTTTTACATTTATAAATATTGTCTTTTTTTACAGGTTAACTGAGAAATTTTGCATATATATATATATATATATATATATATATATATATATATATATATATATATATATATATATATATAATGTTCTTTATGTGTTCTCATGTCCTTTGCAAGATTGTATGTCCAATATTAATAAACACAAAACAATATTAATTTCTTACATTGGCCATACACTACACTCTGTCGTAGTTTGATTTGCCTCTTATCGCAACTTATTGCAAATCATGCACCTTCTGATCATCTTATCACAAATAACCAAAATACATGTTTTAGTCGATAATACGAAAATATTATACAGGCCTCGCTATAAAGAAAGGTTCAAAATTTAAGAAAAAACGTGCATTAAATATTTTTCGCCACGGGAAATGATATATTGAAAGGGTCATAAAATATTTAATATGCCTACAAAAACGACAATAACAACAACAAGTGTAAGCATTTGATACATGATTTTCCATTTAGCCGTTATATATGACGTCACTTTGAACTGATACGAATTCCAATTGCAGCGATCTAAACAAGGCCAGGAGGTAGACGACAAAATCTTGTCTATCGTACTAGCATCATCTAGTTCTTGATAATGCCTCAGACAGTCGAAAGTATTTGAAAAAAACGAAAACCAAAAAAAATATGAAGTTCGAATAGTATCTGTCTATGAGATGAGGTATTATGTACACTATTTACATTATTCGGACTATTGTCCTCATCTTTATCGCCATATTTATTACAACGTTTCGGCCCTTTGGTATCTGTCTATATTTCTGAGATGAGGTATTATGTACACTATTTACATTATTCGGACTATTGTCCTCATCTTTATCGCCATATTTATTACAACGTTTCGGCCCTTTAGTATCTGTCTATATTTCTGAGATGAGGTATTATGTACACTATTTACATTATTCGGACTATTGTCCTCATCTTTATCGCCATATTTATTACAACGTTTCGGCCCTTTAGTATCTGTCTATATTTCTGAGATGAGGTATTATGTACACTATTTACATTATTCGGACTACTGTCCTCGTTGTACGCTCCGGCCTTCTTCAGGTGGTTGGAATTTCAAACTGAACCCTTTATTTCGCTCACTGGGGTAGACTGTTCTAGTTCCAAGTGCCATGTTTAATGGATGTCAGTTATCAGTTATCCTCTGTTAATTCCCCTCTCCAAGTTCTCCACTGCCTTAAGCGGGTATTGAACTCACACACTTTGGGTCCTGTCACGTGGATCTAACTAACGCCTTTCGACTGTCTGAGGCATTATCAAGAAGTAGATCCACTGTGCCATGTGTCCTTGAGGACACATGGCACAGTGAATAAAGACGTTAGTTAGATCCAGTGTCAAATACTACTATCCACAACGAGTTCACACCTGCAAAAAAAAAAAAAACACCGTTAGTGAGTCTCCCCGGTTTCTCTGTTTATTTCTCGCACCACTGATGAAGGACACAGGCGTGCCCGAAAATTCCGGACTGATAATGTTAATCTCTGTGCTTCATTTCTGTCTTGTGATTAACGATTAATATTTAATAAATTCTTTTCGCACCGATCACATCGGCCATCTTTTCGTTTTCCCTTGTTTTATTAACCAATCTCTCTCTCTCTCTCTCTCTCTCTCTCTCTATCTATCTATCTATCTATATATATATATATATATATATATATATATATATATATATGTGTGTGTGTGTGTGTGTGTGTATGTATGTATTCATGAGCACTCCTATACCATAAGATTTTGAAAACTTAATAACATTTTCGCTCTTGTCACAAAATAAATCCTTATATTTTATCTTTATTGCCCTCTTTCCTCCTCGATCTCTACCCATCTAGCCAAATTCATCAACACTGACCACAGAAGGGACGTCCTCCACACCCCAAATCCT
The DNA here is from genome assembly GCA_964036315.1 of Acanthosepion esculentum. NCBI lineage: Eukaryota > Metazoa > Mollusca > Cephalopoda > Sepiida > Sepiidae > Acanthosepion > Acanthosepion esculentum. The sequence continues at coordinate 62,703,527 of OZ038512.1, forward strand.
GAAAGCCTCGTCCCCTAATTCAAAATACTCCCCCACCTTTCACGCCGATAAAGACAAAACCGACAAATGCGTTTACCCCCGATCATTTTCAAAATAAGTTTCGCAAGCGGATTTGTACTAATACTACCATCCACAACGAGTTCACACCTGCCAAAGAAAAAAAAAATACTGTTGGTGAGTCTCCCCGGTTTCTCGCACCACTGATGAAGGACACAGGCGTGTCCGAAAATTCTGGACTAATAACATTAATCTCTGTCCTTCGTTTCTGTCTAGTGATTAACGATTAATATTTAATAAATTCTTTTCGCACTGATCGCAACGGCATCTTTTCATTTTCCCTTGTTTTATTAACCAACCTATCTATTTTATATATATATATATATATATATATATATATATATATATATATATATATATATATATATATACATATATATATATATATACATATATATTAATTGAATTTCTTTTTTCCAGGTTTTCAGATTAACCGTTTAGCCATCTTGACATCATTTATCGTAAGAAATACTGAAAAAACTTTAAGTTATTCTCGCTAGAAAGAAAACAGTATAAAATAATTTTGTGTCAGCCCCACTATGTCTTCCTAACTGAGCAATAGTGAGACGAAAAAGATCATTCCGGCCGCCTTCAGTCAAGGTACCAATATTCATACTCTGGCTTCCATCTTCAAAGTCCACTCAAGAACAATAAAGAGAACGGTGAATAGATTTTAAAAAGAGGAACAGTATTGAGGAAAATTGGATCACGAAATCACAACAGCAAGAGGGATCATCATTTTAACTTATAGCTACATACATACTCATTGTTCAAAGTAGAGTCCAGTTGTGTTATAAAAACCTTGGAGAATTCCAGTAAGATATCTTCAGTCATTTCTAAGATACAACGGTTCAAAACTTAATCTAACAATTGGACAATTTTGGTGTTACACCATTTGGACAATTTGGCTGTTACACCCGCGATATATATAGTAAAATATCAATCTAGAGACCATGGTCTAGATTCTAAACCATGGTCTCTAGATTGATATTTTACACACACACACACACACACACACACACACACACACACACACACACACACACACACACACACACATATACATATATATATATATATATATATATTATATATATATATATATATATATATATATAATTCCCATTTCACAATTTGATAGGAAAAATAAAAATAGAAAAGTATCTCCAGTTAACTCTGTCCAGGGCGACTCGCTCGAAGTTAGTATGAGGCATATTGATGACTAAGAAGTTACACTTTATCTTGTCTTTATACCTGAGCCACGGTCGTCTAAAATTCATTTCACCATTGTGAAGCAGGCTATACATGAGGACCTTAGATATTCTGTCGTCACTCATCCTTGCAACATGAGCATCCCAGCGATGTTGTGACTGCATCAAGGTCAACCACCAATGTTGCGTTAGGCGGGAAAATCCGCATTGCATACCCTATTATCAAAATTCAAACGTATAAATACAAATAGCACGGAGACAACGTTTTTGGAAGACATCCAACTGATTAATATAGGGCCTATATTGGGTCCACGATTCTGAGCCATACAACTGTCTGGTATATATATATATATATATATATATATATATATATATATGTGTGTGTGTGTGTGTGTGTGTGTGTGTGTGTGTGTGTCTGTGTGTGTGTGTGTGTGTGTGTGTCTGTGTGTGTGTGTGTGTGTGAATTATGTAAAATGGATTAAATCTGATAAATATTTTAATGTATTTTCTGTTTATACATCTTTTATGGATACACTTAGTTGAGTAAATAAATAATTTAATTAAAAAAAACAGAGCATTTACTTAAATAAGTGTATCCATAAAAAACGCATAAACAAAATATATATATATATATATATATATATATATATATATATATATATATATATATATATTTGAGATGAGGTATTATGTATACTACTTACGTTATTCAGATTATTGTCCTCAACTTTGTTGCCATATTTATTACAACGTTTCGGTCGTTGTACGCTCCGGCCTTCTTCAGGTGGTTGGAATGTCGAACTGAACCCTTTATTTCGCTCACTGGGGTAGACTGTTCTAGTTCCACGTGCAATGTCTAATGGATGTCAGTTATCAGTTATCCCCCGTTAATTCCCCTCTCCAAGTTCTCCACTGCCTTAAACGGGTATTGAACTCACTCTCTTTGGGTCTTGTCACTGGATCTAACCAACGCCTTTATCTACTGTGCCATATGTCCTTGAGGAAATAAAGGGTTCAGTTCGACATTCCAACCACCTGAAGAAGGCCGGAGTGTATAACGGCCGAAACGTTGTAATTAATATGGCGACAAAGATGAGGACAATAGTCCGAATAATGTAAATAGTATATATATATATATATATATATATATATATATATATATATATATATATATTTGTAATTTTGTATTTTTATTTATTTTAATTATGTTTTTAGTTTTCTATTTTTGTCTTGTGTATGTTTTCCGCGAGTGCGCGTCTGCGTGTGTGTGTGTGTTAGGTTTGGGGATCTTTAATCTTGATCATATTCTCGTTTTATGTAGCGGAAAAGGAATTTATTTTCATGTGTGTATTTGGAAATGATTTCTGATTTAGGAGTTTATCGTTACAAATATTTCGGGTTAATCTTGTTTTGTGGAAGCGATTATCAGTATTTTCCCCTAGGTAAAAACTGGTGCTGTTTTTCTTATTTTCCATATTATTATTGTGTTTTTTTTTGTTTTTGTTTTTCAGTTGCAATATGTACTTTGATAAAGAAGTATTATTAACGTATTTTGTAGTGTTGAATTTTGTTTTGTGTGTGTAACTTCTCTGTTTCCAGTGACCTTCTGTTATTCCTATATATTTTCATTTAGGTTTCCTTTGGAGCTTTCCGTAGCTTCGAATGTATTTGATTCGTTTATGCAATTACCGTTTTGTTGGCATCCCTGCTTTGTTCTACATTTAGTGACGACAAGATTTGGTGCTTTTAAGTTATATAATAGTGAATTATTAATTTTCATTTTTCATTTGTTCGAAGACAATGTAATCAACAATATTCCAGGAATAAAGAACTTTATTTTCTAATAATTTTTACTATTTATCAAGACCCTCATCGAGACAAACGATGGTTGTATATAAGCAGAGAGAAAAGATTATAAATGTTGTAATCACCCATCCAACCTACGCACAGTTATTTAGATTGTCATTTCCGAATAACAGTAAATATCAATAGATTTCTGAGATTTATTGTAGAAGGCAATGGCAATGCTGTTCTTCAGTATTCGCAAAAACCAACTGGCAATTTTTCTCAGCTCTGACATCCGCTTGATTTGAACTAAGTTCACCATATAAGTTTGTTTTAATTGAGTTTTTCTCTTAAACAGATGCCAGCTTTGCGGTTGATAGCTGAACCCTTGGAAATGACATGGGTGTCAACGACTAAGGTTATCCATAACATGCAAAGAGACCTTGCATATACTTTGTGCAAATACTCTTGAGGGTGTGGGGTAATTAATCCACTTCTTTCCAGTACCAGCGATGGGTTAAAGGATAATGGAAACTAGGGTGCGCTAAACTTGGTTCTTACACAGTCTAGATGTACATTTTGATTTCAAAACCGCTGGAAATGCAACAGAAAACTAACGAGTGTGTGTGTGTGTGTGTGAGAGAGAGAGAGAGAGAGAGAGAGAGAGAGAATGAGAGAATGAGAGAGAGAATGAGAGAGAGATGTATTATGAATATCGACACTTATACGAGGGGTAATAAAAATTTCTCGATCCGACCAAGGTTTGGTTTGGTTTATTTTGTTTTACGGCATATCAACCTCAATGGGTTATTTAATGCAAACAAAATTTTTATTCCTGGTCATATATTTTATCTATCTATCTATCTATCTATCTATCTATCTATCTATCTATCTATCTATCTATCTATCTAATCTCAGTCTGTTTATATCTATCTATCTATCTATCTATCTATCTATCTATCTATCTATCTATCTATCTGATCTCAGTCTGTTCATATCTATCTATCTATCTATCTGATCTCAGTCTGTTCATATCTATCTATCTATCTATCTATCTATCTATCTATCTATCTATCTATCTATCTAATCTCAGTCTGTTTATATCTATCTATCTATCTATCTATCTCAGTATATATTGGTTTTGTTTTGTTTTACGACAAATCAACCTCAATGGGTTATTTAATGCCGACAAGATTTTTTTTGCTGGCCATCTATCTATCTATCTATCTATCTATCTATCTATCTATCTATCTATCTATCTATCTATCTCAGTATATATTGGTTTGTTTTTTGGTTTTACGGCATATCAACCTCAATGGGTTATTTAATGCCGACAACATTTTTTTTTTCCTCAAAAATCTGTTTCTGGTAATATTTTTTCTTCAAAATCGTATTTCTGGTAATAGTTAACTATTTGCCCATAGCTGGGACCCTAGCAGGTGCTACCACCCTGGGTCAGGGTGGACCTGGAAACACCAGCAATTAAAAGGCGGTTCCACACTCCTCAAAACCTCCTGATCAGAGGCTTTGCTGCTGGATGTAGTTTATCGTCTTACCCAGGACGAGATGCGACCAAGAAGAGATTTAATCATTTTCTCAGATTTTGGAAAGTTGTTTCGAGCTGAGAACTGTTCAGCACCGAACATGTAAAAACAAAGATTGGCATTTAATTAATCACTTGACATTTTTATCTAAAGTTCATGAATTGTTACGATCTGCTAATAACAATGTTTAACAAGTATTAAAAAAACCACTTGAATCTTTTTCAATGGAAACAGTTGAATGCATTGGTTGTTTTTATTTTGGTTTCGCATGATCGAAAAACTGACAGTTCTAAAAATACATCTTAGGAACCTGTATATTTAGTGCTTGTCCACGTAATAAACAGTTTAGCAGATGCCCAAGATCAATGGCGAAAAATGGGTTTGGGCGAGTAAAGACTGACGATCTTGGCAATGATCATTTCTCTTTAAATATTTTGGACTGGCGCTACACAATCACAAACAAAGAACTGTACCAAATAACAGAAACCACATCACTTGATGGCTACCAACAACAGCAGCAGCAGCAGCAACTAAGATGGATATCACACGGAACTTGAATAGAAACTAATGGCATAATCAAGATGTTAATATTCCACACCATATCAAATAGAAAGCTCGGAAGGACAAACCCATCAATACTGGAAAGATCGATAACAGCTACTGGTCTTGAGAAACCTGTTTTCCTAAAGCAGTGCTTTAAGAAAAGGTTTTTATAAATTTTAACCGAAAGAATGTACTGGCTGCTCGGTCAATGAATGCCAAGTGTTTCTTTATAGACTAGGACAAAGCAAGTGCCTTTAACAAAGTCGAATCGTACTCATTTCCTCCCTGTTCGAAATGTAAGGAGGAAGTTCAACTCATTTTTTTCCAGAAGAACTGCTATTTTGTGGAACAGACTCTAATTATCCTCTTTATCCTCATAATCTTCTCGTTCTGCTACCACCTCTTTCATTCATATCACACACCTAATTCATCATAACCAATTCCTAAGAGCAATGGTGACAAAAAGGTTTGGAGCGAGTAAAACCTGAAGGTCTTTGTAAAGATCATCCTTCTTTGAACACTACAGAACTGCACCAAATAACAGAAACCACATCACTTGAGGACTACCAACAGCAGCAGCAACAACTAAGATGGATATCACACGGAACTTGAATAGAAACTAATGGCATAAGATGTTAATATTCCACACCATATCAAATAGAAGGCTCGGAATGACAAACCCATCAATACTGGAAAGATCGATAACAGCTACTGGACTTGAGAAACCTGTTTTCCTAAAAAAAGTGTTTTAAGAGAAAGATTTTTTTATAAATTTCGACGGAAAGAATGTACTGGCTGCTCGGTCAATGAATGCCAAGTGTTTCCTCGTAGATAAATCGCTAATAGTGAGGAACTAACGAAGGGGTTGGGGACAACCACAATTATTATATTATGATATCCTGACACAGAGAAAATTCATCTTAGCTCTGTTTTACGTCTGTTTCGAAACAGGTTTTGAGAAACCCTGTTTGTATTAGGTTGTTAAAGAAGTCTTAATTTCTTATGTTAAAAAAGCATGGCATCTGTTACTTTGAAAAGAGTCTTTATCACTCATAAAGTTGTTTTTATGCTCATTCTTTGTGTTGATTTTGTTGTTACGACATTCTAGTTATTCCGACTGTGTTCATTGAATATCTAAACAAGGTCTCAGAATGGCTCAACGGTAAAGTTATGGAAATAAAAGCAGCAATAAAGTACTACGAAGACATTTCGCAAGCATTTGATATTATAAGCATGTCTCAGTTGCTTTAGAGATTAAATTTGCAGTATTATACATTTATGTCTTCAAAAGAGTTTCTTCGTCATATTTTAGCTGGTGTGCTTTCCAACCTTTCTCAGGTGACTGACGCGTTCCCTGAATGTCAAAAGAAGATTTTTATTTGTTTATTTTAAATTATTTATTTATCATTATTACAATTTTGACAGAAACCCCTTTTTTGTAAATAAGTAAGAAGGAAAAAATTTAAGGCAAGATAAAATCGAATAATTTGTTATTCCTATGTGCCAAGTCCCATAAGTATATAGATGGCTCTCCACTGCTTCTTTTTTATCTTTCAGAAATACTTACTACTTTACGAGCCCTCGTTCTCATGGTATGTGTTCATCTATTTGCTTAAAACTCTCAGCTCTATACAATCGCTTCCTAAGATCAATGGTGAAAAAAGCATTGAGATAAGTAAAGCCTGAGGATCTTGGAAAAGATCATCATGCTTTGAACATTGTTGACTGGCGCTACAGAATCCCAATAACATAAACCACATCACTTGAGCACCACCAACAGCACCACTAGCAACAGCTAAGATAAAATAATGACATAATCAAGATGTTGACGTTCCATACTACTTCAAACAAAAGGTTAGGAAGGAAACTCCCATGAATACTGGAAAGAGCGATAACAGCTACTGGACTTGATAAGAGAAAATAATGACATAATCAACATGTTGACGTTCCACACAACTTCAAACAAAAGGTTAGGAAGGAAACTTCCATCAATACTGGAAATACCGATAACAGCTACGGGACTTGAGAAAACTGTTTTTTTAATGTTTCAAAGTGTAATATTTTATAAATTTCAACCGAAAGCAGTACTGGCTGCTCGGTCAATAAACGCCAAGTGTTTCCTTGTAGAGAAACGGTTAATATTACAGTTACGATGATCATTTTAAATTTCGGTACTTCCTGTAAATAAGTAAATAAATGGATTCTGTGATACAGACCACAAGGAAGTCTGACGTACGACTTTAAGTTTAGTAGGGGTATTGTCAGGCGGACGAATTCCCAGTAGCTAAGCGAAGGGAATGAGAGCGAATCTGTGAAGCCTTGCATCAAGAAAATAAAAGTATAATGAACCTGCTCAGTGAACGCGAGTCTATATGGAAGACTTCACCCGACAGCACATTTTTTACGAGAGGAAATAGGTTATTAATTATTTATTAGCCTATTCATGATTTATGGATAAATAAAATAAATATTTGTTGGAATCTAAAGGATTATTTGCTGAAAGATTACAGCCTATATTTGCGCATTTAGAATGAAAAACATTTTTTTTCTGTCCAGGTATAAGCCATTTGGACGAAATGTGCTGAATTCCGTACTCTCAAATTAATAGACACGATGAGAGTTCGAAGCTTCAAAATAAAGCGGAAGGCTGATTTGATGAATATGAGAAATATTTACGTGCCTCAGAACGGGTATTTATCAAAGCGCCCACATCGCTACTGAGTGTGACACAAGGTCGAAGTTTAAAGTGGGTTTAACGGCAATACCGTGGAAAAATTGCATAAGACTCCTCGACACTTTCCCTTTTGTGGACGCCTCAGTTGCCCAGCAATGAACCCAGCCCCCTGGGAGGAAGGCTCCCTAGGAAGAAGGTTCCCTGGGGCTTGGGTTTAATATTTCTTTTAAACTTACCCGCTTAGGTTTTCGCCTATACCAAATGGTAAAGCAGCACTAGATATTGCAAAAAATAATAATAATAAATAAGGGACAGAGATCACCGAACTGTAAAGTTAAGAATCCTTAATGATTTTATTGGACGATTTCCTCAAAGATGGAGAATAGACACGAGGCGACGGAGACGTGGTTCTACAAAAGGATGCTAAGGATATCATGGAGCGAGCATGTGAGCAACGATGAGGTCTTAGATAGGCTGCTAACAAGGAGGAGGCTTATACTTAACATCAAGAAGTGGTAACTGAAATTTCTGGGACACATAATGAGGAAGGTGAGCCTGAAGAATCTGATACCCACGGGTCGAATAGAGGGAAATAGAGACAAGGGAAAACAACGCGTGACATACCTATCAGGCTTTAAAAAGTGGATGACAGAACGTGGTCTGGGGGAGGAAGCAGAGGGAAGAAACTTGTTGAGAGCTGCAAGAGACAGAGGGAGGTGGAGAGCCATGATCGCTTACGTCTTGAAAGGACATGACATAAAAAGAAGAAGAATGATTTCGTTGCACTGGTGAAGGCTAGTTGAGGGCAATATTTTTTCCGTATTAGGAAGTCATAAAATACTCATCTTTGTCAGTCTATGAAATATCTAATCACTATGACAGTCAGGAAATGTAGAAAAAGCACAAGTAAATCAAATAGTAAAAGATGTAAAACTGACCACTAAGCCTTTTTTAAAAGAAACTCGAATGAAATGGGCCGCGGGACACATTCTTTTCATCGATGAACTGTTACCTTCTGGATGGTTACTCATGGAAACGGCTCACACGAGTGTTCTGATGTTTGGGTAATGGGAATATGTAAGGTGACCCATGTTGAGTTTGCGCTGGTCTTAAAATGACAGTTCAGATATTCGTTGATTTTTTTTTGAAGGCACACGTGTAGTCATGGTCCAAGAAGAAGCTCAACGCATTCAGAAAGAAATCACTTTATATACGACAATCATCCCTCACATTCGGTAATAAAAGCTAATGCATATCTGATTAAAATGTGCTTAAAAAACAAACCAGATATGACAGCAATATTCAATGGACGGATGAACAGTAAATTTATAAATGTACAAGATGAATTCCGACAAGTAAAATTGGCTGGAACGATACAGCGAACCAATTTTCCTAGCAGCAGGCCTAACAATTGATTTAATATGATCGCCCAACTTCATGGCAGTGGAAAACGAGATCAAGAAGATGCTCTCCTGGAAGTTAGCATCAACCATGTTGATGGAATGCAAGAAATGTTTCCCTATTGTTGTAGCATACCTACAGACGATAATGGGTATGTCCCCATTTACAAAAATACAATAGTAAATACTGTAAGTTGGTCTGTAGTTGGATAGTTATTGTGGAATTCACTTGACTCACTTCTAGCAGTTGACTACTTCTACGCGACGCTGTCGAATCTTATATGTCTTGTTTGTGTCCTAAGTATTATCGTTCATTATCAACCTTCGTGTGATTATTCTATTCAGTAACCTTTGCTAGGTTACAACACTATCTATCTATCTATCTATCTATTTCAGTCTCTTCATCTATCTATCTATCTATCTATCTATCTATCTATCTATCTATCTATCTATCTATCTCTGTTTCTTCATCTGTCTTATCTATCTGTTTCTTCATTTGTTTTATCTATCTATCTATCTTCATATGTCTGTCTATCTATCTATCTCAGTCTTTTCATCTATCTCAATCTTTTCATCTGTCTCAGTCTTTTCATCTATCTATCTATCTATCTATCTATCTATCTATCTATCTATCTATCGTAGCATACCTAAGGAGGTATAATGGGTCTCTGTTCACATAAATACAGTAGTATATACTGTATGTTGGTCTGCATTTGGAGATTCGTCTCCAGCTGTGGAGGTTAAACTCTCTGCCATCGGGCAGAGAGGATCCCGAGACGAGGCTATGTCGAAGGGCAGTCTTGTCTCGGGAAACAGCTACCCGATCCCGTTTTATACGAGATGTACGGCGAATTTTTGGCCGAGCCTACGGGCTCGAATATCCCACATTAAATTCGGCCTTGTGCTACATCTGACGGCGTGGGGTGGTTAGTAGATATCCTGCGTTCATTGTGGAATTCACTTGACCCACTTCTAGCATTTGACTACTTCTACGCGCCGCTAGCGAATCTTATATGTGTTGTTCTTGTTCTAAGTATTATCGTTCATTACAAACCTTCGTGTGATTATTCTATTCAGTAATATTTTCCTATGTTACAACATTTATGATTACTAAAAGATAGCAGTGTCGTTTTGGAGAAATCTATAAAGAATCTGTTGGCAATAACATTATGTAACAATTTTCTTTATTTTTTATCTTAGGTCAGTAAGTGTTATTTCCTAAGTGCTTCTGTCTAGAAAGCAAAGGAAATTACTATTACTCTCCCAAACTTTTCTTTTGTGATCTAGACATCGATGTTTTGCAACTAACCTATTTTCCATTACATTCCACGCAGATTCAGCGCTGAGTTGCCGAAGGAGGATTTTCTAGAACTTTCTGGAAGTTTCAAGAACATTCGAGAAGTTTCTAAAAGTTTCAAGAATTTTTAGGGTTTTCTAGAACTTTCTGGAAGTTTCAAGAACATTCAAGAAGTTTCTAAAAGTTTCAAGAATTTTTAGAACGTTTTGAAACTAACCTATTTTCCATTACATTCCACACAGATTCAACGCTGAGTTGCTGGAGGTGGGTTTTCTAGAACTTTGTGGAAATTTCAAGAACTTTCGAGAAGTTTCTAAAAGTTTCAAGAATTTTTAGAACGTTTTGAAACTAACCTATTTTCCATTACATTCCACACAGATTCAGCGCTGAGTTGCCGAAGGATGGTTTTCTAGAACTTTCTGGAAATTTCAAGAACTTTGGAGAAGTTTCTAAAAGTTTCAAGAATTTTTAGAACGTTCTGGCAACATAGATGGCACTATAAATACAGAGAACGTAAGTTCAGCAGCTCAGTTTACTTCTAGCTGTCTAACTGCAAACAAGTCGTCGTTGATAGGGGCATTCGTCACAAATTGCATGAAGCGATTGTAAGCATTCGGCAGACGCTTTTTTATGTCTGGAGAGAATTTATCAAGAAAAGAGAGAAAAGGTGATCTGTGGCAACATCTCAAATGTGTGAAGCCTACAAGGCATAGTGCGGCATGCCTATCTGGGAACAAGACACATCCTGGGTACCTCATTTCATTTGCGAACTCTGCAAAGGAAACCTAGAATGGAAAATGGAAATCTTTGCTTGTTTGGATCGTGGAATTTTTAAGTGTAAAAGTTTTGGAGTTATTTTTAATTTAAATATTTTTACTTTTATTTTTTTTTAAACCAGTGTTATTTAAAAATATGTATTAAATATGTTTCAAGAATAACGAATTAGTGTCAACAGTATCATGGATGTTTTCTATACTGAATCACTAGCAAGGGCAATAAAAATACGAGATATTAGGGATGTTCAGTATTCAACGTACCGTATTTTTGTGGTATTTACTACATTAAAGTCTCATATTTTTAATACTTCAAGTGATCACTAACATCTTCCCGTCTGAAATAGATCACTTTAACATCTTACCCGATAAATCAATTTAGGGAAGAGTATACTCGGGTAATCCACTGGTTCAATATACCATTATTTGTAATGATACTTTTTTCCAGATTTTTTGCTTGATCTCGATTTTCATAATTTTTTCCTTTACTACGTCAAAGCGACCACAATTCTTTTTTCATTTATGCCAAAAATATACATTTTTAAAAGATTATTTTTCTGACGGGGTTGACGTCAGCCATGGTTTTATTTCCTGTTTTATTGAAAATATTTTTATAAGAATCATTACAGAAACGTTTTTTTATCAGAATTACATATCCTTGTTGTTTTAGACTTCTCCAAGAGAAAAATATAATCCGTATAAACTATAATTACACGTTATTTTCTTTCTTTCTCCCTCTGGGCTATGTTTTAAACGGACTTGGGTGATCATGGCACTTCACAGCTTCCTCTATTTTACAGATTTCTTATTATATTTTTCTGATTCTCTTGTAGTCTTTGTGTTATGTGCGTTAAGTTTACTAAGCCTTCTTTCCTCATGTTTGCGTTCTCATTCCATCCGATCGATTACCCGAACATAATCTTCCCAAAATTGATTTATCGGATAAGATGTTAAAGTGATCCATTGCAGACGGGAAAATGTTAGTGATCATTTGAAATATTAAAAACGTGAGACTTTAATGCAAAATTATTTTGTAAAATTTACGAACCGATCGGGTGGAACAATCGAGTCATATTGGAAAAAGTAAGTCTAAAAATAAGATTTTTGGCTGTCAGTGCGATTTTTAAAAAGGACACGAAGCAGATTCATATGGAGAGGACGTCTGAGTCTCTATAGCAGCGTTTCTCAACCTTTTTACCCTTGCGTAACCCTTTATCGGAGTTAGCTCCTCCTCATTTCCTTAATCCTTCAACAGAGGTCTCTCTCCCACGAGTATAAATACTGGCTGACCCTTCTCTCTCTCTCACTCTCTCTTTCGACTCAGGCCTTGGGCCGCAACCTCGCGCGGAGGCGAGGTAAAACTTTCTCTTTTTCACTTAGGCCAATATGTGACATCTCACAGATACAGCGTTTCCCATATTCTGGGAACACGCTAAGGACAATACACGTACGTACGGACATTCAACACAACACACACACATAACTTCTCCATACAAACACTATGTAACTTTTCATGTCTTCGTGTATTAATATATTTGTTTACCCATAATATATATTTGTTTACCCATGTATATCGGTCTTGTTTGTTTTCTTTGTCTTCTTTGGACTTAATTAATGTCCGACATTCTGATATAGCTGGACTGGCCAGCAGGAAAGTTTAACCTTCTGATATCTCTTCACATCTTCACCCGCACGGTCCGCTACACCTTAAAATAAATTAAATGTCCCAAGGAATCCCTGCACAAAAAACGAAATTATATACCATATCTTTCTCATTTTATTTTCATCGTAATTCACATGGTAAATATCGTAGTATATATTTTTGAATAACCGGTTTAAGGAAAAATTAATACTTCTTTGTCAAATTTTTCGGTAATGCTTAAATAAAATTCATACTGTTCATTTATAATACTTCATCAGGGAGTTTTCATTCACACAAAACAATTCTAAAGTCAAATGTAAAAATAAATACAAGTTACCAATATTATATACCTATAATATAAATGTAAACAGATAATTGCTGCATCAGTTTTCTTTTATCCTTTACTATAAATAATATATTAATATTCATATATATTTTTTTAATAACATAATAGGTTAGATAGAATAAGGTCTATATTACAATATTACAATAACCAAGAATATATTGTGTGTGCTGAGTTAATTTCATATACGTAATATTAGTAAAGAGTCAAAAGTACATTAGCGTATCTCACCTGTTCTCGCGGAACACTTGGGGTCCTTTTGCGAAACCTTAGGGTTCCGGGGAACCCCGGTTTAGAAACGCTGGTTTATAGGTTTTAGATTGGACAATGTTGACGTTGAGAAGCATCGGAGAATCTGAATTCAACATTTTCAGGAATATATTTCAGCACGTGGAGATACAATCATGTATTTCTTTATAGCCAATAAACATGTGATTCAAAAAAGAGTGAAAATATACTAGTGCGTAACCATACAGATGAAACGAATAAAAAATCCCTTTAGAGGAAAAAAAGTCCTGTTAGCAGTCGCATGTGCTTGAGTGCATGCGATAGACACACTACGTGGCCAGGTGACTAAATCATCCTCCTTAGAAGGGTAGACTGAACAAGCCTTCTACCTACGGTATTCTAGAACGAAAAGTGAAAGAGAAGGAGATAGTACTGTTCTTTTATAATCCTCAAACAGCTCCAGCAAACGAGCCTCTTAACAGAAAAATTGTGTAATACCTACAAACATCTCCAATAATTTATGTTCTTGAGTGCATGCGATAGACACACTAAGTGGCCAGGTGACTAAATCCTCCTTAGAAGGGATTATTAAACGAATCTTCTACCTACGGTATTCTAGAACGAAAAGTGATAGAGGGGATATTACCGTTCTTTTATAATTCTGAAACAGCGCCACCAAGCGGGCGTATTAACTGATCAAGTGGGGGTAATATCTACAAACATCTCCAATAATTTATGTAATGCGACACATTCATCGATAAAAATTATACACATCAATGGTCCACATATTACCTTTTTCAAGAAAACATTTAAAAACTACTGTATTCATATGAGTAGACCATATCTTTTTTTAAAACTTTACTCGCTTTTACTCCGCTCTATGCTATATAGTTTCCTATTTATATGATCATAATTTGCAAATATTAATTATGAGTGAACCTTATTATAGTTATAAATTTCTTATTATTAATTATTATTAAAATATCGTCAGTGATATGCCTGTGTAACTGATGGAAGTAAGTTTTAGACAGGTCAAGGATGCTGTCTTCTTTTTCTTTCTTATGAAGAAAACTAAAAGAAGGCCAGATAATCCTGCTGTCCAAAGTAGCTTTCTTTTATTGGGTTAAGAAAGAATGTGATTGATTGAGACTGGTGAGCAAGCGAAAACAATACTATATTTCGAAGTCTATTAAAGTAGACACCATCTTGATTTTGATTTTCCTTTTTCGACAAACAGCACAGAGAACACAGATTCTTTTTCGAGGTTAGTCTTTGTTTTCTCCTGCGTCGATATAGACACAACTTTGTAATTAGTAGATAATAAAACTTAATCACGAGTCCCATAACCTATTGGTGTCGTAGATGCTCCACATATACTCCAGCCGTAACGATAATGGATGTATTTATATAGTCCCTATATAGTCAATTTAGTCTGACGGAGCCCATACCTCTTTTGAATTCAGCGTTGTCCTCCTTTGAGACTGGTTGCCCTGCCAAGCCTAGCGAACTCCGTTATTCAGCCCATAACTGGAGTGAGAAGAGACGGATTTATCCCTTTCCGAAGAGGATTTCTGGTAAAAAGGAATACAAAAGACGCCAGAATTTGAACATGTATGTGTAAGTAGTTAATAGATCTGGAGTTATCTCCCATGGGCAGATATTTATACTTAATTAGCAGTATAACCCGTCTTCGACCGCGTCTTTAATTACTGGAAATTTTTACCGTTCAATTGGAGCAGTCTAAGTTTAAAGTTAGTCCACCCGAAAATCAATATTAGTAACAACAATTGGGTGAAACTGAAGCACATCCCCGAATCGGCGGTTAACAATTTGAATGGAGGTGGCACTGAAAAGGACAGTTTTTATGTTCTCAATTTTGTTTCAGCCTCACGCACTGCAGCAGATGAAGAGATGTTTCTCCTCAGCCGTTAATCATCATTTTCAGCCTCGCGCATAGAAGCGTTCAGGTATGCTCTTCTGGAAAGCTGATGGCTACGTTGATCTTTGGACTCAGTGGCTCTGATTGATGCATTCCGAGAGGCATTTTGAGACAAGCAAACTGAACGTTCCAAAGACGATTCGTTATCTCTTATTCGCATGGCGAACCTGGCGGCAGCGGTTTTGCGATCTAGGCAAGTTCTTTTCTTTGGTGGCATGTCTTAGGCAAGTATGAATTGTCAAATGGAATGCGTGGGCAAATACCAGAAGAGAACCCTGTAAACCTACACGGATCACTAAGCTCGAATAACTTTAGAAAAGGTTGGAAAAATAAATGTTAAGTAATACTTATTTATTACTACGGCGAATACAATGCAAAAACTGGCAGGGCAATAAAAAAAATTAAATTGGGAACGGCTATAAACGACAATGAAGCATAGTAGTACGCTTTATACAACGGAAAAGGTATCCTCACATGAGAGAGATTGAATGTTGGCCAAAAGGAAGGGAATGTGTAATTTGGACTCAAAACCGGCACTGAACAATTATCTATCGAACAAAAATATTTAATCGAAATCGGATGAAAACTGTGGAAACGCATAAACAACATCCGATTACACACACACACACACACACACACACACACACACACACACACACACACACACACACACATTTTGGGAATTATAGATATAGATTAAGAAGCTGGCACACCTAAACAATTTCCCTTGTCTCTACACACACATACAAGTGTGAGGTTTCTCATTAAACCGACTGTATGTTGTGTTTTGCCTAACGAGAGACAAATAAATATAATCTAAGTCTGTTCATTGATAAAGTGTTAAATTTTGTCGGCATTTGAAGAGGCAGTCTCTTTTTTTAGGATGTGAGCGATGATAGTTCTTCACAGCTTCCTGGCTTTTGTTTCTCGTTTTTGTCTTTGTGATACCTGATCCTTCTTCACGGCAGCGAATGTTGGACAATTTCCCCAAAGATGAAGAAGAGACTCGAGGCGACGGAGATGTGATTCTACAGAAGGATGCTAAGGATATCATGGACCGAACGTGTGAGCAACAATGAGGTCTTAGAGAAGTTGCAAACAATTAGGAGGCTTATACTTAATATTAGGAAGAGGCAGCTGAAATTTCTGGGACACGTAATGAGAAAAGAAGAGACTCGAGGCAATGGAGGTATGGTTCTACAGAAGGATGCTAAGGATATCATGGACCGAGCGGGTGAGCAACGATGAGGTCTTAGAGAAGTTGCAAACAATTAGGAGGCTTATACTTAATATTAGGAAGAGGCAGCTGAAATTTCTGGGACACGTAATGAGAAAAGAAGAGACTCGAGGCAATGGAGGTATGGTTCTACAGAAGGATGCTAAGGATATCATGGACCGAGCGGGTGAGCAACGATGAGGTCTTAGAGAAGTTGCAAACAATTAGGAGGCTTATACTTAATATTAGGAAGAGGCAGCTGAAATTTCTGGGACACGTAATGAGAAAAGAAGAGACTCGGGCAATGGAGGTATGGTTCTACAGAAGGATGCTAAGGATATCATGGACCGTACGTGTGAGCAACAATGAGGTCTTAGAGAAGTTGCAAAAAATTAGGAGGCTTATACTTAATATTAGGAAGAGGCAGCTGAAATTTCTGGGACACGTAATGAGAAAAGAAGAGACTCGAGGCAATGGAGGTATGGTTCTACAGAAGGATGCTAAGGATATCATGGACCGAGCGGGTGAGCAACGATGAGGTCTTAGAGAAGTTGCAAACAATTAGGAGGCTTATACTTAATATTAGGAAGAGGCAGCTGAAATTTCTGGGACACGTAATGAGAAAAGAAGAGACTCGAGACAATGGAGGTATGGTTCTACAGAAGGATGCTAAGGATATCATGGACCGAGCGGGTGAGCAACGATGAGGTCTTAGAGAAGTTGCAAACAATTAGGAGGCTTATACTTAATATTAGGAAGAGGCAGCTGAAATTTCTGGGACACGTAATGAGAAAAGAAGAGACTCGAGGCAATGGAGGTATGGTTCTACAGAAGGATGCTAAGGATATCATGGACCGAGCGGGTGAGCAACGATGAGGTCTTAGAGAAGTTGCAAACAATTAGGAGGCTTATACTTAATATTAGGAAGAGGCAGCTGAAATTTCTGGGACACGTAATGAGAAAAGAAGAGACTCGAGACAATGGAGGTATGGTTCTACAGAAGGATGCTAAGGATATCATGGACCGAGCGGGTGAGCAACGATGAGGTCTTAGAGAAGTTGCAAACAATTAGGAGGCTTATACTTAATATTAGGAAGAGGCAGCTGAAATTTCTGGGACACGTAATGAGAAAAGAAGAGACTCGAGGCAATGGAGGTATGGTTCTACAGAAGGATGCTAAGGATATCATGGACCGAACGTGTGAGCAACAATGAGGTCTTAGAGAAGTTGCAAACAATTAGGAGGCTTATACTTAATATTAGGAAGAGGCAGCTGAAATTTCTGGGACACGTAATGAGAAAAGAAGAGACTCGAGGCAATGGAGGTATGGTTCTACAGAAGGATGCTAAGGATATCATGGACCGAGCGGGTGAGCAACGATGAGGTCTTAGAGAAGTTGCAAACAATTAGGAGGCTTATACTTAATATTAGGAAGAGGCAGCTGAAATTTCTGGGACACGTAATGAGAAAAGAAGAGACTCGAGGCAATGGAGGTATGGTTCTACAGAAGGATGCTAAGGATATCATGGACCGAGCGGGTGAGCAACGATGAGGTCTTAGAGAAGTTGCAAACAATTAGGAGGCTTATACTTAATATTAGGAAGAGGCAGCTGAAATTTCTGGGACACGTAATGAGAAAAGAAGAGACTCGAGGCAATGGAGGTATGGTTCTACAGAAGGATGCTAAGGATATCATGGACCGAACGTGTGAGCAACAATGAGGTCTTAGAGAAGTTGCAAACAATTAGGAGGCTTATACTTAATATTAGGAAGAGGCAGCTGAAATTTCTGGGACACGTAATGAGAAAAGAAGAGACTCGAGGCAATGGAGGTATGGTTCTACAGAAGGATGCTAAGGATATCATGGACCGAACGTGTGAGCAACAATGAGGTCTTAGAGAAGTTGCAAACAATTAGGAGGCTTATACTTAATATTAGGAAGAGGCAGCTGAAATTTCTGGGACACGTAATGAGAAAAGAAGAGACTCGAGGCAATGGAGGTATGGTTCTACAGAAGGATGCTAAGGATATCATGGACCGAACGTGTGAGCAACAATGAGGTCTTAGAGAAGTTGCAAACAATTAGGAGGCTTATACTTAATATTAGGAAGAGGCAGCTGAAATTTCTGGGACACGTAATGAGAAAAGAAGAGACTCGAGGCAATGGAGGTATGGTTCTACAGAAGGATGCTAAGGATATCATGGACCGAACGTGTGAGCAACAATGAGGTCTTAGAGAAGTTGCAAACAATTAGGAGGCTTATACTTAATATTAGGAAGAGGCAGCTGAAATTTCTGGGACACGTAATGAGAAAAGAAGAGACTCGAGGCAATGGAGGTATGGTTCTACAGAAGGATGCTAAGGATATCATGGACCGAGCGGGTGAGCAACGATGAGGTCTTAGAGAAGTTGCAAACAATTAGGAGGCTTATACTTAATATTAGGAAGAGGCAGCTGAAATTTCTGGGACACGTAATGAGAAAAGAAGAGACTCGAGGCAATGGAGGTATGGTTCTACAGAAGGATGCTAAGGATATCATGGACCGAGCGGGTGAGCAACGATGAGGTCTTAGAGAAGTTGCAAACAATTAGGAGGCTTATACTTAATATTAGGAAGAGGCAGCTGAAATTTCTGGGACACGTAATGAGAAAAGAAGAGACTCGAGACAATGGAGGTATGGTTCTACAGAAGGATGCTAAGGATATCATGGACCGAGCGGGTGAGCAACGATGAGGTCTTAGAGAAGTTGCAAACAATTAGGAGGCTTATACTTAATATTAGGAAGAGGCAGCTGAAATTTCTGGGACACGTAATGAGAAAAGAAGAGACTCGAGGCAATGGAGGTATGGTTCTACAGAAGGATGCTAAGGATATCATGGACCGAGCGGGTGAGCAACGATGAGGTCTTAGAGAAGTTGCAAACAATTAGGAGGCTTATACTTAATATTAGGAAGAGGCAGCTGAAATTTCTGGGACACGTAATGAGAAAAGAAGAGACTCGAGGCAATGGAGGTATGGTTCTACAGAAGGATGCTAAGGATATCATGGACCGAGCGGGTGAGCAACGATGAGGTCTTAGAGAAGTTGCAAACAATTAGGAGGCTTATACTTAATATTAGGAAGAGGCAGCTGAAATTTCTGGGACACGTAATGAGAAAAGAAGAGACTCGAGGCAATGGAGGTATGGTTCTACAGAAGGATGCTAAGGATATCATGGACCGAGCGTGTGAGAAACGATGAGGTTTTGGAGAGGATGCAAACAAGGAGGAAGCTTATACTTAACATCAGGAAGAGGCAGATGAAATTTCTGGGACACGTAATGAGAAAAGAAGAGACTCGAGGCAATGTAGGTATGGTTCTACAGAAGGATGCTAAGGATATCATGGACCGAACGTGTGAGCAACGATGAGGTCTTAGAGAAGTTGCAAACAATTAGGAGGCTTATACTTAATATTAGGAAGAGGTAGCTGAAATTTCTGGGACACGTAATGAGAAAAGAAGAGACTCGAGGCAATGGAGGTATGGTTCTACAGAAGGATGCTAAGGATATCATGGACCGAACGTGTGAGCAACGATGATGTCTTAGAGAAGTTGCAAACAATTAGGAGACTTATACTTAATATTAGGAAGAGGCAGCTGAAATTTCTCGGACACATAATGAGGGCTTGGAGAATGTGATACAGACGGGTCGAATAGAGGGAAAGAGAGACAAGGGAAAGCAACGCGTGACATACCTGAAGGGCTTAAGTAAGTGGATGACGGGACGTGATCTACGGGAGGAAGCAGAGGGAAGGAACTTGTTGAGAGCTGAAAGGGATAGAGGGAGGTGGAGAGCAATGATTGCCTACGTCCTATAAGAACATGGCACATAAAAAGAAAACATACATGTTCCTGCATCTATTGGTTAAAAAATTTCAAGTAGCTTACTCGCTGATTTCCCCTGCTTCTCTTGCCTTTGATGTCTTTTGAAATTTCTAATCACATCTATTTAAGCTTACCTTCATTATGTTTTTCATATGTTTAGCAATGATTTCCTTCTACATCATATTCCTTGCCCATTTGTTACCCTCTCTCTCTCTCGATGGTATTGGCAACACTTGGTAGTAAAACTACATGATAATCATTTCAGGTTTTGTTTTCATTTGTAACGAAATTGTCATGAGCACACACACACACATACACACACACAGACATGCATGAATGACAAACACGCATGAACATATACAATCGTGCACACATCATTGATACACACGTGAACAGAAACATGCACATAAACATGTACACACAGATATATCTGTATATATATATATATATATATATATATATATATATATATATATATATATATATTGTCATCCACAGACAGACTGTTTTGTTGTTTCACAGCTCAACTAAATTTTTCAGGAGCATTGGCACACGGATGAAAGTGAATTTAGACGTATTTTATATTTAGACAAACTCGCCAGTGACCGGCGAACTCGATTCGTCTTAACGAAGAGTCTTGCATCAGCAGCAGTAATAGTCATTGTTTACAAATTCACTTTTCTCCACAAAGAGCTCAACGGAAATAATTTCTTCAGGAGCATATACATACATATATATATATATATATACATATATATATATATGAAATGGCTACTTTTGTCGTGATTTTCTAACATATTTATGTTGTAATATTCAAATAAATAATTATATATATATATATATATATATATATATATATATATATATATATATATATATATATATATATACTGA
Organism: Acanthosepion esculentum; assembly: GCA_964036315.1. Taxonomy (NCBI): domain Eukaryota; kingdom Metazoa; phylum Mollusca; class Cephalopoda; order Sepiida; family Sepiidae; genus Acanthosepion; species Acanthosepion esculentum. Next base: position 62,724,939 of record OZ038512.1, read on the forward strand.
GGACAAGGAATGTCAGTAGTCAATTTAAGTAAGAGTTGTTCAAATGTCCTTTTCTGGTCAAGCGATTTCGGCTATTCGTTTAGCCATTATCAAGATTCAAGAATTTTAATTGTTTTCAACATCAGCAAACCTAGTTAGTTCAGTACAGGCCTAAATCAGAAGGTATTTTTGAGGATTGTGTTGTGACAATATTTTAATTGTGTCGAACTCACTACCATGAAAATCAGTGTTGAAATCCCACCTTTAATTTAGACGTAGACACAATTACTCTATCCAGCAAATAAGCATTAACATGTGAAATCTATGTGTTCATTCGTACATAGGTGTATCACAGCTCATCAGTGTAGCTAGACGTCCGGTTGCCGCTAGCTTGGATCGAAACCCGGTTGAATTGGCGTCAGTCGCAGAGTCTACCCCTAAACCGTTGGCGGTCGACAGGGATGAAGTTGAATTTAAGCGTATTTATTTTTAGATAACCACGCCAGTGACTGAGGGAAGTCGATTTGTTTTATCGAAAAGTATTGCATTAGTAGCAGCAATAGTGGCACTTTACAAACTCACACTTTCTCTCCAGAGAGCTCAACTGAAATATTTTTTTCAGGAGACGCACACAAGCCTGTTTCGCTGTATCACAGCTCATCACTGTGGCTAGACATCCGATTGCTTCAAGCCAGGATCGAAACTCGTACGATTAACATCAACCAGAGACTCTACCTTTAAGCTATCGGCCGAAAAAAGGGAATCTATTAACGTATTATATACGTGATGTATATGAACGCATATCATCAGCCAGAACGCTCAATTCATAACTGAAGAACGATAGATATATGACGTATACACGCATATGCATGTATGTGAATATACATAAATATAGATTCCCGCGTATATTCTCTTACACTCATAAACATACACACATAACTCTTTTTCTCTCTCTCTCTCTCTCTCTCTCTCTCTCTCTCTCTCTCTCACACACACACACACACATATGCACACATACATAAATAAATATATTAATGCGTGTTTACTTTTGCTTAATGGAAATAGCTTCAATAAACTTTAGTCATTTTGAATTGAATTCATTGAATATTTCAGTATTGTTAGAGAGGAGCTGTCTGATATTGTTATAGGTCTTGTTCTATTTCTTAATCCACCACCCCCTACATAACACTAATGTTACTTATTAATAACCAGGTGTTATAAGCTTGGGTGTGCGGGTGGTGTAGCAGATAACGGCTCGGAGTTGAAAATTGGAGAGCCGAGTACCAAATCCAGTCGGGTTTTATTTATTCACTTACGCTCAAATAGACTTGGAAAAAGTATGAATCCATCTCTTCTCCCCCCCCAGATATGGGTTAATTAGTAGGACTTGTATCAGTAAATCATTTTTATCTCCAAAACAATTTTTACAATTTAAAATATTTTCGGACCTTACGAAAGGTTGATAAGCCGTAAAAAATCAATCAGTCAAATAATCCAACTGGAGTTTGAATCCCTATAAATATTTTCTGGCTTTAAATAACTTTCGAAAGGTTGGTAAGCCGTAAAAATAATCAGTTAAACAATCCAGTTGGAGTTTGCATCTCTATAAATATTTTCCGGCTTTAAATAACTTGCGAAAGGTTGGTAAGCCGTAAAAAACAATAAATCAGTTAAACAATCCAGTTGGAGTTTGTATCTCTATAAATATTTTCTGGCTTTAAATAATTTGCGAAAGGTTGGTAAGCCGTAAAAAATAATCAATCAGTTAAACAATCCAGTTGGAGTTTGCATCTCTGTAAATATTTTCTGGCTTTAAATAATTTGCGAAAGGTTGGTAAGCCGTAAAAAAACAATCAATCAAACATTCCAATTGGATTTTGCATCTCTATAAATAATAAAAAATTATATAGGTTACACAACGATTACTCTTTCTTAAAGGCTTGTGTGCCATTTATCTGAAGAAAGTTAAATTGGACAACACATTAACACCACAAAAACTATAACTACATTAACCAGCTTTTCTCTAATAATGTTAAAATACTCCATAAATCTAATTGCAAAAAAGAAAAAAAAATATATGTAGAATATAGAGGGAGACAAGAAAAAGTAATGAATACACATAGGTAATAATATCAATAAACCGTATCCTATTAGTAAGATTTATTTTATATGAAACATATTGTTTTTCAACATGATCTCCTTTCTTGGACATTACACTTAATTCATATCGCATAGATCGAATATTATACAGTGAAAATCTCAAAGCAAAATTCAGCTAACAACGACGTGTCAGGCTACGGACTTATCGATCCACTCTCGTACATGCGCCAAACGCAGACACACATGTTTGGAAATACACACACCCACACATCAAGATCGCGAAATCTTAACGCAGATTCAGCAGAAAGCAAAGAAAAGTGGAAAATCTACTCAAGCTGAATGCAAAGCTTGTGCGAGCCGAGAGATCGATTCTACTGACAACAATTCGGTTGCAGTTGCTAATGGTTACCACAGGACACTCCTCCTCCTTCCGACTAAGGCTTTGCCGGTGTCATTACTGAATGACAAGCAGCCGTTTACAAAAGTAACAAAAAAAGAAGGGATTTTATCATAGGTTAAAATTCGTCTGACTCCTTGCCAAAATGCTAAGCGTGGCTAACGTTTTGTATATGCATTTCCACGTAGACAGAGGGAAAAAGCGAACCTATTTTGGTGTATTTAAATTCGCACCAACGTGTTTTGCGCATCGGTAGAGAAACAAATCAAAGGTTGTAACGTCTGGGGTATCGTTAATAAGAAGTCGGGGCTTAATTCTCAAATGATAACGAAAAAATATAAATAAATAAGTAAACGTCATCTTCGACTTTTAAAATGGCTACAAAGATATATTGAATTTAAGATTTCACAGGTTTACAGCCACACGATTCACATGAGCATCTTGCGTCATGTTGCGTATTGCCTCTAAGGCACATGTGCGTCCATTTTATGGTTTTCTTCAAGACAATATAAATAACTACAGAAGTTCAATAGACACAGTTTCTAACTTAAGGCACTAAGCAGAGGACATATTTATTTTGCTACGCTGTATGGTTTTTGATTGGAGTAATGAGAATATTTCCAATAGGCTATTGTTACGATAGCTAGACTAACTAGCTAGCCATTCATTTAATTATGTCGAATAAACGAAGCTTAAATGATCCCCAAAAGGATTAAATTTCGTTTCATTTACCAAAATAAAGTATTAATCGTCTAAGATAGTAATTTGTAATAATAACAGAAAACATAGATGACACTATGTCAGTATTCAAATAAGCAAGGTTAATTTAATCTTTATTTAATTTTATTTAATTTTATTTTAAATTCTATTTACCAAAATAAAATATGTCGTCTTATATAGCAATTTCTCATGTTAATAGAAACATAGTATGACGTAAATGATCAAATATCAATTTCTAGCAAAACTCTAGCAAAAACATAAATAACATTAATTTAAGGATTTAAATAACTGTGGTAGCAATTTCTATTGATAACACTGGTCAGAAAATAAAATTTGAAATGGTGTCGAGACACCAAATATCTTTTTCGGCTAATTTGATGGCGCTGAATCTGAAAATGGTCTTACTTTTTCTTGGTTAGCTACCGTTTTTGCTATACAAAAATGACTTATTTTGGGGAAAAAATATTTTTTTATTTGTTTTCTGTATATAGGATATTGGCCGATGGCAATATTTCTCAAAATAAAATCGTAGAAACCTCTCAATTCCTATTTGGTCTGCTTATTGAGAAATACTGTTTTTGCAATAACAATCAGACCCTAAATCTTAAAAAAAGAGACCAATAAGTATTTTCATCAAATCATTTAATAAACTAATAGCAGAAATAAAACCTTCATGAACATAAGAATTATGGTAAAAGTTTTCTCTTCCTTGATTGTCAGTCATGTTCAATGTTATTTACGTCCCTTTTGATACTCCAGCAGTATCACGTACAATGGAATAGGTCCATTCCATTGGGATGTCTTTAGTTGGAGTTTCTTTCCAACTGTGAAAACAAAATGCTCTCGGTCTGCTTGGCTTCCTTCCGTAGAGATGGAATAAAAGTGGTGGGATAAATTTATGAATATCAAACGATTTTAAGGTTTCATTTTTTTTTTTGATTTTGCGATCAGCCAAGTTCATAAATTGATCTTTTTCTAAAATTTGAGTACAGAGAAAAAGGTAGCTAAGCATAAAAACTAAGGTCATTTTCGGAATCAACACCATCAAATTAGCTAAAAAATGGGTTTTGTTTCTTGGCACACAAAATCGTGTTGACCAGTGTAATTAAGAAAAACATGGCCACTTGTAAAGGTTCAAATATTCACCATGGTAACAGTGAATGTGTTAACAATTCACTTAATAGATAAATATTTTGAATATTATTATTATTATTTTCTATTCTAAAAACAGAAACAAAAATTTTAAATTTAATGATAAAATTAAATTTCAAATCCATAGCTCCATTCCATTCTTGTTTTGAAACATGGTAATTCCTGTCTAGCGATGGAACCATATTTTTAAAATAGAAAATAATTATAATATTAAGCTTTACTGTTTTGTATCGAGTACTGTTTTTAAAAAATAAAATAATTACTAAGAACACCGGATTGTAAATCTTACTGTTCTTTCTTATTATTTTAATATATATATATATATTGAATATTATACATTTTTAGACTTCATATTTATTTTGTAAAAAAATAGAAAATGAAAAAAATAAAAACTTTACTAGAACATAGATAGTTGTATGGGGAGAATTTCCGTTTACTTAAAAATTTCCAAAGAAAAATAGTTAGCTACCAAAGTATATATTTAATAAACAACTCACTGACATTTAGATGTTGACGTGGAAATAGACAGAATTAATACAAATGCAGATTTAGGATTTTGAACAGAGTAGGTTTCAAATAGAAAACTTATAGCAGGTTTCTATTGGTGATCAGTGTCATTGCGAGTTACTTATAGATGGCTTAATTCATGCATATATGTTCTTAACTTAGCAGTAATGGATAGTGGCTCGGATTGAGGAATCGGAGAGCCGAGTTCGAATTCCAGTCGAATCCATTACATTCACTTACGTGCTAATACCCTTCGGAAAGGTATGAATCCTCTTCTTCTCCCCTCCCAGCTGTGGGTAAATAGCAGGACAGACTGGATGGCAACTGGTCTAAGAGAAGGACAACTCTGAATTCAAAGCCTGCGGAAGGTCGTTTGGGGACCTTGTGGCACGTTGTATTTGGCTCTTCAAAAAATGTGGTTGGTTCTGCACAAAACCTTCACCCACTATAATCAAAGCATATGTGCTGGCGTCTGGCTGTCGGTTCCTAGAAACCGAATTGCCTGTCCCTCAAAAAACCGATGGGAGAGTCCAGTATTCTTAGCTATTTATAATGTGTATCGCCATGATTACTCTTGTGATTGATATTAGGGTGTTTTCCGTTGTCTTTACGATGATTGAAGCACCAATTCTAGTTAGTTACCCGTAAACCCATTTCTCCCACCCCTTTATATATCTTATTTAGCTATCGCATCAAACGTGAGGTGAGGGCCAGTTTAGTTTCCGACAAAGAGAGACAGAGATAGTTGAAATTTTCAGGACATATCAAGAAAAATACGTATATTGAATGCAAGAGGGAGAAAGAGAGAGAGAGAGAGAGAGTAGCTTATCTCAAATGCTTCTTGTAAATGGATGGCAAGCCGGAAGAGAAGAGATAGTAAAAAGACAAGTATTACTTGTTGTGAATATGGATTATCTCCCCTTTGATAATCCAAGCTGTAAAAGCTGTACATTTCCGCTTGTCAAGTAGACGAGTAGTAAGATTCTTAATTGAATAAAAGATTACTAGACAGAATCTCTTGTCCTGTTTTCATTACAATTTATTCAATTAAGAATCTTACTACTCGTCTACTTGACAAGCGGAAATGTACAGCTTTTATAGCTTGGATTATCAAAGGGGAGATAATCCATATTCACAACATTACTAAAGGCAACAAAGGATAGAAAGTTGCAGGCAGCTGTATTTGCCCACGTCCCGTATAGACACGGCACATAGAAGAAGATCTATTTACATGATCTCTTTCTATCTTTACGTTCCGTTTCTCTTAAGGACATGAGCAACCATGGCTTTCCACTACTTTTTTTACTTTTAGTAATATTTTTTAACGGATGTGCAGTGTGGTATAATGCATAATGTCTCTTAATGAGAAATCGGAGAGGCGAGCTCAAATTCCAGTCAGGTTCGTTACTTTTATTTACGCGCAATTCAAGTATGAATCCATCTCTTCTTCCCACAGCTAGGGGTTAAATATCAAGACAGATTGAAAAAAAATAAACTTTCAGATGAACACAACAATTTCTCTTTGAAAAATGATGAACACAAGAATTTAGCCGAGTTCGAATTCCAGTCGAGTCCATTACATTCACATACGTTGGAAAGGTATGAATCCTCTTCTTCTCCCTCCAGCTATGGGTAAATAGCAGGACAGATTGGGTTCTATAGCCTTGGATGACAACTGGTCTAAGAGAAGGACAACTCTGAATTCAAAACCTGCGGAGGTTCGTTTTGGGAACATTGGCACCCGGTCTCTGTATTCGGCCCTTCAAAAAGTGTGGATGGTCCTGCACGAAACCTTCACCACTATAATCAAATCTCATGTGCTGTTGTCGGGCTGTCGGTTTCCTAGGAACTGATCTGCTTGACCCTCATACGTCGAATTCGACGGGAGAGTCGAGTACATATATATATATATATATATATATATATATATATATATATATATATATATATATATATATATATATATTTCTTGATATTTCTTGATATTTTTCTCTTTCTTTATATTTTTCTCTTCTACTCTTATTATTCTTATATATATATATATATATATATATATATATATATATATATATATATATATATATATATATATATATATATATATATATCAAGTATGTGGTGCAGTTCAATTTACATTACAATGAATCATTAACTTCTATATCTGTTTTCTGTATGAATGATTCATTTTAATATATATATATATATATATATATATATATATATATATATATATATATATATATATATATATATATATATCGAGTAAAGGAGTAGGAGAGAAAAATATCAAGAAAGAGAGCCACAGAAATATTCATGCTTATCTCATTGCTATTTTGAAATACGAAGTTGACCGTAATGTCTCTCTCTCTCTCTCTCTCTCTCTCTCTCTCTCTCTCTATCTATCTATCTATCTCTTTCTGTTATACTACTTAAAGATATAGGTGATTATGGCTCTTCACAATTTCTCTTCCTTTGATGTTTTCAGCAATACCTGCTCCTTCACCACCCATCCATCTGCTCAAACTTTTCAAATCAGTTACTTGCTGCTTCTCTAGTCTTTTAAGCGCCTTTTAAGTGTAAAATTCTCCACGCTTTCTTTTCTCATCCTGTGTCCTCAAAATTTCATTTCTTTCTGATTGTGAGCAAAAATTTATTAAAAAAAAACAAAACTTTCTCATTTGCCACATACTCTGTTTCAGGCTCATAGCATTCGTCGATAAAACATCTTGGTCTCTTCACGATTATTCTTTCTTTGTGACAAAATTGTCCACCGTTCACTGCTATATAGGAAAGCAGACATTGGGCACCTGGAGGCGGTGTAATGGTTAGCAAGCTTGTCTCGATAGAACAATTACAACTGAGTAGTGAGTTCGGTCCTCACTGGATGCCTCCTACTTTCGGCCTTGTGCCACATCTAAACTACGCTTGGGTAAATCACGATAAGAGGGCAGACATTACACAGCGTTCCAGCGCCCTTTTCTTTATATAATGTTCAAGACAGAGAATGGAATCAGTGACCCAGTCTCAAATAATGGCTGAGGTTATTTGTATTCACTTCGCAGTAATATTCTTGAGGAAGACATGAATAAACTTCTTCCATGATGGTGATTTTCCAAGCCTAGTTTAGATGTGGCACAAGGCCGAAAGTATGGGGCACCCACTGAAGATCGTACTCAGTCGTAATTGTTTTAGCGAGACAAGCTTGTTAGCCATTACATCATGCCAAGGTACCCAAATTCCTCCATTATGTCAAGTTGGTGAGTACACCCTGATATGGGTGTCATATAACTCAGTACAATATGTTACTTGGTAGGTAATGTCAAATGATCCCTATTCTGTCTATATCTCTGAGATGAGGTATCATGTACAGTATTTACATTAGTCGGACTATTGTCCTCATCTTTGTCGCCATATTTGTCACAACGTTTCGGCCGTTGTACGCTCCGGCCTTCTTCAGGTGGTTGGAATTTCGAACTGAACCCTTTATTTCGATCACTGGGGTAGACTGTTCTAGTTCCACGAGCCATGTTTGATGGATGTCAGTTATCAGTTATCTCCTGTATCAGTTATCAGTTATCCACTGTACCATGTGTCCTTGAGGACACATGGTACAGTGGATAAAGGCGTTGGTTAGATCCAGTGACAGACCCAAAGAGTGTGAGTTCAATACCCGGTTCAGGCAGTGGAGAACTTTCAGAGGGAAAATTACCAGGAGATAACTGATAACTGACATCCATCAAACATGGCTCGTGGAACTAGAACAGTCTACCCCAGTGATCGAAATAAAGGGTTCGGTTCGAAATTCCAACCACCTGAAGAAGGCCGGAGCGTACAGCGGCCGAAACGTTGTGACAAATATGGCGACAAAGATGAGGACAATAGTCCGACTAATGTAAATACGATCCCTATTATTTAGAGAAATGCTATAAAGAAGCCAGCATGGTATCCTGACGATCTACTAAGTATCTATTAAGTATTGAATCAATTTAACTGGTCCTTAACCAGTTCTTTTCTCTTAAAACTATTGCAATGTTTGCATAAAGACAGATTAAATATTGCAAGTAAACGGAAAATAATGTACATGTGCTTGACAAGTCATGCAACATTTGCAAAAAAAAAACGTCTTCAAAGCAATAAAGACAAATACAAGTTCAAACATAGATTCTTGTAGGATAAAATATACACTCTTTATTAATACTATTATTATTAGATTAGTTCTAGCTTATTATTATTATTATTATTATTATTATTATTATTATTATTACCTTTTTATCACAATAATCTGGATCGATACACTTTTCCTTATTACTATCATTTTATTACAAATTTTATTCTCTCATAATATTGTTACATTTTAGCACAACATTCTTGGTTGATACAATCTTCAATTGCTAGAAAAAAAAAAACATCGTGAAATTGAAAATAAAAGAGACTCCAAATATGACGTCATCTCGCACTCCAAATCTCAGCGGTTTGTCTTTCATGGGTATCGCCTTAACCATTTCGGCAAGAGAAAGCATAAATCTGCAGACAATCTGAAACCTCTTCCTCCTGATTTCGCTATTCCATCTTTGTTTTACTACCAAATAATTGTAATTTTGAAATTTTAATTAGGCGTTTTCACTATTTATCAGCAGTAGTTTTACCCGAGATCTTTATTGTTGCTTTTTTATCGTAGACACTTTTCCTTATGAACATTATTTGATTCCTATTTATAGTTCATTTTATTATTGTTTTTTCATTTGAAAACTCTGGATCGATACACTCTTCATTAGCATTAATATTTTTACTAGCTTTACTCCATTCTATAAAGAATATATTAACAAATAGCAATTATAGTTAGATGTAGTAAAACTAGTAATAAAATGCTAATATATATTATTACTTCTACTGAGTTCGTTTTATGTGTTTGCGTGTACATATTTATGTATGTATTTGTTCCTTTACTTTAAGCACAAACCCCCTACAAACATAGGACACTCTTAGTAATATGATGGTTAGCATATCCGTTGCTAATGTCGCTAGTTCGATCCACACTGCACGCTCCACTATTGCGACCCTGAGACAGACTAGATTAATCGTAATATTTCATATGCTTGCTGACGTGTGGTTAACAAGCTAATTTCACGGTCCATGTCTAAGATCGAACCCCACTGGGCAGCTCATTATTATGACCTTTATGCGAATTTCTTAAACCATAAGTACACAGTAACCTCTACCAACCGCTATTTACGAATAAGCATTTTTACACATTCGTAGAAACACACGCGATCACAAACTATACACATAGACGCCTATTTTCAAAACTACAGGACGAATGGAACAGATTTCACGACGACAACCACGACGTCTACTACGACTGCACAATAACCGGTATCGGAAGACACCGGGAGAAGAGTGGCTGATCACGTGGTCTGTGTAGCAGGGAAATAAGGTGGCGGATTAAATGTGTAACAACTCCAAATTTGGACAAAACGGATCGAGCAGTCTGCATCTATGGGTAGTGTCAGAGGCAAATTTTAACACTCCTTCCAACTGTGTAGAGTCAAGGGCGGGAATATGCGTTCGACTACGCATGCGCTAGCTTTCAAACGCGTGCGTAAGACATTGACGTTCAAGGTATTATTTATATAATTTCTACTTTTTTTTTTGCTTTTATGCTTGTCTCGTTAAAACTCTGTTACAAGCAATAATAATAAAAATGGTAAAAAAAATATACTGTTTAACAAACTGCGCAATATTCTGTATTTAGAATATGTGTAAGATATAGTAATTACCTCGACGTAGTCATCAGTAAGTTTCCAAGTCAATATTTATTAAACTAGCTTAAAAATATATAACAAATTTTAAACAATAGGTATTCGTTATAAACGAGTGATATGTTCTGTGACCCCTAACTAATGTCTGAAATGTTTGAAATTGCGAGTAGTATCGAAATCCCTTGTGTATTCCATTTTAATAATAAAACAATGAACAATGAATTCAATCACCAAGGAATTATGTGCATTGGCAAGAAAAAAAGATAATGTTGAAAAATAAACACATTAGTAAAATATATGCTTTATTCATCGTTAAACTACTGACGTACTAATCTACGTACAAAATAGTCCCGGATTAAGATGAAACTAGAAGCGTAACGCATCATTCTCTGGCATGAATTTTAATTTGTCAACGGAACCTGACAGACTGCCATTAACATTGAACTTCGTCGAGTATAGGATGTAGCTACGATTTCAGAACGTATTCTGTTAGCTTCTGAAGTTCTGAAATAGACATGTTCATCTTAACGTTGACAAGGTGTCCTGTAACAGTTTCAAGTGAACAGTTGGAAGAACGAAGGAACGAGAATTCTCGCCAAACCGTTCTAAATCAGGTCCGCGGTTGAGCCGGGGTCCGTCGCCCGGGACGCAGAGATGAAAAAAATAGTTAAATATTCTTCTCTTGTTGATAGATTTTATTTTTACTCCTGTGGCAGTGGAGACTTCAGGGGTTATTGGCCCTCGTCCGATGGAGTTCCTGCGGAGGATTGGCGCGATTGCGTCTCGATTAAGGGACGAGCCTAGCGAAACGGAGTGGCTCTTGTAGCGTGTCTCACTGGCGATGGTTCGTCGAGGTAATGCTTTCTCCATCATTGCGGCTGGCAGAGGAAATAAAAATTGTTTATAGTTACGTTGTTCTGGAATTGTTATCAATGGTCGACTGAACTTGCTTTGTTTCAATGACTTTTGTTTTGTTGTTATTAGTTACTTTGTTCAATAAATACGTTAATACATTCATTTATTTCAAAGGGAAATAATGCTGAACAATTTAGCTATATTATGACGTAATATGTCGTATTACGTCATAATATAGTTATATATAGCATATATAGTGCCGGCCGCTTTCCACGGCATGCAGCAATTAACGACATCATTAGTTACTTTGTTCTAGAAATTACTTCAAAATTAAAGATTTCAATTTCGATAATTTCATGCAGATTGGAAAAGTTCAGAAACTTGACAAATGAGTGATATCCACAGGAAATCAGAAAAATTGACGTTTAGAAATTTGCTAGATGGTAGTATTTAATTTTTGACTTATATGATCTTCCATTTTAATGTTACTTGATTTTCGCCACAACTTCTCGATTTGTTAGTCATTCTACGTCCATCAGTAAACCAGTAGTAATATCATCTTGAATCTTGTCAACCCTTATTAATTTTGGACTAGTATTTCTTTAATCTAAATTTCAATTGCTTTTCATCGCAACTACTCAGATAAAGTCTCAGGTTGTTGGTAAACCAGTAGTGTAATATTATCTTAAATTTTATTATTATTAGCTGAAACATTGTCAACCATTATTAATTTTTGACGAGTATTTCATTCAGCTTAATTTTAATAGATTTTCATCGCAACGACTCAAATAAACAGTATCAGGTGGTTGGTAAACAAATTGTAATATTATCTTGAATTTTATTATTATTATTATTAGCTGAAGCATTGTCAACCATTATTAATTTTTGACGAGTATTTCATTCAGCTTAATTTCAATAGATTTTCACCGCAATGACTCAAATAAACAGTATCAGGTGGTTGGTAAACAAATTGTAATATTATCTTGAATTTTATTATTATTATTATTATTAGCTGAAGCATTGTCAACCATTATTAATTTTTGACGAGTATTTCATTCAGCTTAATTTCAATAGATTTTCACCGCAATGACTCAAATAAACAGTATCAGGTGGTTGGTAAACAAATTGTAATATTATCTTGAATTTTATTATTTTTAGATAAAGTATTATCATTATTAATTCTGATGTGCTTTTTACAAACATTTGGGCAGCTTTAAAAGAATCCATAACCAGAAAAAGATGAAAAAATACGTTCGCGAATTTGGAGGTGTGTGTGTGTGGGGGGGGGGGGTAGTTCCCAATAATTCTATCGTAAAGACACAAATAATCTTAATTCCCATTAGCAAAGATGCATAATCATAAATGATTCATATTGTCATTGTTTTTGCTTGTTTTTTAAATGTCATGTCATTTCAGGATGGCGGCTACCATAGCTCTCCAGATGTCCATCTTTATTATCTGTAACTTTCCATGATTTATTGGGAAATACTCTGGAGTATTTGCTCTTATCTTCTTCCTTGTTTTGATTTCAGAGTTGCTCATAAAAGTGACAACAATAATTTTGAAGTTAATAATAATAATTTTGCCAAGTCCTTGAAATAGTTGCACATTTCCCACCAGTGTTAGAAATCAGTAATGTAAACATTGATTGATTGCTTAGGCAGACAGGTTTTATCCACTTGGCTGGTGTAACGAAATATCCTAACCCTCATTCTTTCTCCCCCAATGTGGTCTGGGTTTATAGTAATCTAAACATAGTAGATGATTATGTGGATATTAGCCATTTCCTTATAAGGAAACATTCAGCATTCATTGATTCATCAGCCAGTACTACTTTCGGTGAAAATTGATAAAATCTTCAGTATCTGTCTATGTTCCTGACCGATGGACACGTGGCACAGTGGGTAAAAGTGTTGGTTAGATCCTAGTGGCAGAAACCAAAGAGTTGTGAGTTCAATACCTGGTTAAGGCAGTGGAGAACTTGGAGAGTGGAATTAACAGGAGATAACTTACAACTGACATTCATTAGACGCGGAGCTAGAGCATTTTACCTCAGCGAGCGAAATCAAGGGTTCAGTTCGACATTTCAACCACCTGAAGAAGGTCAGAGCGTACATCGGCCGAAACGTTGTGATAAATATGTCAACAAAGATGAGTCCGAATAATGTAAATAGGGATAAGATCTTTGTATTTAGAAATATTTTTTCAGGAAAATAGGTTTAAAAAGTCCACTAACTGTTATCGTTTTTTTTTCAGTATTGATGGGAGTTTGAAGCGGTATAGGATGACAGCATCTTCATTATGTCATTATTTTCTCTTCCAAGTTACATATACTATCCATTTTAGCTGTTGCTGCCGTTGAAAGTCCTCAAGTGACGTCGTTTTCTGCAATCTGTTACGGTTCCGTGTGTTTCTGTTGCAATTCTTTTTAAAATTTGATCTGAGAAAAGCGGTTGTATACATCTGACAGTTTAGATATTTCTTAATAAGTTTGGTACCAAGCATGATATCCATGAAAATCTTGATCTGACAAGCTTATTTAGTTTAGTTTAGTTTGGTTTGGTTTGGTTTGGGTTGGTTTGGTTTGGTTTGGTTTGGTTTGGTTTGGTTTGGTTTGGTTTGGTTTGGTTTATGGCATGCAGTAAGAGGATGAGCCCAAAATGCGATTTGAAGGTCGGGAACAATAGAATCAAGCAGATCCGGAAGATTAAATATCTGGGAAGCGTCATGCCCTTCATAAATGTTTCCATTTGAACCATAAGCTGCTGAAAATCTTGGATTTTCCCATGCACTAGATGAAATAAAACGACATTAGAAATTTGTTTCCAAAACAGTAAAAAGAAAGCCATCTGCGCAGATCACCCCGATACTAAGTACACAAACATATTATCATTTCTGGGGGTTTGCCATTAAGTTTTGGTAATATTTTAGTAAATTTAGAATTATTTTGAGACAGTATGGCAGCCACAACCTTAGCAACATAAGATACGCAGACGACACAGTACTAGTAGCAGGTACGGAAAAGAAATTACAAAACCTCCTACAGAAGGTAGTGATGGAGAGTGAGAAGAAAGGACTAAGCATAAACTACAAGAAGACAGAATGCATGGTCATCAGTAAGAGGAAGAGCCCGAAATGCGATTTGCCGGTCGGGAACATTAGAATCAAGCAGACGCGGAAGTTTAAATATGTGGGAAGCGTCATGACAGAGGACAGTAAATGCGACACTGAGACCCGCAGGCATATTGGGATGGCCAAGGACACATTCCAAAAGCTGGGCAGAGTACTGCAAGACAGTTGGTAACAAATCAAAGAATACTGAATTATTACGTGACTTTTGTCCTTCTTTAGGGCAGCGAATATTGGACGATTTTCTCAAAGGCTGAAAAAGAGACTCGAGGCGACAGAAATGTGGTTCTACAGAAGGATGCTAAGGATATCATGGACCGAGCGTGTGAGCAGTGATGGGGTCTTAGAGAGGTTGCAAACAAGGAGGAGGCTTATACTTAATATCAGGAAGAGGCAGCTGAAGTTTTTGGGACACATAATGAGGAAGAAGGGTCTGGAGAATCTGATACTCACGGGTTGAATAGAGGGAAAGAGAGACAGGGGAAAACAACGCGTGACATACCTGGCGGGCTTTAAAAAGTGGATGACAGAACGTGGTCTGGGAGATGAAGCAGATGGAAGGAACTTGTTGAGAGCTGCACGGGATAGGAAGAGGTGGAGAGCCATGATCGCCTACGTCCAAAAAAAGACATGGCACATAAAAAGAAAGAAAGAATGCCGACAAGATTTTTAGTACTGGTAATATTATTTCCAAAAATGTATTGCTGGTAATAATATATTACTGGTAATAATGTAATGGTGGTAATAATGTAATACTGGTAATAATTTTTTCTTAAAAAATGTACTGCTGGTAATAATTTTTTTTTGAAAAAGTATTGATGGTATTAAAACCTATTTTTATACTTTGATAGTATTTTGACCGCTTTTGGGGTGCTAACTATTTGCCCATAGCTGTGACCCTAACAGGTGCTACCACCCCGATTTAAGGTGGACCTGGGAACACCAGAAATTAAGAAGTGGCTCCATGTTCTTCAAAACCTCCTGATCAGAGGCCTTGCTGTCGGATTAGTTTATTGTCTTACCCAGGACGTGGATGTAGTTTATTGTCTTACCCAGGACGTGTATGTAGTTTATTGTCTTACCCAGGACGTGGATGTAGTTTATTGTCTTACCCAGGACGTGGATGTAGTTTATCGTCTTACCCTGGATGTGGATGTATTTTATCGTCTTACCCAGGACGAGGCTGTAGCTTATCGTCTTACCCAGGACGTGGATGTAGTTTGTCGTCTTATCCAGGACGTAGATGTAGTTTATCGTCTTATCCAGGACGCGGATGTAGTTTATCGTCTTACCCAGGACACGGCTGTAGTTTATCGTCTTACCCTGGATGTGGATGTAGTTTATCGTCTTACCCAGGACGTGGATGTAGTTTATCGTCTTACCCAGGACGCGGATGTAGTTTATCGTCTTACCCAGGACGTGGATGTAGTTTATCGTCTTACCCAGGACGCGGCTGTAGATTATCGTCTTACCCAGGACGCGGATGTAGTTTATCGTCTTACCAAGGACGTGGATGTAGTTTATCGTCTTACCCAGGACGCGGCTGTAGATTATCGTCTTACCCAGGACGCGGCTGTAGATTATCGTCTTACCCAGGACGCGGATGTAGTTTATCGTCTTACCCAGGACGTGGGTGTAGATTATCGTCTTACCCAGGACGCGGCTGTAGATTATCGTCTTACCCTGGATGTGGATGTAGATTATCGTCTTACCCTGGACGCGGATGTAGTTTATCGTCTTACCCAGGACGTGGATGTAGTTTATTGTCTTACGCAGGACGCGGATGTAGTTTATCGTCTTAGCCAGGACGCGGCTGTAGTTTATCGTCTTACCCAGGACGTGGATGTAGTTTATCGTCATACTCAGGACGGCAAGCTTATTTAAGAAAATAACGTGTTTTTTTTTTTGTTTGTTAATGTTTTGGTTTTGTTGCAATTTGTGTTGTTAGGTGAGATTATCCTAACCCTAGCCTAATCTATTTCCTTATCCCCTATTCTAAATTTGTCATAACTGACCCATACACTGAGACGTTTGTAGTATTTAGTATTTACTAATTTTACATCCTGGATTTTTACGATGCGTTCAGGATACGTGCATTAATGTTTTCATTCCAATTCCAGATCATTGTTTCTGTATTGGAAAGATTTATCTTGAATCCTATTTATTGGAACACTTAGTAGAGGATACTGATTTGTTGTTCAAGACCTTGCTTACCCCAGCTGTGAATACCTATGTCATCAGCATCGCCTTCATCATCATCAGCACATTGCCCTTGGGAGGGAAAGTAGGAACATCGTTTTCTATTAGTAGATTCGTTTGGATGTGCTATGGAAATATCAGCAAACAATTCATTGTAGTGATTTTCCAAGCGTAGCTCAGATGTGGCTCAAGGCCGAAAGTATGGAGTACCCAGTGAGGATCGAACTCACAACTCAGTCGTAATAGTTCTAGCGAGACAAGCTTGCTAACCATTACACCACCTCGAGGTGCCCAAACACAATTCATTGTAACTCTCAGTTGTTAAGCATGCAGTGAGGGCAAAACATCCTCCGCCAAGTTAAGCACTTCATTCCCTGAAAAAAAAAGTGTTTGCCAGCAACAAAAACGAGTAAGAAATAACAACAGAAAAGATATTAAAAAAGAAGTAATAGTACAAGAAAGAGAAGGAAGAAGAGAAAAGGAAAAAGTAACAATAAACGAGAAAAGATGAAGCAAAGAGAGAAACTTTAGTAATCGAAAAAAATGCGAATCAAGAGATAAGAAAGAGGTGTAACATATCTAAGAAAAACAATATGGCTACCAATGACTCTAATGTTTGCCATTAAGTATTATTTAACCTTTATGTTTTACAATCATTGAAAAAGTGTCAAAAGAAACATTTGTAGGCTTTTTATTTTATCTTTTTGTCTTACTTTTCTTTTAAACAAGAAGTGGTTGTCACTTCCTGATATTCTTTTGGAAAAAAAAGCATTCAAATTGAAATGTTATAACCTTTCAAAATATAAAGTTGTGTGAATTGGGATAATAAAAAAGTGGATCTTTGTAGTCTGACATTTGGAAAGAGTGTTCTTTTGTTTTCAGTAATTTTTATTTTTGGTCAAGTAGAAATGAAGACATAAAATAAATTAAAGAAAAATGGTAAAATATTCTTCATGGTGCCAGAAAGAAACTGGGATGAAATTGAAATATGTTTCTTTTCCTGATATCTTTATAGAATTATAATTTATTACATGCGTGGAAGGATGTGTTAATGGATTTTGCATAATGCGTTGTTATAAAGTGATATATAATTTGCTGTAATGTGTTAATAAACTTATAGATATTATGATAAAGAGTGTGTCAATACAAAGAGTGTATTAATATAATAACTTCAAAGAACGTTTTAATGTCCCAAAATAATGTATTAATATAATATTCTAATAGAATTGTAAATTCTGTGAAAAATACTAAGGCATTTACTTTACTATTTGGATTAAACTCAAGTCCATGCCACTTTAACTGAAAAACATAACAAGAGAATTTCGTGGATTTATCCCATTACAAAATCAAAACCTAATTTTCACTTGATTCATTTGAACAAGAACTCTAGCATCGCGACATCGCACGCTCTAAAATCATATAACTGTCAATAAATAGCATATTTAAAAAAAAACATATATTTCGTCTTGGTGTTTTGCCTGTTAATGAAGAGAAAAAAAATACGCCCCGAAGATGATAAGTTTAAATTGTTGAAAGTAAGTTAATGTCTCATTAAGTCTTGTTAGCGAAGTGATTTCGCCATTAATCTCATTAACGTTGCTAATTCTTTGTATAAGTTACTTCTTTATGATATAAAAGCTGTACACTTTAATATATTCTAATAGAGTGTATTATAGTGAATTCATAGAATATGTAAAACTTTTAACAGGTTGCGTGCAAAGAGTGTCAATCTAAAATAGAATGTGCTAAGAGAATATTTTATAAAAGAGTTTAAGAATCTGGTAATAGAATGTTTTCGTAGGATTCTATACGCTCAAATAATATTTTCATTTGGAAGCATATAGAATGTTTTATTATGTGTTAAACAATGTACTAATAGGGCTAAATCAGAGAAGAGATCAGTCGCAAAGCTTTAATCATCATCTCATTTTTAAAATATTGCATAAAATAAAATATTGAATAAAATTAAAATATTATATAAAATAAAATATTGAATAAAATAAAATATTGAATAAAATAAAATATTGAATAAAATAAAATATTGAATAAAATTAAAATATTGAATAAAATTAAAATATTAAATAAAATATTGAATAAAATAAAATATTGAATAAAATAAAATATTGAATAAAATTAAAATATTGAATAAAATAAAATATTGAATAAAATAAAATATTGAATAAAATAAAATACTGAATAAAATTAAAATATTGAATAAAATAAAATATTGAATAAAATTAAAATATTGAATAAAATAAAATATTAAATAAAATAAAATATTGAATAAAATAAAATATTGAATAAAATAAAATATTGAATAAAATAAAATACTGAATAAAATTAAAATATTGAATAAAATAAAATATTGAATAAAATTAAAATATTGAATAAAATAAAATATTAAATAAAATAAAATATTGAATAAAATTAAAATATTATATAAAATAAAATATTGAATAAAATAAAATATTGAATAAAATAAAATATTGAATAAAATAAAATATTGAATAAAATTAAAGTATTGAATAAAATTAAAATATTAAATAAAATGAAATATTGAATAAAATAAAATATTGAATAAAATTAAAATATTGAATGAAATAAAATATTGAATAAAATTAAAATAATATATAAAATAATATATTGAATAAAATAAAATATTGAATAAAATAAAATATTGAATAAAATAAAATATTGAATAAAAATAAAATATTGAATAAAATAAAATATTGAATAAAATTAAAATATTAAATAAAATTAAAATATTGAATAAAATAAAATATTGAATAAAATAAAATATTGAATAAAATTAAAATATTGAATAAAATAAAATATTAAATAAAATAAAATATTGAATAAAATTAAAATATTATATAAAATAAAATATTGAATAAAATAAAGTATTGAATAAAATAAAATATTGAATAAAATTAAAATATTGAATAAAATTAAAATATTGAATAAATTAAAATATTGAATAAATTAAAATATTGAATAAAATTAAAATATTGAATAAATTAAAATATTGAATAAATTAAAATATTGAATAAAATAAAATATTGAATAAAATAAAATATTGAATAAAATAAAATATTAAATAAAATAAAATATTGAATAAAATAAAATATTGAATAAAATTAAAATATTGAATAAAATTAAAATATTGAATAAAATAAAATATTGAATAAAATAAAATATTGAATAAAATAAAATATTGAATAAAATAAAATATTGAATAAAATAAAATATTAAATAAAATAAAATATTGAATAAAATAAAATATTGAATAAAATAAAATACTGAATAAAATTAAAATATTGAATAAAATAAAATATTGAATAAAATTAAAATATTGAATAAAATAAAATATTAAATAAAATAAAATATTGAATAAAATTAAAATATTATATAAAATAAAATATTGAATAAAATAAAATATTGAATAAAATTAAAATATTGAATAAAATTAAAATATTAAATAAAATGAAATATTGAATAAAATAAAATATTGAATAAAATTAAAATATTGAATGAAATTAAATATTGAATAAAATTAAAATAATATATAAAATAATATATTGAATAAAATAAAATATTGAATAAAATAAAATATTGAATAAAATAAAATATTGAATAAAATAAAATATTGAATAAAATAAAATATTGAATAAAATTAAAATATTGAATAAAATAAAATATTGAATAAAATAAAATATTGAATAAAATAAAATATTGAATAAAAATAAAATACTGAATAAAATAAAATATTGAATAAATTAAAATATTATATAAAATAAAATATTGAATAAAATAAAATATTGAATAAAATTAAAATATTGAATAAAATAAAATATTGAATAAATTAAAATATTGAATAAAATTAAAATATTGAATAAAATAAAATATTGAATGAAATTAAAATATTAAATAAAATAAAATATTGAATAAAATAAAATATTGAATAAAATAAAATATTGAATAAAATAAAATATTGAATAAAATAAAATATTAAATAAAATAAAATATTGAATAAAATAAAATATTGAATAAAATAAAATATTGAATAAAATAAAATATTGAATAAAATAAAATATTGGATAAAATAAAATATTGAATAAAATAAAATATTAAATAAAATCAAATATTGAATAAAATTAAAATATTGAATAAATTAAAATATTGAATAAAATAAAATATTGAATAAAATAAAATATTAAATAAAATAAAATATTGAATAAAATAAAATATTGAATAAAATTAAAACATTAAATAAAATAAAATATTGAATAAAATAAAATATTGCATAAAATAAAATATTGAATAAAATTAAAATATTGAATAAAATAAAATATTAAATAAAATAAAATATTGAATAAAATTAAAATATTATATAAAATAGAATATTGAATAAAATAAAATATTGAATAAAATAAAATATTGAATAAAATTCAAATATTGAATAAAATAAAATATTGAATAAATTAAAATATTGAATAAAATTAAAATATTGAATAAAATAAAATATTGAATAAATTAAAATATTGAATAAAATTAAAATATTGAATAAAATAAAATATTGCATAAAATAAAATATTGAATAAAATTAAAATATTGAATAAAATAAAATATTAAATAAGATAAAATATTGAATAAAATTAAAATATTGAATAAAATTAAAATATTGAATGAAATTAAAATATTAAATAAAATCAAATATTGAATAAAATAAAATATTGAATAAAATCAAATATTGAATAAAATTAAAATATTGAATAAAATAAAATATTAAATAAAATTAAAATATTATATAAAATAAAATATTGAATAAAATAAAATATTGAATAAAATAAAATATTGAATAAAATAAAATATTGAATAAAATAAAATATTGAATAAAATTAAAATATTGAATAAAATAAAATATTGAATAAAATAAAATATTGAATAAAATAAAATATTGAATAAAATTAAAATATTGAATAAAATTAGATATTGAATAAAATTAAAATATTATATAAAATAAGATATTGAATGTTACAAACTTGTGTTTTTCCAATGAGCTGTTAGATTTAGGTCAGAGGAGAGAGCAGTCGCAAAGCTTCAATCATCTTCCATAAGCGTTTCCATAAACTGTGGCATTATCTACAGAGATGTTTAATGATCTAAGAAAGTTTCTAGGCAAAATATTAATAAAAAGCAGAAAGTGTGTATGATCGTTGCGAGAACATTAAAGGACGTCTGCTTGGATCTCATGAACGTTACATGAGTGCCCATTCAAAACGATCTTCATGGATGAACCGGAGAGAAAGGACAATGATTGTATAGGCTCTTCTATGGTTACTATAGCAGAAGAGTGTGTGTAGCATCCCTCTATGCCACATCTAATCAAAAGTTTTTGGCATATCTAAGGCAATCACTCTAGTGACGATGTTACTACCAAGCGTTTTACTGATTCTGTAGGTAATGGCAGAATATCAGCAGTGGACTTTGGGAAACCAAATCCATACTGTTTATTGCCCAGGAGGTTGTTTCTGGTGAGGTTGTCAACTACCTCCTTGTTGATAATAGACTCAAAGTGTTTTCTAATGATACGGAAAAAGCTGACGAGGAGATATTGCGACGTGCATGAACCAGCATTCTTGAAAACTGGACAAACAGCAGACAACTTCCACAGACTTGGGAAAACAGTTCTATTTCAGGCAGTGGTTTACCAACTTCGCCAAGACCGAAGATAATCAAGGGCCGATGTTCTTAGGTCGGATAAGACATTGTATAAAGAGTAAATGTTGTAAAAATCTGTTAATGGCAAGTCAATTCAATTTTAATTTACATAATATATTTGAATTGTTCAAATACTAAGAACTTCCGTTTGAAAATAAAGGTTTTTATTTGATTTTGTCAAATCTTTGTGAATTTCTTTGGTTTGATTTCTTTTACGGCATATCAACCTGTATGAGTTATTTAATGCCGACAGGATTTTTTTGCTGGTAATATTATTTTCAAAAATTTATAACTGGTAATATTTTTTTTTAAATGCATTGCTGGCAATATTTTTTACAAAAATGTATTGCTGGTAATATATTTTTTATTTTAAAAAGTGTATTGCTGGTAATAATGTTTTTCTTCAAAAATTCATTGCTGGTAATAACCTTTTACAAAAATGTATTGCTGGTATAAAAACCTATTTTTACACTTTCATAGTGTTTTGACCCCAGTTTGAAGGGGTCAACTCTTTGTCCATAGCTGGGACCCTAACAGGTGCTATGATCCCGGGTCAGGGTGAACCTGCGAACATCAGCAATTAAGAGGTGGGTCCACGCTCCTCAAAACCTGATCAGAGGCCTTGCTGTTGGATTTAGTTTATCGTCTTACCCAAGACGCTGTGAATTTGTGGCAAGACGAGTATGGAGGTTTTACTTCGGTACCCAGTTGCTTGCGATGCTTTTGCGGAATGTAAGAATAGTCTCAGTGGTCTTGGAAGGTTAGTTCTGCTTACACGCAGGTTACGTCTATACTAGTTTCTTGGCGGTGGATGACGGCTATTATTAGAACCAAAAGTAGGGAGCTGGCAATAGCAAACAAATGCATGCAAAATGGAATAATGATATATTTCGGGCTTCCATACACAGAGCCAAGATGAATTTTGTTTTACTCCCCTCCGGAAATATGGATATCAGACTTTAATCCATTTCACTAGCATGTGTGCCGCATGTCTTCTCAAAACTGGGATCTACTTTGGTGTAGTTGATACCGACAGATGACTGACTAACCAGCTAATTTGGTTTTGGTTTATTTTGTTTTACGGCATATTAAACTCAATGGGTTAGTTAATGCCGACAAAATTGTTTATTGCTGGTAATATTTTGTTTTGTCAAAAATCTGTTTCTGGTAATATTTTTCATTCAAAATTGTATTGCTGGTAATAATTCTTTTTCAAAAAAGTATTGCTGGTAATAGTTAACTATTTTCCCATAGCTGGGACCCTAACAGGTGCTACCACACCGGGTCAGGGTGGAC
Organism: Acanthosepion esculentum; assembly: GCA_964036315.1. Taxonomy (NCBI): domain Eukaryota; kingdom Metazoa; phylum Mollusca; class Cephalopoda; order Sepiida; family Sepiidae; genus Acanthosepion; species Acanthosepion esculentum. Next base: position 62,748,753 of record OZ038512.1, read on the forward strand.
CTGGGAACACCAGCAATTAAAAGGTGGTTCCACGCTCCTCAAAACCTCCTGACCTGAGGCCTTGCTGTTGGTCGTAGTTTATCGTCATACCCAGAACGGTTGCAGAGAGGTGTGTGCGTGTTGAAACGCAATGTATTGAAGGTATTAAAGCCTATTTTTATACTTTCATAGTGTTTTGATCCCAGTTTGGGGGTTAACTATTTGCCCATAGCTGGGACCCTAACAGGTGCTACCACCCCGGATCAGGGTGGACCTGGGAACACCAGCAATTAAGAGGTGGTTCCACGCTCCTCAAAACCTCCTGATCAGAGGCCTTGCTGCTGGGCGTAGTTTATCGTCTTACCCAGGACGCGGATGTAGTTTAACGTCTTACTCAGGACGACTAACCAGCTAAAAGACAAAAGAGGTTTTGAGGTCAGGTATGACTTTTTTTCTATTATGGATGCACGCACTTAGTATCTCCTACTTCAATCTCTTGATTGCATGATTTTGTCATAATCCGCTTTTCGGGTTCCTTTCTTTTCTAAGGTGTGTCCTTTGGCAGTTTTTCCACATTATTTGCTACGCCACGACAAAGTTATTTACAGATTGTCATTTAGGGAATGAAGGGGAAGAGGAAATATGTGGCCATCTTTGAATATGCGCTGTGTGTGTGTATGTTGTCTAAATTTTTGTCATTTTGTTGTGTGTTCACTACAACAAACTACGCCTAGACGCGGTGTTATTAAAAATAATAAAAATATATTTATTTTCTTTCTTATAAGTAATTTTCTGGATTTACTTGTTTTGTGTACAGTATTATTTTCGTTTGCTTTGTCACTTATTGGGACTCTTGACGCATGTCTCACTGTCATCGTCATTTGGCATCGTGTTACGCGATCTCAGTCCTCCTATACGGCAGTGAATACTGGACAATCTTTTCACAGATGAAGAAGAGACTTGAAGCAACAGAAATGTGGTTCTACAGAAGAATGCTGAGAATACCATGAACTGAACATGTGAAGTTTTAGAGAAAATGAAAACAAAAAGGGCGATTATAGTTAACATCATAAAAAACAGTTCAAATTTCTTATGCACATAATGAGGAAAGAGGGCTTGAGAAATTTGATACGCACAGGACAGACTAAAGGCAAGCGGGAAAGAGGAAAACAACGCATAACAGACTTAGTGATCTAGAGTAAGTTACAATAAATTGCAAAGAAGCGGCCATGGCTGGAAAGTTTTAGTGAACAATCATGAATCTCTGGTGCCGTTCCAATGAAATATATGAATTTGATTACCTGAAAAAAAAAACAAGTAAATTTTCCTCCGATTTGATGACTGACTGATTCTTTCTACTTTACAACGCATTGCGTTCGAATGAGTTTTGCAGCTCTACCCATAAGGTAAGTACAATCTTGATTTAGGTCGTTCCAACTCAGCACAAAGCTAACTTGATCATTATAACTATTCATTACTTACAATAACTTACCTCTGGACCGGAAAAAGAAAACGGTCATACCCAAAAGACATTGAGAACTTTGTTTCCCTACAGTTTATATATATATATATATATATATATATGTGTGTGTGTGTGTGTGTGTGTGTGTGTATGTGTGTGTGTGTGTGTGTGTGTGTGTGTGTGTGTGTAAGACGTTTTTTATATTTATAAGTTCTTTTTATAGATACAAGTATTTAAGTAAATGCTCTGTTTATAATAAACAGTATTAACAACATTTACCGGCCTGAATGCCTTAGAAATTGTTATGGTCCAAGTTCCTTGTAGTACGGTGATGGTCCAAGGTTAGAACCAATGAAGAATAACTCGAACACAGGTATGGAATAACAAAGATATATTACAACAAAAATATAATACAAAGAAGTAGAAGTATTAGTAATGACTATCAGATTTGGTTAGAGTGAACTATGTTGTCTCGACAAGTATCACTATTCCAATGTTCTTACAATTATCTCTCCTCCCTCTTGAGAGGCGCAGTATTTATCATGTCGGGAATGGTCCATTATTATTATTATGGGTAAGTTCCCATAACAGAAATTTTCATAGAAAATATGCGTTCTCCGATAGGAATCGAACCTATATCCTATACGGAACCGTCATATAGCCGGACGTGCTTTAACCGATTAGGCTACAGAGGATCGTTCGGTTAGCAATGTCGATTTTACTGATTTTAAACACAATTCTCCATGATTTTCTCTCATTCATTCATATCTTCTCATTGCGTATCCAAATGTAAACAAATGACGTCATACATTATGAAATAAACATAAAAAATGTCTGACTTTGCCCATTTCATAATATATATATATATATATATATATATATATATATATATATATATATAATTATTTATTTAAATATAACATAAATATGTTATAAAATCACTACAAAAATAGCCATTTTGTTTCAACACTCCCGGTGTCTTATCAAGTGATGATGTTGAATATCGAATAAATGGTTTTTAAAAGTTCCAAATTCGTTCACGATCCTTCGCTAGGGGTAAACTCTGTAACTTAAGTCAGAGTGACCAATCAAAATACAAGTGATTCAGAAAAACCGACAACGAAGCAAGGTTATCAATAGGGGGGGGGGGGTGTTACTTCTACATTAATTGTTTATTTGTGAACACGCACAAATCCACTATGTACCAACACTCAACCTTAAATTCCATAAGATTTTATGGAGTTCAGTTAAGTCGGAGATTAATCGTAATTGTCTCATACAAACCCATACTCCTATTCAATATAATTTAAGAAGGAAAAGGTTGCCAACAAGTAACTTTCGCTGCCTTAGAAATGCCATGCGACATACAACATAACTACCCGACTATAGAACCCACTAAACAACGATGAGTAAGGATTTGGGAAAAGGGGTTTTTAATGATCAAATAAGATTGTATCAAATATAACATAGTCAAATGTTGAGAGTTATAAAAGAACGACGATATATACATGTGCGGTTGTAGCAATATTAGTTATCAGCCGAAGTCTTATTATGAAAACGCAACAGCAGGATATTACAGAAGTCGTTTTGGCAAGTATCATCTTGACAAAGAAGGTCAGCTGAGTGGAGTGGACTTCCCATGAAGTTTGTCAATTGATCTTGACAAAGGAGGTCAGCTGAGTGGAGTGGACTTCCCATGAAGTTTGTCAATTGATCCTGAACAAAAAAAACAGGTCGTCTACTTAAACGAAGGGTATCCACTAAAATAACGTTTGAAGTAATGCACGCACACATACACACACACACATCTGTATATATTTAGATATGAGTGTGTGCGTGTATTACCCTAAAAACACACACACATATATATGCGTACACTATTTAGATTATTCGGAATATTGTCCTCATCTTTGTTGCCATATTAAAATAGTCCGAATAATGTAAATAGAGTACATGATACCTAATTTCAGAAATATAGACATATATGTGTGTGTGTGCGCGCGCACGCGTTTATGAAATTTAAAGAAATGTCATTTACGCTAAAAAAAATCATCTAATATTTTTGTCCAATGTTTGGATGTTGGTGACCAGAGATCAGTCATAAGAATAATCCTAATTCTTGGAGATCCGTCTATCAAGCAGTATCTCCCCACTGTACAAAAAGAAGTCTACACTCTGACGCTTGCAATAATAGGTATGAAGCAATTTTGATATTTACATTTGTTTGTGAAAAGGACTCCACAATAACAAATAAAGCCATTTCCTGCATTATATTTAAATAAAACGCTGTCTAAAATACTCATAAGTATTCAAAAGTCTTAATTCAGATTTGCTAAATTTAAGACAAACTAAAAATGCTTTTGGAAGGTCATTGAAAAAATTCGATATTTTTAGCTACGAAACACAATTCTTCTTTGCTGACTCATTCGCAACAAGCTTTTGATTCAAAGTGTTGAATAAAGGTCACGAATGAAACTGTCACAAGTCTTATCTTGCATTCTTAGATACTTTCATAACATTGTCTTGACTTGGTTACTGAAAATGTACACGAGTTTTGTTTTTTTTTTTTAAACTGAGCAATAGTGTCTTCATGGTTTCTATATCTTTCTCATTGTAATGTAAAGCAATTGTAAAATTGTTTTATATTTGAAATGTGTAATCTGATCGATTGTATATCATTTTTGCACTGTTTATGGAGGATGATCTGTAGCGGACCGTGGGTTTAAATACGCGTTGTGATATGAACACGTGTGGAACTCCTGAAATAAAAAGCCCACTACAAAAATATGGCGGATTAGAGATAAGTCCAACCAAAAGAAAATGTAACAGAAAAAACAACAAGAAACAATAAACCGATATACATGTATGTCGGAGTTAACTCCTCCTTAATTGTCGAAATTGTTCACAAGGAGACACTCTCCCTACACTGTAAATACTGAGCGATTTATTGCCTCGGGCCCTTTTTACATTGCATTTCAGCGAATACATCTACAATGTAAGCTCTCGCAGAAGATTGCGTCTTCCCATTTGTGGGAGACGCCATGAACATTATATACACATACACGTACGTACGAACATTCACCAAAATACAAACTCTTTACGTTCACACACAAACACAAATGTTAATGTCTATGTCCATTGTAAATTTTGTTGTTTAATACATATACTTGTTGTATATATATATATCGGTCTTGTTGGTTTTCTTTACACTTCTTTATGGAAGATTCAATCTCTGAGTCTGCTATGTTCTTGTAGTGGACCTTCTTCTAGCAGGAATAAAAGCACGTGTTCCTAATTTAACAACGCGTAAACACACGGTCCGCTATATGTACAAACAAATATGTGTATTAGACAACAAAAGGATTTACAATAGACATAATTAGTGTGTGTATGTATGAACGTACAGAGTTCGTGTTTCAAAGTATGTTCGTACGTGTGTGTGTGTGTGTGTGTATTTGTGTGTGTGTGTGGATAACGTTCATGGCGTCTTTCCAAGGAAACGCATAGTGCTTCTCCACGAAGGGGAAAACGCAATCTTCTGCGAGAGCCTACATTGTATTAGAGTCCGATGAAATATACAAAGTGAAAAAGACAGAGAGAACGAAGTATTGTCAAGTATTTATAGTTTAGGGATAGCGTCCCCTATGAACAATTTGGACAATTAGAAAATTAAAGAGGAGTTAACTCTTACAGCTCAATTAACTAAAATAGTATAGTAACTGACAACCAAATTAATAGTTTTAACACTTCCGAGGTGTAGGACTAAAAATGGTGAATGTAACTGACCGTTGGTTTTAACAAATAAGGTCTATGCTTTTATTTAGGAATTACACCTTGAAAACAAGAAACAAATATTTCCCCCAAAGGAGGAAATGGACAAATAAAATACATTTCAAAGAAATACACAAACAAGAAAAGCACTTTTCAAACAGAAACAACAATTTGGAACAAACTGTACTTGGGAATTAGTCTTGAAAATCCGTCCGCATGGACGAATCTTTTTGATGACACGTACTCCATTTTAATGTTGTAATTTAGCAGGATTGTAATTCCATCTCTGCAGTCTGTAGGCAGATCTTTCTTTGAGCCAAAAATAGTGAGTAGTGGCTTGTGGTCTGTCTGTAGAGTGAAATGTCGACCGTAAATATAGCGGTGGAACTTCACGGCTGCGAATATAACACACGCGCCTCTTTTTCAATCTGCGAATATTTTTTTCCGCGGGAAGCAAAGCTCTCGACGCGTGAGCTATCGGTTTTACTGTTCCATTAGTTATTTTGTGAAGAATGCATGCCCCTACGCCATACGAACTAGCGTCGTTGGCAACAATGATTTCCAAGTCCGGGTCGTAATGTGTAAGAAATAAGCCTGACGTCAGTGTATTCTTTATTTTTTCAGATGCCTCTTGGAATTCTGCTGTTCAAACCCAGGGCTTGTCTTTCTCTAATAGTTCATTAAGTGGGGGAGGGGGGCACGCAAATCATGTATATTTGGTATGAATGCCTGGTAATAATTTGCTAGTCCAAGGAAGCTCTGCAACGAAACGATGTTATTGGGCGGCGGCATGTCTTTAAAAGCGGCAGCCCGTTCAGGATTTGGTCTCCTGCCACCCTTGTCGATTATGTGTCCTGGGTATTTGATTTTTTCCATGAAAAAAATCACATTTGGTCTCTTTAAGTTTGAAACCGTAATCTTGAATCTTTGGCTTTTCATCAGAATGTCATCTAAATTAGCGACTGAGAAGTCAAGGCCGCTCAGCATAGTATCAATGACTTGCTGGAAAATTGCTGGCGCGACCTTGACTCCGAACGGTAAACGTTCGAATTTATATAATCCGCGATGCGTATTTATACACAATAGCTTCGAACTCGCCTCTTTAACTGGAATTTGCAAAGCGTCGCTATGGTCAATTTTCGAGAAAAATTTCCCCCCCATTTAGCTTCGCAAAAATGTCTTCTGGGCAAGGAATAGGGTAATGATAGTCCTTCAGAACAGCATTTAATCCTGTCGAAGAATCAGCACAAACGCGTATGTCTTTCGATTTCTTTTTTACATAGACCGCTGGTGCGGCCCATTCGCTTTGATAGAACTCAAGTTTTTACTAATCTGTCAAGTTCCTCGTTAATTTGTTCCAACGAGGCAAAAGGCACATTTCGCTTCTTTTTGAACACAGGCTGGACGTTGTCTTGTAGTTCAACTTTTTCCATCATCTTGGTACACCTGTCTAACTCACCAGAAATAAATTCCTGGATAGGCTTCCTTCAGTTCTTTTTTCAGTTTTTCAGCTTCGGCATTCCAGTTTTCAATGTTTTGGCAGTATGAATTTACAGGTAAGTCCCAAAGCTGGAATTGTGTCATCCAATCAATGCCAAATAGGTTGTTAGTATTTTTCAGGACGAACAATTTTAATTTAAGAGTCTTCCCGTTGAACGTTATATTTGCAATCAATTCTCCCTCGAATTTAATTTTTTCTCCTGTTACTGATCTTGCAATCTTCCTAGATTTTATCTTGATTGGCTTACCCAATCTTTTCCATGTTTGCAAGTTTATTATTGTCACATCAGAACCTGAGTCTAGTTGAAATTCCACACTTTTGTTTAACATTTCTACGTGTACGAATTTCATGATATTAGTTGTTTTGTTTCTGTTTGTAGCGTACTTTTTGACGTGAGCAATCCCCGATTCCTCGATATTTTTATAATCCTGCTTTAAACTGACATACCTTTGACATTCTTCAGCGATCTGCTGTAGAGTTATATTCGGCTCATTCTCCAATTTGTTTAGTATTCTTCGCTTAATTCCTGTATCTTTTGTTGAAACTCGTCCTAGCATAGATATCAAACATTTGAAGTTATTCGCACTTAGCTCCGCCAGTCTAAAGTCATCGCAGTGCTTGTTTACTACTGACGCAAAAGTGGTGTAGTCTTCCCACTCTTTCCTAGTTAGATTAAGACATAGAAAAGAGATGTCTTTGGACTGAAAAGCTCCACGAGTAATTCCACTGCTTCGGTGAATGTCAACTCGCTAGTCTTCCAGGACAGAATGTAGTTTACGGATTTTGTGTGCTCAGTTATGCCAAGTTTCCTCAGAAGAAGACGTACTTTTTCAAGTCATTTGCACAATCTGTAGAATATAAGTCCTCATATCTCCTCAAGTATGACGCGATGGTTAGGTCTTCTTCGAAGGTGTATGAAAAATTCTCTATCGCGTTCCAAATGGTGTTTTGCGAAACAGAAAATTCGTTTTCGATGGTATTACTACGGCTTGTCAGTTCTAAAACTTGCTTTTGAAATTCGAGTTCTCTCTCTTGATTTTCCTTCTGGGTTTGCAGAAATAAATTTTCGATTTTTTCCTGTTGAGAGAGCAGTTGTTTTTGCCACTTCTCTCCCATTTTTTTCTTCGAACTGTAATTGCTGTGCATTCTGGTACTTGACAAGATCTAATAAAATACTTTTGAAATCTGCCATGATAAGTGTGTCTTTGTTTCCGGTTTTACTCTTCTGTTTTTTCCAGATGCTTTTTAAATGTAAAAATTGTGACGAAAAATAAAAATAAAAATTTCTCGTACATCCACTGTTAAAACAAATTGGCTATTACACGTAGTTCTTTTACGAAAACTCGTTTGCCCATGTTTTAGGAGAGTTCCTTTTTAATCCCGGTGATCCTCGCAAATCCTCGTCGCCAAGTTGTTGTGGCCTGTTAGGGACAAGAAAGAAAGACACGGAAAAAAGAAGGTAGGTTGAACAAGTGTATTGAAATAACAGAACATATATACAAAATAAGAGAGTTATTAGTCAGCAGATAGAAGTGTCCGTCCGAACTGTTAGGTTACACTGCGTCCCGACTGCCTCCTTAGGAAGTCTCGCAGGTTAGTATTTATGAAGGAGGACGAGTTCATTCCAATGTAAATAGGTCACCATAACACTTTAAGTCATGGGCTACCGGAAATCTCTTCATTGAGTCTATTGGAATCTTTGTCGCCATATTTATTACAACGTTTCGGCCTTTCAGTATCTGTCTATATTTCTGAGATCAGGTATTATATACACTATTTACATTCTTCGGACTATTATCCTCATCTTTGTCGCCATATTTATTATAACGTTTCGGCCTTTCAGTATCTGTCTATATTTCTAAGACGAGGTATTATGTACACTATTTACATTATTCGGACTATTGTCCTCATCTTTGTCGCCATATTTATTACAACGTTTCGGCCGTTGTACGATCTGGCCTTCTTCGGGTGGTTGGAATGTCGTTGGGACCCAAAGAGTGTGAGTTCAATACCTAGTTATGGCGGTGGAGAACTTGGAGAGGGGAATTAACTGGAGATAACTGATAACTGACATCCATTAGACATCGCACGTGAAACTGGAAGAGTCTGCCCCAGTGAGCAAAATAAAGGGTTCAGTTTGACATTACAACCACCTGAAGAAGGCCGGAGCGTACAACGGCCGAAACGTTGTAATAAATATGGCGACAAAGATGAGGACAATTTTATTTCATATTCTTAATTCTAAATTATATAATTATTGTTCGTGGATAAGTAATTACAGTTTTGGTGTTTGTCCGCGATTTTAGTCTATATGTTTGTAACGGGAGACTGTCATTAAATTACGTTTTACTTAAAAGACTTTTTATCAAATTAGTAGTTACAATTTAATAAAGTTTTTTTTCTTTTCCTCGATAAATCCAGAGTAAACCTGTTGAATGGTCGAAGGGAAGCTAGTCTCACTACTATTATGATATAACCCCGTGTCATTTTAGCTGAGGCCAATTGTGCATAAATGATTGGCAGGGAAATGGTTTTAAAGATAGTTTGGTTTTTGTAATAGTGTAGTAATCGATTTGGAGAGTAGTAAATTCGAAACAGGTTATGAGACACATCATGGAAGACAAGTATTATAGTTCAAGTAAATCAGATTTATTTTACGACATCAATCAGATAAAAGTTCGTTCATAAGAATCGAACGTTGTCCAGTTCACATCAAGAAATAGCTATTTAAATCTTTTCAACATAACATTTGTGCAACAGAAGAACAATAGATTACATATATGAGAAAAACAAAACCGTATTCCGTCCTGGGTAAGACGATAAATTACATCCAACAGCAAGGCATTTGATCGGAAGGTTTTGAGGAGCGTGGAATCACCTCTTAATTGTTGGTGTTCCCAGGTCCACCCTGACCAGGGGTGGTAGTACCTGTTAGGGTCCCAGCTATGAGCAAATAGATAACCGCCCAAACTAGAGTGAAAATACTATGAAAGTGTAAAAATAGGTTTTTATACCAGAAATACATCTTTGTAATAAATTATTACCAGCGATATTATTGCCAGCAATATATTTTTGAAAAAAAAATATTACCAGAAATACATTTTTGAAAAAAATATTAGCAGCAATAAAAATGTTGTCGGCTTTAAATAACCCATTGAGGTTGACATGCCGTAAAACAAAACAAACCAAAACAAAACCGTATTTTACGTGTGTGTGTGTGTGTGTGTGTGTGTGTGTGTGTGTGTGTGTGTGTGTGTGTGTGTGTGTGTGTGTAAGTGCAACGTAGGTCAGAGGCAGACCTCTCTTTATATAAGGAGTCGCAGTATTGAGGAAACATTTCTATTGAAATATCATGTTGAGTACATTGTCTCATGTACGCAACATGATATCTCAACAAAAATAAAGTGACATCAAGATGACAATCTATTTATCATTGAAACCTATACCTTTCATTTCACTGTTCTTAGGTAACTATCATACTTATTGTAATTTTGTGACCTCATCACACCTATTATCCAATTTAAATTTCTTAAAAGGACTCATGCGTATGGTGTATATCGTGATGACGCAAATCTGTGGTTTTAAATTATGAATTTAAAATCTCTAAAAATGTTGCTGGTCAGAATTTATGTCATCAATATAATTGATTTTGTTAATTATCTTTAGATTAATTGAAAATGAAAGTAAAATTAGGCTGATGAAAGTTTTGTTCGTATGTATATACAGGGTGTCGCCGACTTAAAACAGTTCCGTTCCTTTCGATGCGTCGTAATGCAATTTTCCGTCTAAGTCAGAATGTATATGCGATTACGTCACTCACCTATACTAACGCAATAGTAAAGTAATAATCCAGGATATGACAACACATTCTCTATGACATATGTGCTGTAACCTAAATAGAATAATCAAACGAAGGTTGGTAATGAACGATAATACTTAGGACAAGAGCAACACATATAAGATTCGATAGCGGTGCGTAGTAGTAGTCAACTGCTGGAAGTGAGTCAAGTGAAATTTCACAATGAATCTCCAACTACAGGATATGTACCAACCACCCCACGCGGTCAGATGTGGCACAAGGCCAAATTTAATGTGGAGTATCGGAGCCCGTAGGCTCGGCCAAAAATTCCCTGTAGACCCCGCAGAAAACGGAGTCGGGTAGCTATTTTCCGAGACGAGACACTGCCCTTCGATATAGTCTCGTCTGGGGATCCTCTCTGCCCGGAGGCAGGGAGTTTGACCAGCACAGTTGGAGACGAAACTTCAACTCTAGGATATCTACCAACCGCGCCACGCGGTCAGGTGTGGCACAAGGCTGAATTTAATGTGGGGTATCCGAGCCCGTAGGCTCGGCAAAAATTCCCCGTAGACCCCGTACAAAACGGGGTCGGGCAGCTGTTTCCCGAGGCGAGACTCAGCCCTTCGACATAGCCTCGTCTGGGGATCCTCTTTGCTTGGAGGCAGAGAGTTTGATCAGCACAGCTAGAGACGAATCTCTAACTCCAGACCACGTACAGTATTCACTACTGTATTTATGGGAATGGGGGGGGGGCATACCCATTATTGTCCGTAGGTATGCTACAACAATATGTTAACATAATTAGAATTAAAAACACATGGACATATATATAATGAAATGAAAATAATACATATAATGAAATTAAATTGTTTTAAGCTGCTTGTATATTTATTGCCAGTGATGTCATTGACTCTCGATAGATGAGATGACGAAGCGTAAGATCTTGTCCCTCTTGCAGTACTCGGAATCAGCAGCAAATCTGAGGAAGAAAGAAAAATAAACTCACCTTTCTTTGTCTCTCATTTTTATCGGGAATTCGCAAACTTATAGTTTAACAAGAAAATATCCTTATCTGTTACAGGAAAACTCAATATGTATATACATATGTACATGTTTTAAGCGTCACTTGAACGACTTAAGATAAGCAACTGTCGTTGTTCGTTACTGTTACTCCTTTTTCAGACCTATTTAACAATGTCTAATTTCACCTCCACGTTCATGACGTTTCTTTTCTCCGAAACACCCCCATCTTAAGAAGTTACGCTACACTTGGGAGCCATAATGAAGGAAAATAAGTTTTCACAAACACAACACAAATGAAAGAGGTCGAATGCACAACAATGCAAGATGGCGTACAACTGACCCAGGTCGCCTTATGTACGGAGCAAACGGCATAAGTCGAAAAAAGATTAATGTAGATTGCGTCGTAACCAAAAATCATCTTAGGTTGGGATTGTCATAACCAGGTGACTTACTGCATATATATATATATATATATATATATATATATATATATATATATATATATATATATATATATATAGTTGGATTGATGTGAGTTTGTGACTTAACGTTACTTTTGTTGAATATTTTCTCTCTAAAAGTGGATACACACAGCAACTACAATACACACCTCCACAACCGAAACACAAAAACAGAAGAAGAAACATTATCTGGTTTAATCCACCATACAATAAAACCGTCAAAACAAACACAGGAAGGACATTCCTAAACTTAATAGAAAAGCACTTCCCTGAAACAAACCGATTAGCAAAAATATTCAACAAAAATAACGTTAAAATCAGTTGCAGTTGCACAAAAAATATAACACAAATAATAAAAAGCCACAACAAAAAAGTAATAACCTGCAATAATGCAACCAAGGAATCTCGATGCAGCTGCAGAAATAAAACAACATGTCCACTCCAAGGAAACTGCCAACAAACGAATATAATATATAGAGACAGGGTAAGTACAAACAACAGCACAATGTACTACATTGAGGACACTGAGGGACCATTCAAGAAAAGAAAAAACAACCATGACCTTTCGTTCTCCGACAGAAAATACTCAAACAGCACTACACTATCCACATACATATGACATCTAAAAGACAGAAATATTACACTAAGAATAAGCTGGAAAATATTGAAAAATGCACCTGCCTACAGCAACATTACAAAGAAATGCCTACTTTGCCTACATGAAAAGGTGGCAATAATTTTTCATACCCAAGAAAATAAATTACTTAAGATAAGATCATAAAAAATTTCCAAATGCAGACATGAAAAAAAATACCTTTTATCACAATTTACGCCAAACGGAGAAAAAAAATGGAAACCATTACTACCACATCACAATTAGCAGTACCGCATTAGTCCACAATTCCTACCACACCACAATTAACATTACCGTCTCAGTCCACAATTATACTTACTTCCCCCAACCCCAGAAAAATTAATACCATCGCATAAATACTAATAAGCATTATAAAATGTGGCTTCTACCATTTACATATACGCAATCGCCAAAAAAGAAGCAAATAACCGGCTTTAAAATAATAACAAAACAACATTAAAAACATTAAAAATAATAGCAATTTTACCTGCCATAATCTTACGCAGACCCCATCATAAAAAAAAGAAAGAAAACAAACGGATGTGTGAACGCGTGTGCATACATATATACGTATGTGCAAGAAAACATTATTCGGCGAATAAAATAGACGAACGGTCGTCTGCGCGTTGACACCGCAACTGATGAAAGATGTTTCGCTACACAATCCAACATTGAATACAGCGACCAATTGCGTTTGTATGTACTCAACGACACATGGATGTGCATATATGCCCAGTCCCACACATTTCATACATGTTTATGTTTGTGTGAGCTTCAGTGAGTGAGCGTGCGTGTATGTATGTTTGCGTACGTCAATGATTGAACGTGCGTGTATGTATGTTTGCGTACGTATGAGTGGCGTTACGACGACAATTTTTCTTCCGACTACCATAAAAACACCGATATGCGCAACTATATATAAATCCAAAATTTAAAATTAATCAGTTTATCTGACGTTCGCATATAGCGTGAATCCCAGGGTCACAAACTCACACCAATCCAACTAAATATGTTAGCTCTATAACTGATATTGAGTGCTTTCCAATAAGTACACAGCATATATAATATATAAAATATGTATAAAAATAAAAAATTGCATATATATATATATATATATATATATATATATATATATATATATATATATATATCGCACATGTAGTGTTGGTTTTAATAAAACATTGCTCGATGTATAACAGAGTTCTTCTAAACCAATCTTTCAGGAAGATCCACAGGTTTCACTCGGTCAAAGCCTATTTTAACCATTGATCCGAGAAAGCGGTTGTATACAAATATTTCTAAATGGCTCCACAGATTCACGATACCTAACGTTTCAAATTAATTTTAAACATAAAAAATCTTTCTTGAAGCTTTTATTTTATTTTTAATTTCAAGCTAATAGATTAAATTTAATATTTCCAGTAAGCAAAATACTTTGCTTTATTTGAAAAATTATTTAAATTGACTGGAAAGATTCTTTTGCTAAAAAATCTGATTAAGCGCCATTTTTGAGCTGTCGTTTATCGTAATGTAATTCTCTTTATTAAAAAGTCTTTCAAAAATAAAATATACCTTTCTGAATCTTTATTTAAGGAATATTAGCTAATGTAAAGTATAATTAATATTATTTGCTTTAAGTTTGAAATATCGCAGAAATGCATTTTTAACACGGCAGTAGCTGTTTATTTAAGTTGTTGACAGCTTGATGACAGATGGATGTTTATCTAATGTTGTTCTACTGGGGTTTTAGCCTGTAAATACTAATTGAAGAATATATCGCGAGGGTTTTTGTATAATTTTTAAATACTCGGTAGTCTTAAAAATTTAGTGAAATATCTGTAATCTAATGCTTTATTGAATTTTAGATACTTTGGCTTTAAATTTACTATAGTTATAGCTCTTATTTTCTGATAATGTCGTGTATGAACAATTATATCTACAAAAATCGGCATGTTTATACACATATAAAAAAATTTCAAAATTCTTTTAAAAATATTAGTGTTTGATGAATTGTAATAAGCTTTTCAATTTATAATTAGTAGGTTTGGTTTGGTTGTTTTGTTTAACGGCATTCCAACTTTAGTGGTCATTTTATGCCGAAAATGATTTTGAGTGACTTTCCTTTGGTTTTTTAAAAATGTATTGCTGGAGACATTTGGTTTTCAAAAATGTATTGCTGGAAACATTTGGTTTTCAAACATGTATTGCTGGAAACATTTGGTTTTCAAAAATGTATTGCTGGAAACATTTGGTTTTCAAAAATGTATTGCTGGAGACATTTGGTTTTCAAAAATGTATTGCTGGAAACATTTGGTTTTCAAAAATGTATTGCTGGAAACATTTGGTTTTCAAAAATGTATTGCTGGAGACATTTGGTTTTCAAAAATGTATTGCTGGAAACATTTGGTTTTCAAAAATGTATTGCTGGAAACATTTGGTTTTCAAACATGTATTGCTGGAAACATTTGGTTTTCAAAAATGTATTGCTGGAAACATTTGGTTTTCAAAAATGTATTGCTGGAAACATTTGGTTTTCAAAAATGTATTGCTGGAAACATTTGGTTTTCAAAAAGGTATTGCTGGAAACATTTGGTTTTCAAAAATGTATTGTTGGAGACATTTGGTTTTCAAAAATGTATTGCTGGAAACATTTGGTTTTCAAAAATGTATTGCTGGAAACATTTGGTTTTCAAAAATGTATTGTTCGAAAATGTATAGCTGGTAATACTATTTTTCCAAAAACGTATAGCCGACAACCTTATTTTTTCAAAAACAGCCTTTCTGTTGGACATAGTTTATCGCCGTACCCAGTATGCATATACAGTTTACCGTCATACCCATGGACGCGGATGCAGTTTACCGTCATACCCATGGACGCGGATGCAGTTTACCGTCATACCCAGGATTTGATATAATTAGTAAATATAGTTTTACTTAATAATAATATCATCTAAAAGGGTGAAAATAATACAAATTTAAAAGTTAATAAATTTTAAAAAATGAAAGAATTCTTGTGAAAATTCATTATTCATTGAAAACATTTTTTTCTTAAAACAATAATGTCCACCTTCTTCATAAAAGCAATTGAAAGCTTTTCTAATTGAATAATGTCTTATTTTTAGTGCATTTTTTTATTTTACGATTCAAAGCAAATTTTTGGTAAATGGCGTTTCTGTTTTACGAAACAAAATCGACGATTTAACAATTTTCCAAAGAGTTCTACTTTTAACTAACATGCATATTATTGGTTTGAAATTTAATTTCTCAAAATTTCACAAAATCAAGTAAGTTCGGGATAACAGATGTAAAAAAAAAATATTTTTTATCAAGACATTCTAAAAAATTTTTTCTAAGATAATTTCATTCATTTGTGAATAAGTGCTGAAAGTTTCGTCAAAATCTGAAAATTATTTGATTTTTGCAAGAATTCACAAATTAATATGTTTTTTACCGAAAAAAAAACAAAAACAAAAAAAAAACGCTAAAATTTCTTTACTAATCATTAACTACTCTTTGGTTCCCCACCCCGCTGGCACAAGAAAAACAAAAATTGTAACCAAAATTTCGAACGTGCTAGAAAGGATCAAAAAGTTTAATTAAATAAGAAAAAATAATGTCGTCTTTCGTCTTAATAATAACAAACATTTTGAGGATAAAGTTTGTTTTTATCAAGTTTTGGGGGTATTTTTTCATCATGGTATGCTCTTTTTTCAGCGAATTAGTGGAGGTATATAGTTTAACGTCTTTTATAACATCTATATGAAAGGCTCAATATGACGTGTCTAAGGACATGACTCGAGTTATTAGATTATTTTTTTCATTTTCTTGTAATTTGCAGTGATGAGCGAAACTATATCTAACGCAGCCTATGTTCAATCAAAACAACGAAGATAACAACAATATTTCACATCAACATTCTATTACGAATGCTGGAATGTATATTAGCCAAAATTTTGTGTTCAGGACAACAAACACGAACTTAGGTTGATTTTCACAAGTCAAGTCATCATGGCGAAGTTTTAGCTACCGCCAACATTTGAGCTAAAACAAAAACTTATAAAATAATTTAAATATTTCCTTTATGAACGATAATAGCCTAGGGCTAGTCTATAAAAATAATTTTAAGCATTTCAATAAGGTTTTTAGACATTTTTAAAACATTTTTCGGTCAATTTATCATCCAGTATTTTAATTGAAAAATGATGACAGAAACTCGAAGACAATTTAAAAATGTCTTAAAAATGAAATATCTATATTAGTTATGAGTTTCAAAGAAAATTAGTAAAATTAAAGATTAACAGCATTTTCGAAACGTATTACTTATAACGAACAGCAAGGTATATTTCATCTGTCAACAAGCTCATCGATCAAACAATAGCAGTTACCACCTACTTTTACAAAAATAAATAACTGCCTCAAATTTGATTAAACTGTCAAAATGCACAAATATTGAAAACTACTAGGCTTCGTCCGCTTGCTATCGCTTCGCAATTAAGATATTCACTACTTGAAATCTTTGAAACAAAAATTTAAAATAAGCATTTCAATCATAAATTGACTTGTTATAAGGTAAGTTTTACAAATAGATGACAACTTGTCAAAGGCGAAGTAAAATGCAAATTTCAAACACTTTTCTGCACTACATAAGACAATATTTCTAAACAGGACTATTTTTTTAGATGAAAATCAAAACAATCCTCGAATAAAAGAACAGTAATGAAGCATTGTTAATTAAGGAAATATATTTTATTAAAATCAATATGCAAATTAGGCAAACCGGAAAAGTGATAGTGCCAAGAAGTGGATAATATATGAAACAGATATTGAGCCCTTACTACTCGCGTCTAGTTATTTGATCGAACGGTTCGTCGAACGACAGTCTGAACGGTTGAACTCTCTGCCTACCGGCGGACAGGAACCCGAACGAGGCTACGCCGAAGGGCAGAGTCTCGTTTGGGGAGATAAACCGGCCCTGAACCCGTTTATACGGGTTCAAAGGGTATATATTTTTGGCCGGGTCCACGGGCTCGGGTATCCCACGTTAAACCGGCCTTGTGCCACATGATACCTTCGTGGACGGGTGACTAAATAATAGTTATTTGGTCGAACTCTCTGCCTTCGGGCAGAGAGGAACCCGGACGAGGCTATGCCGAAAAGCAGAGTCTCGTTCGGGGAGGTAGACTGTCCCTGGACCCGTTTTTACGGGTTCCAATAGGGAATATTTTTGGCCGAGCCTACGGGCTCGGAAAACCCACATTAAACCCGGCATTGTGCCACATGTAGCCCTTGTGGGAGGGTGGCTAAATATTACTAATCTCGAGTAGTTTGTAACACCCTATTTATCAGCTCTCAGTTGCGACTCTGTCTTTGGGCAGAGTACACCCAGGGATGACTCCGTCAAAGGACAGAGTCGCAGCTGGGGAGAATTATACTGAGAGGTGCCCAGCCCTGGGGAACAGCTGCCCGAGGCCGCACCCTCTCATTGCGCTAGAGAGAAGGATCCGTGTTCGCACCGAGGCCAGCGCAACCGGCAGTTGTGGGGGCTCCCCATATTAAACCGACCTTGTGTCACAACCTGATCTCGTGTGGGGTTGAGTAAATAGAAATTACTATATGAAAATTTTCATATAATTTTGTATAGCCTTTCAAATTTTTATGTCATGGAGTGTTTTGTAGGCCCCCTGTGAATATGTAGTATTGTGGCATATGCAGGATTGAGTGGTGATGGATGTGTTCTTGTGCTGCATGAGTAAATTGTATTGAATGAATGGGTCGTGAATCAGATTAACTAGGACTAGGATAGCTAATGAAGACCAGCCTCTCCTTATTTCCCCCTCAGCTTTGTGCCACAATTCTGTACTGTTCAGAATAAATCTCAAATTACTATAAAATAGAGTTGGAGGCTTTTTAACCCCAGAGGTTAATTCGTAAGAGGATAGAGCTCCAATTTCGCATTTATTTTTATAGAAGATAGATAATTGTCGGAGTAAGCTCCTCTTCAGTTCTTTAATCTTTCAACAGGGGTCACTCTCCCCTGGCTACAAATACTGGCTGACTCTTCTCTCTCTCTCTCTCTTTTTCGACTTAGTCCGCTACCTCGTGCGGAGGTGAGGTAAAATCTCTCTCTTTTTCCGACTCAGGCCTTGGGCCGCCACCGCGCGTAGAGATTAGGTAAAATCTCTCTTTTCAACCAACTCCAATATGTGACCTCTCACAGATACAGCGTTTCCCAAATTCTGGGAACACGCTAAGAACAATACACGTACGTACGAACACTCACAACACACACACATAATTTCTCCATACAAACACTATGTAACTGTTCATGTCTTTGTGTAACTTGTTATTAATATATATTTGTTTACCCATGTATATCGGTCTTGTTTGTTTTCTTTGTCTTCTTTGGACTTAATTAAAGTCCAACATTCTCATGTAGCTGGACCCGCCAGCAGGAAAATTTAACCTTCTGATATCTCTTCACAACTTTACCGGCACGGTCCGCTACATAATCATTTTTAACCTTTGGCAAACAATAATGTAGGAATATATTTTTCTATTCCATCAATAAAAGTATTTATTTATGAAACTTAACAGAATATATTTTATATTAATTTGAATATGAAAATAATAAAATGAAGTAATATTTTTATCGATTGCATTTATTATTTCTTTTTTGGCTGTCATTTATTCTGTATTTTGCTTTTTTTTAAATCATTTGATATGAAATATTTAACTGCGTCAAGTCAGTTCTTCTTAATTATTTTAAGAAAAGTCATTAAACAAAAGAAAGTGTTGCTATAAAAGAAAAGAAAAAAACAAACCGGGGTGAAAACTTTTTGAATTGATACTGTTTATTGATTGTCTTCACTTTGCTTTATTTCAGCTACTAATATTATAAAATAGTCTAGAACCTTCCAGAAATCACACATAATTAATTTGAACCTAGTAAAGCTAATAGAGAGGTAATGCAGAATTGAGGAATTATTTCCTATTTGATCTTCCGTATAAAAATAAGTTAACGTTGAAAAATAAAACAAAATTATTTTGAAAATATTTCTGATGCAAGAATAGCATTAAACTTTACATTTTCCGATTTTTCAAATACATTTTTATTTAATAAGTTCTCATTTGTAGTAAACAACTGAAATAATTTAAAAATCATATTGAATAATTACAAGTGTGTTTCTCAAAAGTAAATATTTATTGTGGATTTTTTCTCTGATAAATCTGAAAGAAAATAATGTATTTTATTAAAATATGCAAGCACTAAATCGCATCAAAAATATTTTTTTAAAATTTTTATTGAATTATTTTTGTAAAATTTCAGGACAATTAATATTGCAAAATTCTTTACTGAAATAGTATCTTTACGGATTTTTCTATAAAAAAGTATTCGTCATTATCTCCAATTTTAAAAGTATTCACAAGGTATTCATATGGGAAGTTAACTGACCCTACGATACAAAGTTTTCACAAAATAACCTATTCAGTATACAATTCATTCATTAATGAATAATTACCGAAACATTTTTTAAATCAAATAATTTCTTGATTTGGTGTAATTTTTTAAAAACAGAGTTATTGAAATTATTACGGAGTCGCTAACTAGGTGCCTTGTGATTGGATGAAAAACAACCAATCACAGGTTACCTTTTTAGATTTTCACCAAACCCCCACCTGAGCGGTTTTTACGAACTCTCTTCCTCTTTTGCTTGTTGGTGCCCTCAGAGACAACACGTTCCCCGTCTGCTCTCTCCATCATCTAAACATCAGGACACGTATGAGGATTTAGACAGCAACTGAAGCTCAGAAGTTAAGGCTCTATTTCTTCAACCCAGCCAAAACGACACAGGAAATGTAAAACTGTTAAAAGGACGCATCTTTCAGATAAGTTCCGCAAACCCGACTGTTTGCAAGAAACTTTCCTCTCTTTTCCTACAAATACAAGTTTTTTCAAACATTTTCATCTGTGTTTGTGTTCCTTTCTTCTTACGGGCGTCACAATATTTTTGTTACCAAATATAATTGGGAAAATCCCAATAGAGTCTAATACATCCATTTTGGCGGTGCCAATGAATTTTACATCAAACTCACTTCTTAGTGGTAATGGTCAAGAAAACTAACCTCACTAACCATTACCATATTTAGCAAGGTTAGCAAGGTTTAGCAAGACTTTTGGGGGAAAGATTCCATGGGTCACCGTTTGTTAAATAAAAACAAAATTGAGAGAAAAGATTGTTACGTGTTCAAATAATAAAATGACGATATTTATTTAAACGTAAAATATACAGATTTTAACTATAATTACTTATCATGAAATGAAAGTAAGTTCTTCTCTTTGACTGTAAGAACATGAACATAAATAGTCTGAAAGAGAGAGGAAGAGAGACAGTTGAATTGGGAGACAAGATCAAAGGGTGATAAAGACAGGACGACTAGGTTGACTCGTGTCTCTTTACTACTGTCAGTCCTTTACCTAAGTTGAATAAATGTTTGGTTTTTATGCGCTCGTGTAGGCTCCATATAACAATAATAATATATATCATGCCTTTAAATTCCTTGAGGAACATAGGGCCGCAAGTGATTGTTGCGGTTTCTGTAACCAGCCAGTTTTTAAGTAGGTTGTTAGCCTACTGCACAAGCCCCAACCTGGGGGATCAGGTTTCGAATTCAGAGTTGTCCTTCTCCTAGACCAGTTGCCACCCAAGGCGATAGAACCTGCTATTTACCCATAGCTCGGGGGGGGGCAAGAAGAAGACGATTCATACCTTTCCCAATGGTATTTGCGCATAAGTGAACATAATAGATTCGACTGGAATTCAAACTCGGCTCTACGATTCCTCACTCCAGAAGCCTGTGTTTATTTATTGGTGGGAGTTGATTTTATTGGCTAATTACTTTTATTAAATTGAAAATTTGAAGTGTGCTTGAAACCCGGAAAGCTGCGTGGAGCCCATGCGCAGTGTGTTTAATTTTGTCATTTGCTCCTTTGATTTGATACTGTTCACTTCCGCTTACTCTATAGGGTAATTTTATTTTTGCAACATATCACATTTTGTTGGTCTATTTAATGTTGAATATTGTATGGTGATTTTCTAAGTGTAGCCTATATATGGCACAAGGCCAAATATATGGAGTACTCAGTGAGAAACAAACTCACTACACAGTCACAATTGTTCTAGCAAGGCGAGATCGCTAACCTTTACACTATGCTGAGGTGCCCAAATATTGAATATTGTATGGGATTAAACTCACTAGCTATTGCTTACCAGAAAAAACTCACTAACCATTATGCCATAACAAAGAAAATGTTTATCTGAATAATTCATGGAATAGTAATAATATTTAATCTCAAACTTCATACCAAAGCAATTTATTTATTCATAAAAATAGATCTTGACAAATCTTCCAGGCTTGCTTTCTTCGAGAAAGACATGAAGGAAACTATAAAAAACGAAACAAACTTCAGTGATTAAAACGAAAATGTAAATAAATTTGTAGATAAATATTCTATGCTGATAAAATATAAGCTATAAAAAAATAAGCATACTTTATTTTCTGTCAGGAACTGCTTTATGGGTTTACTGCAGGTGCAGATCCAGACAAGGGAAGTTCAACTTTAAAAGTAATAGTGAAATTATCCGTTTTCATACAGGAAGCATGTAACGTTCATTGGCCAAATAGTTCACATTACTGCCAGTTTAAATTTATAAAAAACTTTTTCATAAGTCCACTAACTGTTATAGCTCTTTCTAGTACTGATAGGAGTTTCTTTCCAAAAAGTTTGCTTAACATAATGTAGAAAGTCAACAGCTTGATTATGACATTATTTTTCATTCTAGTTACATCTGCTACTCAATTTTATTGTTGCTGTTGGAAATGTTAAAATGATATAACTTTTGTTATTTGGTAAAGTTCTTTGTGATTTTGTAGTGCTAGTCTACAGGGTCTTATGAAGGAATGTTTCCTTTAAGACCTAAAGGATCAGTGGTTTGGTTTCCAATCTCTTGGGCAAAGTATAATTAGTTTTTTTAATACTTTATAATTAAAAAAAGGTTTGAATAATCACAAGTTATCACAAATTAATTTCAAATTTTTTGAGTTGGGCAGTCTATCAAATTTCTTTAGGTTGTTAATTTATTATTACAAGTATTTTAACTTTTTTTATCCCGTGGGGGGGGGGGGCACCATGTGTATAGCAGCCGCAGCAGAAGTGGTGTTTCTTGGGCAAGATAGCCTGACGGAGCCCAACCCACTCCAGGCCAGTTTGGGATTCAGAGTTTTCCTTTTCCTAGACCGGTTGCTATCCAAGGCTATAGAACCTAGTCTGTTCTGCTATTTAGTAGGATCCTAGGGGCACCATGTGTACTGCAGCCACTGTAGAAGTGGTGTTTCTTAGGAAAGATAGCCTGATGAATCCCAACCCTCTCTAGGCCAGTTTTGAATTCAGAGTTTTCCTTCTCCTAGACCGGTTGCCACACAAGGTTATAGAACCTAGTCTGTTCTGCTATTTAGTAGGGTCATAGGGGCACCATGTGTACTGCAGCTGCAGTAGAAGTGGTGTTTATTGGCCAAGATAGCTTGACGCAGCCCAACCCTCTCCAGGCCGGTTGTGAATTCAGAATTTTTCCTTCTCTTAGACTGGTTACCACCCAAGGTTATAGAACCCAGTCTGTCCTCCTATTTACCCATAGTTGGGGAGAGAAGAAGAGGATTCATATCTTTCCCAAGTGTATTAGCACGTAAGTGAATTTAGTGGATCCAACCGGAATTCGAACTCGGCTCTCCAATTCCTCAATCCAAGCCACTATCCATTACTCCACCATGTCTCCATTAAAAAATGTTAATTTACAAAATTTAAAACATAAATGTATTTTATTTTATATAAGTGTAATGACAAACGTACTCAGGTGTAGACTTTAAGAAAACTTTATTCAACTGAGTATACAAGGTTCGCGTATAGTGTCCTGTTATAGTGCCAGTAAACAGAAATGGCTCTCTCAAAGAGGAGAGTAACAAAACAAGAGGAGACAACTCTTGATTATTCATAACAAGCTGTTTTCTGTCTTCAAATATTTAATACATTTTTAAAAAGAATAAAAAAATAAAAGGAAAAACATTTCTTATTTTGTATACATTTTACTTTATAAGATGATCCTTGCCTTGTCAAGCAGAATCTGTGTAATGGCAAAAGTATGCAAGTCTTTAAGAAGGCTTTATTCGACTGAGAATACAAGGTTCATGTATAGTGTCTTTTTAGAGTCCCAGTAAACAGAAATAGCTCTCTCAAAAAGGAGAGTAACAAATCAAGAGGAGACCACTCTTGATTATTTATAACAAGCTGTTTTCTGTCTTCAAATATTTAATACATTCATTAAAAAGAATAAAAGACAAAAGGAAAGACATTTCATATTTTGTATACATTTTGGTTAATAATAGATCATTGCCTTGTCAAGCAGAAGCTGTGTAATAGCAAAAGTACACAGGGGTAGGCTTTAAGAAGGCTTTATTCAACTGAGAATACAAGGTTCTCGTATAGTGCCCTTTTATAGTTCCAGTAAACAGAAATAGCTCTCTCAAAGAGGAGAGTAACAAAACAGGGGGAGACCACTCTTGATTATTCATAACAATAAGTATATAAATGAAGGCACAATGTAAATATATTGATTACCAACTGTGCCCTTCATAAATGTTTCCATTTGAACCATAAGCTGCTCAAAATCTTGGATTTTCCCATGCACTAGATGAAATAAAACAATATTAGAAATTTGTTTCCAAAACAGTCAAAAGAAAGAAAACATCTGTACATATCACTCAGATACTATGTACACATACGTATTATGATTTCTGGGGGTTTGCCATTAAGTTTTGGTAATATTTTAGTAAATTTAGGATTATTTTGAGACAGTATGGTGGCCACAACCGTAACCACGTAAGATACACAGATGACACAGTACTGATAGCAGACATGGAAAAGAAATTACAAAACCTCCTACAGAAGGTAGCAATGGATAGTGAGAAGAAAGGACTAAACATTAACTACAAGAGGACAGAATGCATGGTCATCAGTAAGAGAAAGAGACCAAAATGGGATTTGCAGGTCGGAACACTAGAATCAAGCAGACGCGGAAATTTAAATATCTGGGAAGTGTCTTGCCAGAGGACAGCAAGTGCCACACTGAGATCCGTAGACATATTGGGATAGCTAACGGCACATTCCAAAAGCTGGGCAGAGTATTGCAACACAGGGGGATTTCTTTGGTAACAAAGAAAAGAATACTGAGCTGTTACGTGACATATGTCCTCTTTATGGCAGCGAATGTTGGATGATTTCCTCAAAAATGACTTGAGGCATCAGAGATGTGGTTCTCAAAAAGGATGCTAAGGATATCAAGGACTGAGTGTGTGAGCAACAATGAGGTCTTAGAGAGGTTGCAAACAAGGAGAAGGCTTATACTTAATATCAGAAAGAGGCAGCTGAAGTTTCTGGGACACATAATGAGGACCTGGAGAAGCTGATACTCACAGGTCGAATAGAAGGAAAGAGAGACAAGGGAAAGCAGCATGTGACATACCTGGCGAGCTTAAGCAAGTGGATGTCAGAACATGGTCTGGAGGAGGAAGCAGAGGGAAGGAACTTGCTGAGATCTGTAAGAGATAGTGGGAGGTGGAGAGCCATGATCACCTATGTCCTGAAAAGACATGGAACATACAAAAAAAAAAAAGTAAGAAAAAGAAAAATAAGAAAAAGCAGCAATTGATTTTTCCAATCCCAACCAAAATCTTTGAATGCAACATTTCATATCACTGGATTTTTCAGGTGTAAATGTAAAAAAATAAATAAAATAAATTTTTCAGGTATTTTTGGCTTTCATTCAAAAAGTTTTGAGAAAAGTTGTCTTTTTTTTAATATCTACTTTTACCCTTTGAGCCCTGCGTTCCTGAACAATTTTAACCCTTCTGCCTGAGCTCCTGAGTCAAAATTTGCAAATAATTGGTATGCAATGTTTCACGGTAGATGTAAAAAATAGTTACAAGTGTTTACCCACTGTTCAGCTGGGACTGGGCATTAAGTCATTTTTCTCTACCACTGTTCAACCAGTGGCTGGGCATGAAGTCATTTTTATTTATCACCGGTAAAGCTGTGGTCAGGGCTCAAAGGGTGAAAGCATTAACTGTGTCGTGGTTAAACATTTACTGATTGGTGATGGTTAATAAAAATCAATCAATGGAGAGGGGCAGGACAAGGTCCAGACAGTTTTGGTTAATCATGCAGTGCAATAAAAAAATTGGAAGAAAACAGACAACCAATTTTCAAACATGGATTTTTTGGTCTGTTACCGAATTCAGTTGCAGCCAAACCTTCAAAAGAAAAGATGTGTAAAGTCGTTGGCTAAAAAAAGGAAAAAAAGTGCTTTTCTTGTCCAGCTATTCATACAGAAAAGAAAAAAAGCCCTAAAAAAGGACAGTTTGGGAGAGAAAAAAGTCAAGTAGGAAGACATTTACAAGTAAGGAAGATATAGTAAGTGTTTTTTCGGAATTTCTCTTCCAGAAGACAAGTCTTAACTTGTTGCTTTTAAAAGAACTTTCACAAAAAGAAAAATGGAAGTTGTTTTTTTCTTTTTTTGCTTATATAGGATATAAAATCCTATACTTTACAACCAATAGGTGAAGCACAAATAACTAAGAAACACCCACACTTAAATAGGATCTGAATCACTAAAACAAAACTTTTGTACAAATCAGTAAAAAAAAATTTAAATAAGTGGTTTCTGGAATTTAATAGGACAGTATAGTCATGTGCTATGCTTCTGACTACGTCCACACATTTGACTTCCAAATGAACTGACTGCTGGGTGCTATCCCACATAAACCGAAAAGTTCTCATTTTGCACCATGATCAGGATAACTATATATATATCGATTTTGGGGGAAATCAAAACACACACAACAAAAATCCAGTCAGCAGCTGGATGTGGGTCACCTGTCAATGACAGGCGGTTGAATCTGTAAACACCCGACCTGAATTCTATTGTTATCATAAAAACACCTCATGATGACAACACACAATTCAAAGGAATATTCACACAACTCAAAGAAATATTCATAGCCATGGAAAAAGTAAGTCTTATCATGCATCTGTATGTTCATTTCCTTATGGAACTTCTGTAATCAGATTTCACATATTAGCACTCACACGCGCAATGTTTCTACTAACGTGCTTCACCCTCACATACATACATTCAGTCAGCAGCCATGCATACACCCTGTTACAATGTGCTTCAGCCACACGTACATATATATAGACTTTATATTGACCAAGGCATATGATTTATAAACTACCCTTTAACAAATGGAAGATGTTGTTGGACATTTAAACTTTGATTTTTTTATGACCAGAACAAAGACAATGTTTACGATGTAAAAACAAATGTTAATACGTACATAAATATATGATTATTTCAATCTGGTTTTCCTTTTTGCCTATGCAAAAAAAGTAATTTCTTCACGTTATGTTGTATTTGTGGGCACAACACTTGGATTTTAATATTTCACTTTCAATCTGAGTAGACTGACCCTACACTTAACCAATATTAAATTATATTACATTTCATGATTTTATTTAATTATTTATGAAAACCACATCGTTTCTGCTAACTTCTAAATCTACTTGACTTTGTATTTGTTTCCTTCTTTCACTTGACTATTTCAACTTATGTTTGTAACATTAAGAAGATACATGAATATCCATAATTTTGAAGATCTTGAAATCTTTTCTTTGTAATGAACAATTTTTGCAACACATTTTCATTTATTTTCTTTTTAGTGACTTATTTGCTTTTAATTAGGGATTGGAAAGAAAACAGACATGAGATTTTGTTATCATTAGCAAATATACAAAGAGATCTGAGAATACAAACAATGTAGAATATATACTTCAGATTTGTCAATGCACATCAACATGAAAACACAGGGTTCAAGCAAAACCTCCTCCCATAACGATTCTATAACCACCATACAATGATCTACTATGACAAAACCTTTAATATGACAAACACCCTCCAATGCGACAACATCAACAAACAGTCACCTCATGCAACAAATGTAGTAATGTGATAAAGCACTTACAAAAAAACCTCATGTTACAAACCAACTAATGTGAGAGAATATTTCCAATGTGAGAACTGCAGGAATGGCAGAAATTCTCCCCAAAAGCCCCTCATGCAACAACCCACTCAATGTCAAAGAACAATGTGACAAAGCCACACCAGAAACATTTTCATGTAACAACCCCATCAATGTCACAGAACAATATGACAAACACACGCCAGTAACCTCCGAATGCAACAACCCAATCAATGTCAAATAACGATGTGACAAAGCCACGCCAGCAACCTCCTCATACAACAACCCAATCAATGTCAAAAAACAATGTGACAAAGCCACACCAGCAACCTCCTCATTTAACAACCCAATCAATGTCAAATAATGATGTAACAAAGCCATGCCAGAAACCTCCTCAGGCAACAACCCAATCAATGTCAAATAATGGTGTAACAAAGACAGCCAGCAACCTTCTCATGCAACAACCCAAACAATATCAAAGAACAATGTAACAAATCCACACCAGCAACCTCCTCATGCAACAACCCAATCAATGTCAAATAACGATGTAACAAAGCCACGCCAGCAACCTCCTCATGCAACAACCCAATCAATGTCAAAAAACAATGTGACAATGCCACACAGGCAAGCTCCTCATGCAACAACCCAATCAATATCAAATAACGATGTAACAAAGCCATGCTTGCAACCTCCTCATGGAACAACCCAAACAATATCAAAGAACAATGTGACAATGCCAGGCCAGAAACCTCCTCATGTAACAACCCCATCAATGTCACAGAACAATATGATAAAGACACGCCAACAACATTCTCATGTAACATCCCCATCAATGTCAGAACAATGTGACAAAACCACGCCAGCAACCTCCTCATGTAACAACCCCATCAATGTCACAGAACAATACGACAAAGACATAGAACATTGCTTACTGATATTTTGGCAATTTTGAAGCATTATCTTACAATGGGCCTGAAAGCTGTTGAAGCAGCTAACAGTAATGTTGGAGGTGGAAGGAAATGAAACAATATATGACGATATTGTTCAAAATTGGTTTACGAATCTTAGGTGTGGTGGAAAGGTGGTGACTTGTTCTGTGAAATCAAGCCTAGAATCACTTGTAGATGATGATGCTTTAAAATATAAGACTAAGGAGAATCCAAATATCAGCACCCAAAAACATCCAGAAAAGTTAGAATCATTGAATGATACATTATGTAGGACATTGCTTACTGATATTTTGGCAATTTTGAAGCATTATCTTACAATGGGCCTGAAAGCTGTTGAAGCAGCTAACAGTAATTTGGGAGGTGGAAGGAAATGAAACAATATATGACGATATTGTTCAAAATTGGTTTACGAATCTTAGGTGTGGTGGAAAGGTGGTGACTTGTTCTGTGAAATCAAGCCTAGAATCACTTGTAGATGATGATGCTTTAAAATATAAGACTAAGGAGAATCCAAATATCAGCACCCAAAAACATCCAGAAAAGTTAGAATCAATGATGGATACATTATGTAGGACATTGCTTACTGATGTTTTGGCAATTTTGAAGCATTATCTTACAATGGGCCTGAAAGCTGTTGAAGCAGCTAACAGTAATTTGGGAGGTGGAAGGAAATGAAACAATATATGACGATATTGTTCAAAATTGGTTTACGAATCTTAGGTGTGGTGGAAAGGTGGTGACTTGTTCTGTGAAATCAAGCCTAGAATCACTTGTAGATGATGATGCTTTAAAATATAAGACTAAGGAGAATCCAAATATCAGCACCCAAAAACATCCAGAAAAGTTAGAATCATTGAATGATACATTATGTAGAACATTGCTTAAACCTTTATATGAGTGTATGATAGTTGGTTTGGTTTAGTTTGTTGTGTTTTACGGTATATCAACCTTAATGTATTATTTAATGCCGACAAAGTTTTTATTTCTGGTAATATTTTGTTTTGTGAAAAATCTATTTCTGGTAATAATTTTTTCCTTCAAAAACGTATTGCTGGTAATATTTTTTCAAAAATAGTTTTTTTTCTTCAAAAATTTATTGCTGATAATTTTTTTTTTACAAAGTATTCCTGGTATTAAAACCCATTTATACCCCAGTTTCAGGGTTAACTTTTTGCCCATAGCCAGGACCCTAACAGGTGCTACCACCCTGGGTCTGGGTAAACCTGGGAACACCAGCAATTAAAAGGTGGTTCTATGCTCCTCAAAACCTCCTGATCAGAGGCCTTACTGCTGGACGTGTTTTATCGTCTTACCCAGGACGCGGGTGTAGTTTATCATCATACCCAAAACATGTATGATAGTTGATTAAAAACGAAATTACTTTTGATGCATCCTAATATATTTTTGTTCACTTATTAGAGACACCAAAATTTAATTAGAGCAGCTTAAACAAACAAAAGTTACATTTTGGTTTGTCATTGCAGCCTTTTAGACTATTACAATTATATAATTTAATTAGTCTAAGTGATTTCTTGTATAATTAGCAGAACATTGTATTCTTAGTAAGTTGTTCTTTAACAAATGCTAAAGTTTACAGAGGTAAGTATATTTAACATTTTTTTGTAACGTGTTTCATTATATGAGAGGTGGGGGTCATTTTTTAGTCAATTTATGTGTCTATACCAAGTTACTGAGGGATGTCTGTTAGTATTGTTAGTACCAAGTTAGTCTTTATATCCATTCCACAATTTCCAAAGTAGTCAGGAATTAATGCAGTCTATGAATCATTAGATTTGAAGTGAAAATCAGATTGAAAATCAGATTGAAAATCCTAGATTTTATCTTGGCTTGAATTTCTGTCTCTAGAATTGATGGTAAATATAGACTGCCCTTCTCATATTTTTCTTCCCATTTTTGGTTAAGATCCAGTCTGTTATATTCCGAGATAGGTGCAATTTAAATATGTCCCACCCCCACACACACACACTATTTGGCTCATTTCTGTCGTGCAGAAGGGAATGGCAGTACTGTTTCTTCAAAACAGTGTTGCCATATCAGTATTGGTCCAAATCTCATTCAATGAGAAATATATTTATTTATGCTATATTCCATGCTAAAAGGAATATATAACTGAAAAGCAATGTGGATAAAATAAATAAAGGTTTATTGAAAAAAACAGTACAAAAAGAATAAAGGTAACACTAATGTACAAGGTCGTCGCAAGTCAATTCAGTAGTGAGTGCTACTATTGGAAGGTCGGTAGTTCTCATGTAAGTCTGAGTCGTACTTAACAGATCCCAGCAAGGATATCTCTAGCTACCCCCATGAGTGTTGCATGTGGCACAAGGCCTGGTTTAACGTGGGTTTTCCTAGCCCGTAGGCTTGGCCAAAAATATTCCCTATTTGAACATGTAAAAATGGGTTCAGGGTCAGTCTACCTACGCGAACGAGACTCTGTCCTTCGGCGGAGACTCGTCCGGGTTCCTGACTGCCCGAAGGCAGAGAGTTCAACTGAATAGCTGGAAGAGATCCCAGCTAGGATATCTA
The DNA here is from genome assembly GCA_964036315.1 of Acanthosepion esculentum. Taxonomy (NCBI): domain Eukaryota; kingdom Metazoa; phylum Mollusca; class Cephalopoda; order Sepiida; family Sepiidae; genus Acanthosepion; species Acanthosepion esculentum. The sequence continues at coordinate 62,780,006 of OZ038512.1, forward strand.
GCTACCCCCCCACCACCACCACCACCAGGGTTGCATGTGGCACAAAGCCGGGTTTAACATGGGTTTTCTGAGCCCGTAGGCTCGGCCAAAAATATTCCCTATTTGAACCCATAAAAACGGTCAGTCTACCTCCCCGAATGAGACTCTGCCCTTCTGCGGAGCCTCGTTCGGGTTCCTCTCTTTCAACTGTTTAGCTGGAACAGGTCGCAGCTTGACTCTGTAGTCCATTGAGTTACAGATACTTTCACTAATGGGGGTGACAGGTTATTCCATTACATCACATTCTTATTTTTCCAAGGGGCTCCAGAGTTAGACTACAAGCTGTGGTTCATGCTTTATCATAGGTAGAATGACAGTAGGTATCTTAAGTTGAGTTTATTTTGTTGTTTGTATTTCTGAATGGAAACATCTTTTATTTTAGTCTATGCCTGTGATTCTCAATGTGGTCCAGGTGGACCACTGGTGGTCCACATAGCATTTGCAGTTGTCCACAGAGTATTCATAGCCATAAAAAAATTGTAGCCATTCCTTTCCCTACATCATTTCTTTCCCTACCACACAGATGTTTGAATCTGGATTTTTGTCTGTTGTGGATGTTTTCAGTTGAAAAAGAAATAAATTAGATCTCAACAGCAGAGTAACTATCAGACTAAGACTGAAAATTGATTATGATATCTTGTGTGAGAAACACCGAGATCAAGGTAGTCACTAGCTGAATGGACTACGACTGAATGACATCCACAAAATTGATTATGATATCTTGTGTGAGAAACACCAAGATCAAGGTAGTCACTAGCTGAATGGACTACGACTGAATGACATCGTCAAAATTGATTATGATATCTTGTGTGAGAAACACCAAGATCAAGGTAGTCACTAGCTGAATGGTCTAAGACTGAATGACATCGTCAACATTGATTATGATATCTTGTGTGAGAAACACCAAGATCAAGGTAGTCACTAGCTGAATGGACTAAGACTGAATGACATCATCAAAAAGGATTTTGATATCCTGTCTTTATCCTTGTTTTCTAAAATAAATTTTAAAGTGTAAATAAACTACTTTGTCTTTTCATTGAGTATTTTAGTGTGAAAACTGAACAACCTAAAAGTAAAAGTAAAAGTGGTCCCTTTGAATTGTTTTGAAGAGAAAAAAATAGTCCATGGGCTAAAAAAGCTTGAGAAGCACTGGACTAAATAGTCAGAGAAGTAATGAATCCACTAAGGTATGCTAATATACACATGAATGAAAATGCACACACACAATATGAGAGGGAGTTCTTATAAAAAGAATTACTGAATTGCTAAAGTTAACAAAATCGTATTTCTCCATCAGGCATATAACCATCAACTGACATGAAAATAAAAAGAAATTTAAAAAAAAAGAACAGTCTTTTCATACTGACTCACCAGATGTCGGAGCAGAGCAGATATAGATCTGGGTATTTCCATAATGTCATCTACCATTACCTTTATAGACTGTGTTAACTCATGACTTTTGTCATAATAGTATAACTTACTTGGAACTTGTTGTAGCATACCTATGGACAATAATGGGTATGTCCCCATTCACATAAATACAGTAGTAAATACTGTATGTTGGTCTGCAGTTGGAGATTCGTTTCCAGCTGTGATGGTCAAAATCTCTGCCTCCGGGGGCAGAGAGGATCCCCAATGAGGCTATATCAAAAGGCAGAATCTCATCTCAGGGAAACAGCTACCCAACTCCGTTTCAGACGGGGTCTACAGGGATTTTTTTGTTGAGCCTACGGGCTCGGATACCTCACATTAAATTCGGTCTTGTGTCACATCTGACCATGTGGGGTGGTTGGTAATAAATGCTGTATGTAAGAGTGGACCATTTTAATTTTTTGAAGAAAAAAAAATGGTCCATTTTGCTGTCTATATTTCTGATTGGAAACATTTTTTACTTTAGCCTATGCTACAATGATTGCTGACTATTTTGTATCAAAACATGAGTGTGACTGTGAGTACTATCAGAATTGGTCTCTGAAAAAGTCATGATCATAGTATCTGTTTAATGATGATCAGTGTCAGAACAGTAGTAAAATTGCTCAGTGCTGTACATATATGATATTTACTTGGGTATATTTTTCACAAAAATCCAAAAACTTTTTTTTAGTTTAAACTGTTTTGAAAAATATCCATATTATCACCAAAATTTGTGGATTATAGAAGATTTAATGTAAATACAATCATTTCTTCATTTGCTTTTTATAAGGATTTTCTAGATAATAAAACTCAATCAATTTTATTGATATAGTATTTTATACAAGAAATCTGAAGTAATATTGACTCACTAAAGCAAATCCTTTAACTATGTCAAGGATACACCAGTACAATCCAGACAGGTCATGTGATTGTGGCTAGCATCTGTTGAGACTCCCAGAAAGATTTTAAGTCTCAGAAATTAATTTTCATCACATATTATTATTTATATTTTTACAGTTAATTTATTTAAAGCAAATGTAACTAAAAAAGTCATATATATATATATATATATATATATATATATATATATATATGAGTGTGTGTGTGTGTGTGTGTGTGTGTGATAGGTGAAAGTAATTCAGTGTCTATTGCTTGCTATGTAGTTACTAAATAGGTTTTGACTTTAAATTTTCACTGTAAAATATTTTATCTATATGATCAATGTGATTTAAGTGCATTGACAAGGAGGATTATGCTAAAAAAGAAATATTGATGGTGTAAAATTAATGTTTTTTAACTATTAGACTATTGACGTATTGACTTACCTACATAGTATTAGTACTCTGTAGTGCTTTTCTATCCCGAATATAATTGATATATACTTATCATGCATATTAATACTGCATATACTTGTGGATAGGTCGCACATTTTTACCAAAAATTTCCCAAAATATTAGGGGTGCGACCTATCCACTTGACGTAAATGTAAAACAATACTACCTAGTCATCATGATTTCTGAGAAATCAGAAATAATACCCATAAACACTAACGTGGTTTTTCTATAGAAAATGTATCATATATATTGACTCACTGCTAACATTTTCGTAAATTCGGGAGTTCTTTTCCTATCAGAAAAGATCAGAGTGATTTTCCCAAGCTGCTGCACACTCATAAGCACCATTAGACATATCCAACACTTTCCAAATCTTCTGCACTCGCCTCAGATTGACACACAAACACTCTGAAATATACTGGAGCTTTCAATGTGAATGCCAAGCAGTACAGCATGCAGTTTCCAAATTTCTGGTGGAGTGACACAGACAATGCCCAACTGACACTACTATACTGTGCCATCGGCAAAATCAAAAACAAACAATGCGCATGCACAAAAGTAAAAATATAAAATGGCAACAATTTACTCATCGCACCCTCTGTGTGTGTGTGTGTGTGTGTGTGTGTGTGTGTGTGTGTGTGTGTGTGTGTGTGTGTGTGTGTGTAATGTGGAGTAAATAGTAAACCCTCAGTGGCTAGATGAACTAGTCCATAACTATAAGAGCTCCAGATCAGAGGTAAGACTTGTAGCTGTTTTGAGTCAGTCTTCAGATTAACTCATACAGGCATCACGGCAAGTGGCCAAAACAGTACTATAGAGGATAGTGGCAACAAGAGTTTTGAGAGTCAAGATTTCTAACCATTGTGTTGAGGATTTGAAACTCTTATGACGTATAAGCATTATAACAAGGATTTCAAGAGCTTATAGAAGTTGTAACTGGAGTTACAAGAATTCCTGCTATATTGGTAAAAAAAAAAAACATATTCTTGCCAATATGGAGAAAATAGCTTCAATAGAGTATGAAAAATATTGCAATTACATTTTACCAAGCAAACCAGGTGAAATCAGGTTGGAAAACATGGTACACATTCTGACAAAAATATTTAGTGATAAGAGCTCTCTGTTTAATGCTCGTTGGACGTACTTAAATCTAACCAAAAAGAGGATGAAGATGTCACGTATGCTGGTATCATTAATAAAGAATGTGAAAGGTCTAGAATAAAGAAAATAACTCCGGATATGTTCAAAGAATTAATTTTTGTGCAAGACTTAACAGCTAAAAAGATGCTGAAATATGAGCAAACATTTTAACAAAAACTGAACAAAACAACAACAATGATAATAATAGTGGGGGATTGTCAAATAATTCTAAGTGTGAAACATGATGCTGAAGAAATTCAGTAAAAAGAATGTGTTTAGGTACAAAAGGACAAATGTACAAGAAAGAAAATAAATCCTTGTTTCAGATGTGGTAAATTACATCTTGGAAAAGACCGTCTATTTAAAAGTCCAGAATGTTACAAGTGTGGTAAAAGAGGACATATAAAGTCACACTGCAAAAACTAAACAAAGAAAAATTCTCTCAGGAAAAAATTAGTAAACAGCATTGCGATGGAGAAAATGGTCACAGAAAACAAAAGAAAATTTGTACATGTGAAAATAAATAATGTGGGTGTGAAAATGCAACTGGACACTGGTAGTGATATTTCATAATCAGTGATACCACATGGTAAGAAATGGAGAAGCCTTTAATAAAAAGAACATACAAGAAAAATTGGCAAGAAATTTTTTGTTTTTTGAGAAATAATTTGCAGTGTCTTTTTTCATAATAAGCATGTAAAAACTAAAGCTTATGTATTAACAATGTTGCAAATTCAGAATGGACCAGATGGAACTATTTGAATTTTAAGATTTGCCAATAGACATTTATTGTAAAAATATAAGTGGGCAGGTGACCAATTTAAAAGTCAGAGCAAAAACCTTAAGGAAGAATTAAAATAATGTTTTCCAGATGTTATGTCAAATGAACTGGGCCAGTGTTCAAAATTCAATGTGGATTTTCAAGTAAAAAAAGGTTTGATGTCAGTATTTAAGCCGAAACAGAGTATACCATTAGCAGCATTAGAACAAGTTTATGGTGGACTTGAAAGAAGTGGTGTAATAGAAAAAAATTAACCATTTGAAATGGGCTGCACCAGCGGTGTATACAAAGAAAAGAAATAAAATTTGTGTTTGCGCAGATTTCTTGACGGGAATTAAACAGTTGTTTAGAAACACATAACTAGCCATTACCAAGTCCAGGAGAAATTTTGTTGAAGTTAAATGGCAGAAGAATATTTTCAAAGCTCGATCTCTCTGAGGTATATTTACAAATTCTTATTGAAAATGGATGTGCTGAATTAATGACCATAAATACGCATAGAGGATTATATAAATTTAACCGACTTGGCATGAAGGTGGCACCAGTTATTTTTCAACAAGCCTTGGATACCATGCTTGTGGATTGTGACTTTGCTGTGGCATATCTGGATGACATTTTGACCAAAATGTGTATCTAAAGAACAACATGTTGGGCATGTGAAAACAATTTTGGAAAACTAAGAGAATACAGATTCAAGCTTAGTGAAGAAAAATGTAATTGTTTTTGCAGAAAATTAAATCCCTTGGTCAAATTATTGATAAAAATAGTAGGCAGCTAGATCCATTGAGAGCAAGTGCAATTAAAAATATGCCCACACCGACAAATATGACTACATTACAAGCGTTTGTAGAACTAAGTAATTTCTATCACATTTATGTACATAATTTGCATAAGAGTTCCACTTAAAAAAGGAGTAAAGTGGAATTGGAATGATAAATGTCAAAAGTTGTTCGATGAAATAAAAAAAGACTTACATCTGATTTATCATAAGCACACTATGACCCAAAAGCTGAAATTGTAGTGGCATCAAATTACACAAATATGATGATGGTAAAATGAAAGCTTTCCCTCATGTTTCATGATTGCTTCTACTAGCAGAGAAAAATTACAGCCAGGAAGAAAAGAAGCTCTAGTAATTATATTATGTGAAGAAATTTCATAAATTTATTCATGGAAGAAATTTCACGTTGCAAACAGGCCACAGACTTTTATTAACAATATATGGTTCAAAGAAAGGTAAGCCTACTCATATAGCTAATAGACTACAATGCTGGAGTACCATCCTGTTAAACTATGATTTTATGATTGAGTACCAACCATCTAAGAATTAGGATGTGTTATTAGATTATCTAGATTAATAACTGTTGTGATGTACTACCTACACTGATTCGATGGTGGACTCTTCCACTAGGTATAAGACTGATTGTAGATTAAATCTGAGGGGAACCGGGGGAAACAATGTACCGTCACACACTCTCAAGTCAAGTACTACTCTTCTGTTATAATACTACTAATCTGTGAACACTTCTTTTATTCTGTGACCATTCATTTAGTCACAACAATAACTAAAAATGTGGAACCAATGGAGCACATAGTCATCACAGCATTAAAATCGAAACGGAAATAAAAATAACATTTTGTGCATCATAGTATGAGAGTTACTAGTGACCCTGGATGAAATAAAAGAAAAAGCAGAAAATGATGTTTTTATTCCGAAAATAAAAAAGCAGTTAAAAGAAAGTAACAAAGAACTAAATCCAAACTTAAATGTGTACTCAATATGCAATGGTGTAGTAATGTTCGGTCAAAGAGTTGTAATACTGAATGTTTTGCAGAAATGAATACTAAAAGATTTTCATTGTGGACATCATGGTATTTCTAGAATTAAATCTATGATGAGAATTTTCATATATTGGACTGGAATGGGCCAATATTGAAAGAATAGTGAAAGCATGTCGAGGTTGTGTTCTAGCAGCAGAACTACATATAACAAAGATAGAATGTTAGCCAAAGGCATACACCATGGTCAAGACTGCATATAGATTTTGCAGGTCCTATCAATGAATCATATTATATTGTGGTAGTTGATAGAAAAAAATTTATAAGTACAAAAATCCAACATTTACAGTGACAGTGTTTGCAAGATATTGTATACCAGATACCATAGTATCTGATAATGGAATGCAGTTCATGGGTAAAGAATTCCAAGACTTTTGCAAGATGTTCTCCATTGAGTATATACAACCCTGCTGTATAACCCAAGGTCTAACGAACAAGCTGAACGGTTTCTGGGAATGTTCAAAAGAGCATTGATAAAAAAAATAGTGCTGAGAAATTAAATAAGGAAGCACTTCAAAATTTTCTAAGAGTTTTCTGGGTAACACCTAACCCCAGTACACCATCAGGCATGTTAACATTTGCCAGGAGTCAAATTGGTGTTTGACAAGTTGTTACCAAGTCGAAAAACACAAATGGTTAACAAAAGTAATATCAAAACTTTCAAGATCGGCAATAATGTGTTCTTTAAAGGATGGAAAAGAAACATGGGAAGATGGCATATCAGCAAGAATCGGGAAATTGATTTACATGGTGAAAAGGAAAAACTTTGAACGTAAAAGGCACCAAAATCAGTTGAAAAAAGTTCAGTAATGAAAGACCTGTAATATTGGAAGAACCAATAAAAATGCTCTATGACGTTTTCAATGTGCCAGCACCACAACAAGTCATGGAACCTACAAGGACAAGTTCTAGGAAAAGAACACATACTGAAGAACTGGAAGTGGATGTGAAACGGAAATACTACAAAGTCAAGTACATTGGCAAACTCTCCAACTAATAAAAAAATATTTATAAAAAGTATTAATCTCAAAAGAGGGATGTTGTTAAGTAAATAGTACACCCCTGGTGACTAGATGAACTAGTCCATAACTATAAGAGCTCCAGGTCAGAGGTAAAACTGCTAGCCATTTCAAGTCAGTCTTCAGACTAAATAATACAAGCATCACAGCAAGTAGCTGAAGCAGTATATATATCAAGAATCCTTATACAAAGTATATCATATAAGTAAGAGTGTGTTATAACAATAGCTATAAAATAGTGGTATTATAATATAATGGCTGATACTTGGTTGCAGGTATATCCATTTCCTTAGAGTGATTAGTTAATCCCCATTGCAAATACTTGCTCAGACACATTTCTATTTCTTCAACAGCCACAGAACCAACCTGTGGTTTATATTGCAATTATGCTGTGTAGACTATAGCTTCAACTTTTGGGAGAAAGTCAATTTGGATTGATTAAAAATTTAACAAGGCCAGTACACAAAACCTGGGTCATGATGACTTGTAGCTTTGAATTGATTTAAACATCAACAGTTTGCAAACAATATTGTCTACCCAGTTTCCCTCACAAGTGTAGTTTAGGTGAACTTGTGATATGGTTTTCAGCCACTTATCTATCAGGTCAATATTATCAAGAAGATACCTCTTTGACAAATCGGCCATAGTTGGGATTTGAAACCAGACCTCATGATTGGAAAGCTAATCCTTTAATGATGCACTCATTTGCCTATAATCGGGTTTTGATCCTAGCTAGAGGCAACTGGACGTCTAGCCACAATGATGAGATGTGATACAGTGAAACAGTCTGTCTGTGGATGACAATATATATGCTCCTGAAAAATTTATTTCGGTTGAGATCTCTGGGGAGGAAGTGTGGGTTTGTACACAGTGACTATTACGGCTAATAATGCAAGACTCTTCGGTAAATCGAATCGAGTTCTCTCAGTCACTGTGTGTTTATCTGAAAAAAATATGCCTACGTTCACCTTCATCCCGGCTGTGCCCCAACAGCTTAGTGGTAGAATCCCTGACTGACGCCAATTCAGTCGGGTTTCGATCCTAGCTAGAGGCAACCAGACATCTAGCCACACTGATAAGCCGTGATACAGCAAAACAGTCTGTCTGTGGATGACATTATATATATATATATATATATATATATATATCTGTATATATATATATATATATATATACATATATATATATATATATATATATATATATATATATATATATATATATTTTTTAATCATATCACCCCAAGCAAGGCCGGAGGCCACTATCATGCAAGGGGTTAAAGAAGGGTTGTTGGAAGAGCAGATAGGAGTGGCAAGGGAGGGGATGTGGAGAAAGAGAAAGACAGTGGGTCGATCAAGGCAAGGGGGCCACAAAAGATCCGGAGCGAGAGCAGATAGGAATGAAAAATGAAAGGATGTGGAGAAGGGAAGTGTATAGATCAAGGCAACTGGAGATGTCGATTGATGCTATATATATATATATATATATATATATATATATATATATATATATATATACAGGGTGTATCAAAAATACTTTTACAAAATTTGGGGGTGGTTTCCTCACAGCAAAACAAGGACAAAAGTCGATATAAATATATGTTCCCTAATCCTTTGTTTTTGAGTTATTAAGTTTAAAGAAAGTTTATGGTAGATGTTGCTGTGTTGCCCTGTAGACTAGGTTACATTTGTCATTCATGTACATTTTTGGCTAGTCTGTCTTCAGCGTTTAACATGTGTAGTAATGAGTAAACTGAGAAGTATTCTGTTTAACGATGATAGGATATTCATATTGTGAGCAAGCAGATATGATTTTTACATATGCCCGCCTGAATTGTAATGGATGTGAGGCTGCATGGCTATATAAGATTGAGTTTCCACATTGAAGGCAGCTGAGTCATCCTACCTTTACTGCTGTTTGTCGTTGCATTGGTGAGACATGATCTGTGGCACCAGAAACTATGGATCGAGGAAGAATGAGATCTGCTTGTACGCCTGACGACCATGAAGAACACATTCTACAGAGTTTGTTGCAGACAATCCAGGTATCACCACATGTCAAGTGGCCCTAGAAGGTCATACATCTCATAGTAACTCTTGTATCCATATCATTTGCAACATGTCTTTCACCCTCTGATCATTCACCAAAGGAGAACTTTTGCCAACACTATATTGTACAACAAACTGCCAATCAGTTGTTTGTCTCTTGAGTGTTTTTTATGAATGAGACAACATTTGGAAGAGTTGGAATAACAAATTTTGACCATTTGTTCTAAGTTGCTGTGTTGAGATACAACAATGGCTTTTTATCCATTTTTTTATTTTTTATCCATTACCATTTATCATATATATATATATATATATATATATATATATATATATATATATATATATATATATAGAGAGAGAGAGAGAGAGAGAGAGAGAGAGAGAGAGAGAGAGAGAGAGAGAGGAGGCACGGTGGAGTAATGGATAACGGCTTGGATTGAGGAATCGGAGAGCCGAGTTCGAATTCCAGTCGAATCCATTACATTCACTTACGTGCTAACACCCTTGGGAAAGGTGTGAATCCTCTTCTTCTCCCTCCAGCTATGGGTAAATAGCAGGACAGACGGCAACTGGTCTAGGAGAAGGACAACTCTGAATTCAAAACCTGCGGAGGGTCGTTTGGGGACCTTGTGGCATTCGTTGCACCAGGTCCCTGTATTCGTCCCTCCAAAAAGTGTGGATGGCCCTACACAAAGCCTTCACCACTATAATCAAATCTTGTGTGGGTGTTCGGCTTTCAGTTTCTGGGAACTGATCTGTCTGGCCCTCATACGTCAACTTTGACGGGAGAGTCCATCATATATAGCAAAATCATAGTATTGAAACATGAAAACTTTTGTGTAGTGATTTAAAATGTTTTTATTATTATCTCTTATAATAACAATAATATAATATAATATATATATATATATATATATATATATATATATATATCATAATTATTTGCTTTTTAAAAATATGATTCCATCATGTCACAGAAAATTTCCACATTTCAAAACTGAAACTAAATTCATAAATTTAATTATGAAAATTAAACTTAAAATCCAAAGTCTCATTCCGTTTTCAAGTGATATTAGAAATAAACTTTCAAAGAAATTTATTTAATTTATGAGTGCAGCCAATATTGATATTATGAGTTGTTAAGGTTAAGGAAAATCTATTTTAATTTTGGGGTGGCTGGGCTTTAATTTGCCTAGACCCTTCCCTTTATGTATCCAATATATGTTACTCATAAAGTCAGGTTAAGTTTAGGTGGGGTGGGGGTATATATATATATATATCACAGTAAGCGTACTTGTGGTTGGCAAAATCAAACAAAGTATGCAATTAAAAGTATATAATACAATACACTGTAGAACTTGTAAAATGTAAAAGATGATACTTATGATACTTTAGTTGACACTTTTCCCTTGAGAGATTGTCAGGCCAGATTATATTTTTATAAATATAAATATTCATATTCTTGTTAAATTTTACAATTTATATATATATATATATATATACATATATATATATATATATATATATATATATATATATATATATATATATATATATATATATATATATATATATTATTAATTAAAGACTATCAAACACTTAAAATCCAACAGGTAATAATTTTTATTTAATGAGAGATCTAAAAGAAAAGCAGCTCTCAAACTTCAAGACCTACAAACAATTCACAAGTGAAATTGAAAAAGAATTCCTGGCTAAAATCAAGAGATATTGCTATTTTATTTACAGACTGAGAAAAGGCAGAGAGTGTTATTACCTATGGGACTTTAAGTGTTTGAAGTTCTTTAATTAATAATAATTTTGCTGTGTCTTTTAACATAGAGTTCTCCCTGGATCTATATCCTCCTGGAAATTCCATACAGATTACCATGTTGTATCATTACTATATATATATATATATATATATATATATATTGGGTATTTGAATATATATATGATTTTGGGTATTTGGGCAACAATTCCTCTTTTATATGTTTAATTGTAGTAGACAAATGACAAGATACTGTTATTAAACTTTTTATTAAATTTTTCTTGCATTCTTACAATTGTAAAACCTTATTTAATACATATATATATTGTAACACCTTATTCAATATATATATATATATATATATATATATATTTATATATATATATATATATATATATATATATATATATATATATATATTTTGAATAGTTCCTATCAATTTATCTTTCTCAGTCTATTCATGTCTATCTGGCTAGTTACTTAGTGACTTTAGTGTTTATCTAATTAGCTTAGCATTTTCAATCTCAGTCTGTATCTATCTATCTATCTATCTCAGTCTGTTCGTATCTATCTATCTATGCTGATCTCTTCATTATCTATCTATCTATGCTGATCTCTTCATTATCTATCTATCTATCTATCTATGCTGATCTCTTCATTATCTATCTATCTATCTATGCTGATCTCTTCATTATCTATCTATCTATCTATCTATCTATCTATGCTGATCTCTTCATTATCTATCTATCTATCTATGCTGATCTCTTCATTATCTATCTATCTATCTATCTATCTATCTATCTATGCTGATCTCTTCATTATCTATCTATCTATCTATGCTGATCTCTTCATTATCTATCTATCTATCTATCTATCTATCTATCTATCTATCTATCTATCTATGCTGATCTCTTCATTATCTATCTATCTATCTATGCTGATCTCTTCATTATCTATCTATCTATCTATCTACCTATCTATCTATCTATCGCAGCCTGTTCTTTATTTATCTATCTATGTATCTAGGTATGTATATATGTGTGCATGTGTTTAAGTGCGTTTCTGTGCCTTCGCTATTTTATGTTGGCCTGAACTCGTGAATGCGTTCTACAGAAAAAGATTGAAATATTCAGCAAGTTTAATTTGTTTTATCTCCAACTGGCATTTTGCACGGGAGGGTTAGGGTTAGGAAACGATCATTGAAAGACTTGATTCAAAAAGATAATCTATTTTACGTTGACCACAAATTATTTAACTACAATAGGTACTCTCACTCTCCCCCACTCTCTCTACCACCCCTCTCTCTCCCACTCCTCTCTCTCCCACTCCTCTCTCTCTTCCACCCCTCTTTCCCATCCCTCTCCCCCCTCTTTCTACCCCCTCTCTCCCACCTCCTTCTCTCTATACCCCCTCTCCCACCCCTCTATATCCCCATCTCTCTATCTCACTCTATCTCCCACCCCTTCTCTCTCTACCCCTTCTCCCACCACTCTATCTCCCACCCCCTCTATCTCCCACCCTCTATCCCCCTCTTTCTATCCCCTCTATCTACCACCCTTCTCTCTCTACCACCCTTCTCTCTCTCCCACCCTCTCTCCCACCCTCTCTCACCCCCTATATCTCCCCCTCTATATCCCACCCCTTCTCTCCCCCTCCCTCCCACCCTCTTCCCCCTTTCTATCCCCCCTCTCCCACTTCCTTCTCTCTCTACCATCCTTCTCTCCCACCCCTCTATCTCCCACCCCCATCTCCCCCTAGATATCTTAGTTTGTACATATCTCTGTGTCTGTATACCTCTCTCTCACACTCTCACACTTTCATACAAGTTTCATTGATTCAACTGACAAGTCAATTTGATTAAAGCTTTTTATTAAATTTTTCTTGCATTAATACAACTATTTTCTTTTCTGGGCATTAAGTGTATAAAAACTCTGTAAATGATCTGTGCATCCGAGCACTTTCCACGAATCTATGAGCCATTAACAAGGATTTTTTTAAACTGAATATACAGATTTTTATATATATGCTGGCATATTTTAATTATCTCTGGCATATTTTAATTATGTGTCGGTAGTGTAACAAGTATTAATGCAAATAGTGGAAGTGGAATAAATTAGTTTTCAAATTCTTTCTTGATTGAATTCTCCTTTGCACAATTGCCCTTGGGAAAAAGCATGAATCAATCTCTTTCAACTATGAGTTAAATGGCACAGTAGATTGTTCTCTTTAGCAGCTAGTCTAGAATATGAACTACTCTGATTGAAAAAAAACACAGGAGAAGGCAACAGGAAACCACTCCGCTATCTTTCCCCAAAAGTCCTGTCATTTCATAGATAAAGAAAGAAAAGGAATCTGTGAAGAGTCATGATCACCTACATGATTCTGAAGTGATATTACATCATTTCTATGATAATATATTTCTATATATATATTAATATATTTAATATATTAATATATATATATATATATATATATATATATATATATATATATATATATATATATATAATATGCATATATATATATATATATTAATATGCATATATATATATATATATATATATATATATATATATATTAATATATATATATTAATATATATATATTAATATATATTAATATATATATATTAATGTATGTATTTTTATATATATATCTATATATATATTTTATTTTTGATAGTATTTTTTATATATATATTTATATATATATTATATATATATTTATATATATATATATTAATATATATATGTAAAATATGTATGTATATTGCATATATATATACAATTTATATATGTATATATATATATATATATATATGCAATGTATATATATATATATATATATATATATATATATATATATATATATATATATATATATATATATAATTATTTATTTAAAAATTATAACATAAATATGTTATAAAATCACTACAAAAATAGGAATTTTGTTTCAACACCTCCGGTGTCTTATCAAGTGATGATGTTGAATTGTGCACTCTTTTAAGAATAATAATTGTTGGTTATTGGAATTTATTCCGTATATACCAATCATATACTTGGGTATATATATATATATATATATATGCAATGTATATGTATATATATATATATATATATATATATATATATATATATATATATATATATATATTATTTATATGTGTGGTACTTATAGGAAAGCTGTCAATGTCAGTAATAGAGCTAACGTATTTAGTCTCATCAATCCAACTAAATGCACATAGATATATATATATATATATAAAAGGCTCAAACACTAATATTCCATGGTTATAATTTATTACATTGGAATCGTAATCACAATCCAATTCATCAGACCTACAAATCATGATTATGATTCCAATGTAATAAATTATAACCATGGAATATTAGTGTTTGTGTCTTTTATATTATATTCTTACTCTGTCCTGGACATTGAGTTCTACCTGGATTCTATCCTCTTGGGAATTTATTTATATATATATATATATATATATATATATATATATATATATATATATATATATATATATATGTATATATATATGTATATATATATATATATATATATATATATATATATATATATATATATATGTATATATATATGTATATATATATATATATATATATATATATATATATATATATATTTTATATATATATATATATATATATATATATATATATGTATATTGACCACTAATATTATCTATCTATATATATATATATATATATATATATATATATATATATATATATATATATATCAGTTATGTGCCATGCATGATACATGCTTAGGCAGTCATGTGTCTTTCGATACATGAATGACGCGGCAGATTTTTTTCCTGCAGTAGGTTGCCATTTCTTTCTATGCTAGACCAGTTGCTATTCAAGTCTATAAAACCCAGTCTGTCCTTCTATTTACCCATAGCTGGAGGGAGAAGAGGAATCATACCTTCCCTAGTGGTATTAGCATGTAAATGAATGTAATGGATCCGACTGGAATTCAAACTCGCCTCTCCAATTCCTCAATCCGAGCCACTCTCCATTGCTCCACCATTACACACACACATGTATATAATGTAGATATATTAATATATTTCTATATATTTCTATATATGATAATATATTTCTATGCAACGTAATTGGCCCTGATCTGTCATCTCGTCTGCTGTCGCTCTCTCACAGACGCGCCGTTGCCTCGCTCCGTCTTTTTTACAAATACTTTCACGGTAATTGCTCCGAGGAGCAGCTTTCGCTGGTTCCTAGGCCTCATGAATTTAAACGTCCTACGAGGCTGGCATCCCGTTTCCACCCCTTCACCGTTGAAACTGTTAGATGTAGACGTCTCTTCTACTCCAATAGCTTCATGTCTCGCACATCTCGCCTGTGGAACTCCCTTCCTTATTCCTGTTTCCCTGACAAATACAATCTCCAACTATTTAAGTGTAACGTCAATCGACATCTCCAGTTGCCTTGATCTATCCACTTCCCTTCTCCACATCCTTTCCCCTTTCATTCCCATCTGCTCTCGCTCCAAATCTTCTGTAACCCCCTTGCCTTGATCAATCCCCTATCTTTCTCCACATCCTCTCCTTTACCACACCTATCTGTAACACCTTGCGTGCTAGTGTCTTCGAGCCTTGCTTGCGGTGAAAAGCTTAAAAAAAAAAATATATATGTCATCATTGAGTAAGTTAGCTAAAAATTGTATACATTAGAATTATTAATAAAAAGTTAGAGTTTAAAAATGATTAAACTTTGTCAATTTCATTTTTAATTCTCAGTTTGTATATGGTCACTGGAATATTTAATTACAAGATTCAGTCTTTTTATTTCAAACAGTCTTTTTATCACATTTCAACAGTTACCTCTTTAAAGCTAAATACTAAATAATAGCTGGCCACTCGTATTCTAAGATACCCATCTATTAGGACAGCTAGCCAATCCCTATTGCAGACTCTTGCTCAGGCACATTTGTGTTTGTTCAACACCCACAGAGCCAACCTGTGCTTTATACTGCAACTATGCCGAGCAGACCTTAGTTACAGTTTCTAGGAGAGAGCGTGTGTCGTGAAAGAGATAATCAGTTACCTCGGAAAAAAGTTTGTGTTTTGTGTGCGATCTGCCGAAGAAAAATTACCAAAAAGTAGTTAGCAAAAATCTACTTCAATGACTAGAATCTATGCTAATTTTCTTCCCTCCTCTGAATGGCGTGACCAATAAAAAAAAATAACTTGGTGAAGAGAAGCCGTTATTTTTCGCTGATAAAAGCAGAATATTTTCTGAGCTAATGGGAGGAACACGCGTTTTTGCTAGTGAGAAGTTAAGGTTGGATGTGTAACCCAATTTTGTCGTTTCTACTTTTCTTGTTGGACTGTTACGACAAACTATCGTTTGAACTGTGATTTGGCGACAAGTGTTGTGGTCGAGAGACAGAAGAAATCTGTTGCAGACGTTTGTTGCTGCTTTAAGTCGACAGTTTTATTTTATTTTCTCTCACTAGTACAGCGTGTTATCTAGAATGATCAATGATCTGAACAACATCAACACACTCAAACCCTTGGTCACGATGACTTGTGACTTTATGCTAGCACAGCTATCAACAGCCTCATGTGTTCCGGCTACCTAATTTCACTCACAAAGCTTGGGTCAACCTGTGGTATGGTTCTTGGGCACTTTCCAAACATGCTGCATGCTGGGATCATTCCCCCTGCAAACTGATAACAGCAAGAAGTCTCTCCTGACAAATCGACCATGGTGAGATTTGAACCAAGGTCTCATGGTCAGAAAGCGCATGTTCTAACCACTTGGCCAAAGCTGAAACATCTAAATTGATTAAATAACACATATTCATTTTATCTGACATTGTGTGTAATTTTTAAGTGAAAAGAGTACAAGATAAATGAGCCATCTGATATTTATGCCAAGATTTGAATGGAAGTGGTTTATGATTTTTCTCTGTTTATATAGATTCGGTTTTTATGGTCAGTGATTTGTTTCAGTGTTCACTCATTTCTCCATCAACTATCATGGCATATGAGTGACAAGACATTTCATCAAGATAAGGTCATGGGACAGAGTGTAGGGAGAATTGGATACTCATCTTAGCCGAGGACATTAATCTAAGAATAAACATAAAGCAGTTCAAGCATGAATTTGAACCTGGTTTGCTGACTTAGTTTTCTGTGTTGATGACTAATAATACACTTGTCCACATCTCAGCTTTACTTTTGTATATAGAGTAAGCAGGGAGAAGTGAATTCATGCCTTTATCAAAAATTAGAATTAATTTTTTATGTAGGCAACCAATATTCTGCCTTCACTGTAACTATTTTTAATTTACTAATCTTGTATCTCAGACCTCTCTGCATACAGAATTTTGTTCTAACAATTCAGTAAAATATGCAAGTAATTGTACACTTTTTTTGTGTGGATGTGCGTGTACACAGGATTGCACACACACGTGTGTGTGTGTGCAGTACGCATACGCAAGTAAAGTATTGATGCATTCTCGATCACATGTTTGCGTGCAGATGCATAGAAATGTGTGTGTATGTATTTAAAATACATGTGCATGCGTAAGAAGAGTATGTATGATATGTATATACGGTACTATAAATGCGTGCATGTGAAGCTATTCTTAAGTATCAGTCGGTATATGAGTGACGTCACTGGTCACATGCAATGCGGGATGGCTCCTGATTGGCTAGCCATGTCAACACAGACCCAACTACGGCAGTGTGGGCCGGGACGGCAATGGCTATACACACACACACGTACACAGCATTGCACATACATTCACTACTAGGTTACACTAAGTTTTTTTTTTCAATACTGAAAAAAAACAACGTTTAATACTGATTTACTTTTCTGATGATAACTAGCAATCGTTAAATTCACTCATTATGAGGGTACAATAACGAATTAATAGCTGCCATTAAAAAAAACAAACATACACACCCAAGTAGTGTTGTTGTTACAATTTTGCTGCAATACAAACTGTGATCAGTGGAATTTTTTGTTTCTTAATATTTCTTTCTCTCCCTTCCCTGTTAAATATTTTTAGTGAGTAACCCCTTTTTTTAATTTTTTAAAAATTTTTTACTACTGTTCTAATCTCTATTTCTTGGGAAGAGACATCTACAGTCAACCATAAAAAGATAATAATTTCATCTTTAAAAAACTTATATATTTCACTACCAGGACCTCCATGGACTCGTCTTGAAAAACACTAAAAAGGTACGTAAAAAGAAAAGAAAAAAAAGTTGATTGATTTCTTTCTTTTGATGTTGATAAATTGACAATTATTAATTGTTCGTGAAGGATAAGTTGCAACAAGAACTTCCATGCATATTTAAACATCACGTTTGAAAACTTAGTTTTTTAAATCCAAGATCGCATCAGACTTACTTTCATGAAGAAAAAAAATCCTTATAATTTTGAGAAAAATAGCCAGGAAAATAAATAAATAAAATAAAATAAAGGTCGACCACTGGATTGATTTTTTCCCCCTGTTTATCTACTGTAAGTTTAACGATAAACTAATAACTAAATAAATATCACATGATGTTGATCCGTATCTTTTTTTTTGAGATTTCATTCGTTTGCTTATTGTCGAGCTTTTTTTTTCTTTTTTCTTTAAGTTAAAAAGATGTGATTTTCTCATGTAATAATTTCTTATTGTAATGAAAAATTCGTGTTATGATTATTAAAAAGAAAAATTTCTTTCGCTTAAAATCACATTGCTGTCAAAAGTTTCATCAAACGAGACAGTTTTTAACTTAGTGATGAATAAAACAAATTAGCTACACTTTTAAAAACCACAAGAAAAAGACTGAAAGATCCTAGTAATTATTTTTATTGTGGGAAAAAAAAACTGGGTATATAAAAAAAAAATAAATACATAAGTAACTCCAGATAAAAAATTGGTAAGTTGTTTCTGATCAAAGACTGTTTAGTGTTTTTAGTGTTTAGTTTACCTTTAAAAACAGTGCAAACAGTGGTTTCACGTTATTCTTAAATGTGATTTTTTTTTTTTTTTTTTTTTTTTTTTTTTTTATGAAATCACCTGTCTTACTCTTAGTCTTATATATTGTCAAAGAAAAAAAAATATATAAACCTGGGGGGGGGGGGCTGTATAGAAGGAAAAGTACATTCTTTTCTTCCTAAAATCATAAATTCAATCATTTGGTATTTATTTTTACTAGTGTTATTTTAATAATGTGGACATTGAATAATAAATTTAAAAAAAAAAAATACTAAAACTAAAAGTGACGCAGCTTAAGAACAGAACCACTTTCGGTATCTGGTCACGTGACCTGTAGTAATAACAAATTTATCATCCAGTGTTCACAGTATTTAAATTCCGCTCCTGAAAATATTTTTAATGGATTTTTCGCTAATAATTAAAATTAAAAATAAAAATAAAAAAATTCGCTAGGAACTTGTATTTTTTTCGCAATATAAAATTAATTAAAAGAAAAATGTTATTATTATTATAAAAATAAAATTTGACTTTCTCGTTAAGTAATTTTCTTCGACTCCTAAAAGATGAAATTATGAAAAAATGATACAGTTTCTGTTTGAGTTAAGTAAGAATGAACAATAGTAAGACTAAAGAGTAAGACTGATATTATTATGAACATCGATCATACATAGTCTTCATAGTATGAAGAAGAGTGAAGAAAGACTTTTATGATCGATGATGATATCTGCATCCATTCTTTTAATTCTTCTATAGAAATTATTGACCCCTGAACTTTAAAAGTAGTTTTAGCGAACCATAAAAAACCTCCAAAAATCTTATAAATTTTTTAACCGAGTAGAAGTGTACTAAAATACCATGGAATGGACTAAAAAAATATCATTTTTTCCCAGTAATTGAGTAATAAAAAAAAGGGTGTAGTAGACTAAAAGTGAATTAGTAAAAACTTAAAACGACTAAGAACCAAAAAGTGACTTGTTTGTTCGGTAAGCTGTATATACCATTTTATTTTAAAAATAAGTTTTTTTTTATTTTAAATGTTTGTAAAATAAATGTAAAAAAACAAAAAAAAAAAACTGATGTTCAAACAAGAAAGCAATTTTATGCATGTCTCGTACTTTATTGGTAAAAAAATAAAAACTGCTATTCGTTAATTTGTAGAGTATTGTAGGTAAAAAACAAAAATAAATAACCCAACTAAGTAGCAAGTAGTAGTCTTCGAGGTGGAAAACCCAACATTTTTACTACATCACTTTATTCTTCCTCATTATTCGTCTGTCTGTGTGTCTTACTGACTTTTGTATTCTCAGCCTTTTCGCTTTAAATGTAATAAAACACTAAATTAAAAAAAATAATAAAAAATCCAAGTTCTCAATCTTCATCTTTTCTAATTAAATATCTAATTTTTGTTGCATAACTTAATTATCTGAGTTTTTTCTTCTTTTTTCTTAATCCACCTGCGAGAAGAACTTAATTAGGTCCTAATTGGTATGGTTGTGGGTCCAGTGCTTTAAAAAAAAAACAAAAGGACACCACTGATCCGTTAATTTATCATTTTTATGTCGATCCGTTTTTGTAGAATTCTTTTTGTTTCAAAAATGATCCAACCTAAAATTTATAGAACTTGAGAAATTGAATAATTATCTTTTATTTTATTTTTATGTATTTTTTACTCTGGTTTTCCTTTTTTGTGTATGTTTAGTTTGCCTCTTCTTAAAAATGCCTCTGGTGATGAGAGATAAACTCACTTATAACATCAAGGATCATTTAAAAATCTAAGTCTTCTTCATCGAGATTTGAACTTAGGTCTGTATTTTTACATGAAACTTTGTGTGTGTGTCGTGCAAACAATTTTTCATTTTAGTTTCGATTTTTTTAATACTTTTTTTTGTATTCAATTCAAATTAATGAAAATTTTGTCGCTCATAAGTTTCTATAATTCATAATTTTCTCATTTCGAAATTTATGCAACATTTTTAAAAGGCAGGTGGCCACAAATTTATTTAAATCACACACACACACACACAATTATTATCTTCTTCCGTATTCTTTCCCCCTTGATCTTTGATGATCAGTCATGTATTCACCGAATTCACGTACATTAATTAGACATGAAATATCTCTTCTTGTTTTTTTTGCATTAATCAAAGGAAGATTAAATTCTTCATTTCTGATCTGATTCATTTTAGCATTTATGATTTCAATCATTTCATTTTTAAAATATGCAACAACTAAAAATGTCTTTGAAGACAGTATTTATATATTCATTACTTAGTTACTAAGATTGGTTTGATAAATTAAGTACTCTAAAGACTTAGTATTTTTTTTAACTTATCAAACCAAACTTCGATAATTCTCTCTTCGTATTTAAATAAAATAACTATTTAAATATCATCCAATTCCAATACACTGTAAAAATAGTTGTCAGATAACACTAAGTGACTAACACTCAACACCATTTTTATACAAATTAAAAAAATATTTTTTCTCTTTAATTCTTTCTTTGTCGGTGGTGGATAGTTTAGTGTTTTTTTTTTAATTTTTACTTTTTTTTATAGGTTTCCCCCCATTTGTAATCACTACGTACGTGTCTTTTTTAAAGTTAATAATATCAGCACCCATACATATGTCTATCTTGTGTGGTCATCGTATCGTTAGTATCGTACTTTTTTCACACACCACCCAGAGAAATCCATTTTTGACTCCTTCGTTTCAGATGAAGTCAGTTGTCAAGTCTCTTTTCTTCTTAAGTTCGCTTCAAAGTCTTCTCTCATGAAAATGATGGTAAGATTGACAGTTAACTGGAATCACAATAAGTTGAATTTTCGTCTTTTGTGTACGTGTGTGTTTTAATTAAATGACCAATTAAGTTGTTTCTATCTGTACAAAATGAACAAGCTGTAAGAAAAATCTATGAATTCAATTTGAACACAAATGCCCCGCAGGCCAATCATCAGATGTTAGTTAAGATGTGCAATCGATTGGATTACTTTACTTATACTGAATTTTTGTCTTCTTGTGTGAGAAACTTGCCCAAATTCCAAATTCAATACAAATTTATTTAACGTTCAACTTTTTTAAAAGGTTACTGATCAACACTTTATTTTTTATTTTTTTAGAAATCAATGAAACTAAAAAAGTTTTTTTTTTTTTTTTTAAATAATTCAAATATATACTAATTATTTGTGTACCTTAATCTTAATTTTATTTGAAGATTGTATCTTTCTGTCACTCTGTGATCTTGCATTGAACGTACGTACACAATGACGAAAGAGTGAATGACGATCTCGTTTAATTCGACTTAATTGTAGAGAGCTTAGTAATGATAGTTGTAGGAAAGTACTAACTTACTATTAGTAACAATTTAGGTGTATTATTTTATCGTACTTAGCAAGCAACCTCTCATTGCATTATTACTAGTGTTGTAAACAAATTCAATGATTAGCCGTTGTTACTTACTTGATTGTGAAACCTACCTGTATATAAAAAATGTTGATTGTGACATCTTACAAAATTTAAGCTCTTTATGAAAAGAATTGGAATATTTTGTATTAAACATGAAAATTGTGTTTCTTTCTCAAAGACCCACTATTTTAGAGGGCATAAAGTACGTTAATACTAATAGTAGTATAGATGGACTATCAATGAAGGTTGCTACCACAGGTAGGAATTTATTAACATAAGTTAAAATACGACAAAACTCTATTTAACAAGGAATTTCATTAGATGTGATTTACGGATATTTATGAAAGAGTGAAGAAAGAAGACATATGGAGTGAATCAAATCGCCCCCCCCCTTTTTTTTTTTTTTTTTTTTTTTTTTACACACGTTCTCTCCACATTTATGCGATGTGTGTGTGTGTGTGTGTGTCTTCTTAGCTCATCCGTGTCTATCACTTTCTCATTTGTGTGTGTGTGTGTGTGTGTGTGTGTGCGCGCGGTTCACATTTTTGTCTGCTGATCTGCATTTTGTTTTTTATAAATTAAAAAATTCTTTAAAAAAATAAACAGATTGAGGGAAATTTAGGTCCATCATCTGGATATCGGTTTTATTAATAATTATCAGGAATTTCAATATTAGATAACTAAATTTATCATATTCAAAATACTCATCTTTATTGTTATATTTTTGCAACATTTCAACTTCTCTAGCTTTCTTTGCTGTCATACTTAGGCTAAAATTCTTTCCACTTTCTATAAGGGGCTTCTAAATTAATACCTTTTCTTCAGGCACTTTGCTTTTGTCTTGCTTGCTTCTCTGTCTTCTGCTGAGCCTGTACTACCAGAAATTGAACTCAGAACTGTCAAGGAACCAGATATTCTTCAAATAATACTTTAATCCACTAGGCCATGTGTCTCTTGGATAATCCAATGGTATAACTTTGAAGCCTTCATTATAATGTCGGTAAAAGGCCTGAAAATGTGTGTATAATAACCAAAATGAGTATCGGTTAATTATGTGCCATGCGTTATACACGCTTAGGTGATCATGTATCTTTTGATATGTGACTGACAAGGCAGATTTTTTTCCCCCCACATAAGGTTGCCATTTCTTTCTGCGGTAGACCAGTTGCCATCCAAGGCTATAGAACCCAGTCTGTCCTGCTATTTACCCATAGCTGGGAGGAGAAGAGGATCCATACCTTTCCCTAAGGTATTTAGCACGTAAGTGAATGTAATGGATTCGATTGGAATTCAAACTTGGCTCTCTGATTCCTCAATCCAAGCCGCTATCCATTACTCCACCTTGGAAAGGTATATAATAAAGTACAAGTTTATCAAAGAAATTGAAATTTACAATCAATAATATATTTTAGTATCTAGTTAGCATGAAATCCATCCATTTGTTTTGTATGAATTCCAATGAGATTTCATAAAACTTTCTTTTTTAATGTAACTTCATTATTTGCATTTTAATGTACAGAAAATAAAGATGTAGAATCTCCTCTGTATAAATACTGACACTTGGCTTCTCACTGAAAGTTTTTCAAAATCTTTTCAGTAAGTTTGAAATGTCAAAGGACACATTTATAACAGCTATATTCAACTTAAACGGTTTAGAAATTGTTTGCATATTTAATTTTACAATGAACCAGTGACCATAAATCGTTAGTTGCCTTTCATTTATGAATACATGTCAGCAAATCTGTTAGTGTAGGGAGTTCAGTTCTCACTGAGTGTCTCGTTACATACAACAGTAAACTAAGTCAAATTTAGTCTACTACTAAACCGTAGTTTACAAAGTTAAACTTAGTAAATTTAGAGATGTGTGGTTAGCTTAATGGTTATCAGCAAAGAGGGTGGGGTCAGTGAATCAAGTTTGATTCTGTGTCAGTCAGTTATGTGCCATGCGTGATACACGCTTAGGTGATCATGTATCTTTTGATACATGACTGACAAGGCAGATTTTTTCCTGCAGTAGGTTGCCATTTCTTTCTGCGGTAGACCAGTTGCCATATAAGGCTATAGAACCTGGTCTGTCCTGCTATTTACCCATAGCTGGGGGGGAGACAACGAACCATACCTTTTCCAAGGGTATTAGCACGTAATTGAATGCAATGGATTCAACTGGAATCCGAACTTCGGCTCTCCGATCTGAACATCTGTCCATTACTTCACTGTGCCTCCTATTGTGTGCAAGTATGAAAGCAGAAAAAATACAGTAATTGCTGACATGCAAGACACATGTGAATAATAAAATAAAATAAAAACTATGGGAATTTAATGTCCAATGCACTAGTATTATGACTTTTGAAATGTGTGAAATTAAATTAACAGCTACTAGTAGTATAACCCATCTTTGACTGGGTGTTTCATTTCTGTGAATTTTTGCTGTTCAATTGGACCAGTTTAAGTTTAAAGTCAGCCCACCCGAAAATCAATACAGTGTAACCCGGATATAAGAGAGTTGTCGGGACCGGAGAAAAAGTCTCTTATATCCGGGTTTGGTCTATTTTGTTTAGGTAAGTATGGCTCTAATTTGGGACCATAGACAATCTCTCTTATACCCGGGTTTCTCTTATATCCGGGTCTCTTATATCCGGGTCACACTGTATTAGTAACAACATTTGGGTGCAACTGAGGCACATCCCCAAATGAGTTTTTCTTTTAACAATTTGAAGGGGGGGGGGTCGCCCTAAAAAGGGGCGTTTTGTGTTGTCAATCTTGCAAGGAAGGAACCTCTTTCATGGACCGTTATAATAATAATATACGATAATTCTTATTTATAATATAATATTTTTTTTATAATTCTAATAATCTTTTGTGTTAGATTTCAAATCTCTAAATTGATTGTATGCTGTTTTTTACAGACATTAAATTTTGCCTTTGATTTTTGTGCAAAGTGTAAAAAATCAGTTTTTTTGATTTTCCACCTTCAAGGTTGTAATTTTTTCCAGCCAATTTGGACTCAAAACTGGCACTGAAGAATTATCTATCAAACAAAAAAAAATCAGATGAAAAGTGTGGAACTGCATAAACAATATCCGATCACACACACACACACACACACACACACACACACACACATTTTGAGAGTTATAGTATATATACAAGAACAGATAGTAAATAGTAAAATGTTTAAAACGTTGCTGAGAGTTATAATGGACAGGAAGTAGTGGAGAGCCATTGTCACCAACAATTTGGACTCAAAACTGGCACTGAAGCTTCATGTCCCGTACTTCTCATCAGTGGAACTTTCTTCCTCTATCAAACAAAAAAATTTCATCAAAATCAGATGAAAGCTGTGGAAACTCTCTCACCCCCCCCATATTTTGAGAATTATAGGGCTTTGATGAGTTGCATTGTACAGTAATCCCTTTCTCCTTTTATATACTCTTGTTTACCATATGTTTGTTTTATGGGTAGGAAATACAGTACTAAGCAACTGTTACATAAACTTTGAGCCTGCTTTTTATTCTCTCATCTTTCTGACAATGATCGACTGAAATTAGTTTTACTTTTGTAATAAGTGAAAATAAGTCACATGTATGACTAAATTTTTAACATTATAAGGAAAAATATTATTTTGTATTTGTAAAATCAGCAGGAGATTTAGAATAATGTATATCAAAGTATGGTATTTGCTATCTGTATGATTGTATGCATGTGAGAGTACAGGTTTGTATTCCTTCCAGATGAGTATTAATACATTGTCAGAGTACTGTTGATACACCTTAGTCTGCAATGTGTGCATATATTGATCTGTATATATGATATATATGAGAGACGGATATGCAATGTGATTGGCTCTGATCTGGCATCTCGTTTACAGTCGCTCTCTCACAGATGTGCAGTCGCCTCCCTCTGTCTTTTCTACAAATACTTTCACGGTAACTGGTCCGATGAGCTACTTTCACTAGTTCCCAAACTGCATGAATTTAAACGTGCTACTAGGTTGGCATCTCGGTCCCACCTTTTCACTGTCGAAACAGTCAAATGTAGCCGTATCTTCTACTCCAATAGCTTCATGTCTCGTACTTCTCGTCGGTGGAACTTTCTTACTTGCTTCCCTGATAGCTATAATCTTCAGTTGACATCTCCAGATGCTTTGATCTATTCCTTGTCCTTCTCTTCATCCTTTTTTTATCACACCTCTTTACTCTTGTTCCCACTCTCTGCAACCTCTTGCATGCTAGTGGCACTCCCACTAAAAAAAAAAAAAAAAAATTACTGTAATCCAGCTATAATTCCATCAGTGTATATGGATGCATTAGAAAAGGCATTATACAAATGACCTATTTGTAATTTGACAATTTTCTTTACAGCACTTTGTATTTGGTGAACCACCTAAAAAGTAAATTATACAATTTTGGTGTAAATTGTTGGAAATTAGATGGTCAACCTTTTGGGAGCCCAATTACAATTCTTCAGCAATTATTACTACTTGATATGAGTTGAAACCTGTATTTTTCTTTTTTGATGAGGCAATGGATGTTATATGTGGATCATTTGCTAAAGATGATGCTATTCTAACTAGTTGTATTGAAAGATTTTTTAGCTTAGGTTCAAACATTACTAAAAACTTCACATGGGCTTCTTTCAGTTAAACAATATGGCTTTCATTTCTCTAGGTCATCTGCTAATGTGTTAAGTTATTACTAAATTTGTAAGTATTTAGATTAGAATGACAAGGCTTGGGTTGTGACTTTAGATATTTCAAAGGTGTTTGATACGGTTTGTCTGGCCTTCTTCACAAACTCAAGGGCTATGGAGTCTCTGGTTGAATATTTGACTTAATCCAATCATTCTTATCAGATCGTGTAATGAAAATTGTGTTGAATGGCCACACTTCTAGCTTATTTCACATTAATTTGAAGGTCACCTGGGGCTCTATCCTTGTGCTTATATTGTTTCTTATCCTCATCAATGACTTTTCTGGTGTCATCAGTTCCAAACTAGGTATTTATGTTGATGACACAATTATTTAATCCTGACTTAATAGTAAATCCGATAGTTCCAAGAAAGTAAAATTGGCAGTTGCTCTTGAAAATTACATTCAATCAGTTGTTAACTGGGGCAAGAAATGGCTTGTAAATTTTAATACTTCTAAATTTTAATACTTCTAAAACAAAATTGCTATCTTTTAATTATCACACAGAACTATTTTTGCCCCTGCCCTCCCTCATCAGCATGGCTGATGCTAACTTCCTATAGAGCAACTTGTTTGCATTTTCTTGAGCTCAATTTTCTACTGACATGAAGTGGAGTGATTATATTGAATCAATTTCTAGGTTTGCTGCTGGAAAAGTTGGTTCACCGTGTCAGACCAGAAAATTTTTCTTGTCAGAATCTATCCTGCACATTCATAAATGTACCATTCATCTGTACATTGAATATTGCAGACACATATCTGGTCTGGTGCTCCTGCTGTACATCTTGAGATTTTGGACAACATTACAGACCCTTCTTTGAATTTTATCAGAAGTCCTGAACTGGTATCTTAACTTCAGTTATTTTCCTATGGTCTTTTCTATATTTCTATATATCATTAAAGTCTTCTTTTTTACCCCCACTAACTCTCTTTGCATCCTAGTCGTATTATCATCTTGCTAGGGGTTAAATGAGTAAAAAGTAGAACAAAAAATGCTTTAATCTTAAGTAATT
Organism: Acanthosepion esculentum; assembly: GCA_964036315.1. NCBI lineage: Eukaryota > Metazoa > Mollusca > Cephalopoda > Sepiida > Sepiidae > Acanthosepion > Acanthosepion esculentum. Next base: position 62,808,484 of record OZ038512.1, read on the forward strand.
TTTTTTTCTTTTTTTTTTATTTCCGTTTTTTTTTTTTTTAATACGATTTTCAGAAATGGTGGTTTCCTTTCTTTAATGAAGTTGGAAAAATATGATTTCCTACATATATACAACGTAACCAAAAAAAATCCTCGCTGTTTTTGATTTATTAGAAAAAAGGTATACAGTAAATAAATTTGACATACCATTAGTCCTCAAAGTGATTCCCATCAGCATCCAGAACCTTTTTGCCAATGTGTCTCCAACTGTTCAATACCCTGGTGGTAAAAATCAGGTATCTTGGATGCAAAGAAATTTGTGAGCGCCTGCCACAAGTCAGTCTCATTTGCAAAGGATTTCCTACGAAGGTGCTTGTCCAGGGAATGGAAGAGGTTGGCACAAGGTCCGATGAGTAAGGTGCATAGTACAGTGTCTTCCAGCCAAGTCACCATATGGTATCTCTGGCCATCCATGCTACATGAGGCCTGGCATTGTCATGGAGGAACAGTACATCCTTGTGATTAACCAATGCTGGCTCTTTTTGCTTCAATGCCTGTTGCAAATGTTCCAACTGCTGTGAGTACAAGTCTGCAGTGATGTTTTGGGTCATTGGTAGCACCACTGGTTGACTAATCCATCAGATATAGTGCATGATCTTGCGTGGATGTAGAGGTGGTTTTGTGGTGTGAGGCACAGGGCCCTGTAGTGACAACTAATATCTGGTATGCTTGGGAGTGTCATACAGTACCCACTTTTTGTCACTGGTGAGCACTTGATCAAATATTGGTACATTGTGGTGCTGAGAAAGTAATGAGAAACTGACTGTCACTTGTTGCTTGTTGACATCTGGACATTTATGGGGTACTCACTGGCTCAACTTGTACACCTTCCCCATGCCGAGCCAGGAAATTTTTCTCCCCGGAATCGATCCTCCAAATCTATAAATCGACCATTCGCCCTTGCATGGAGTATTGCTGCCATATATGATCTGGAGCCCCTGCTGTTTGCCTCAGGGTCCTTGATAAGATCCAGAGACGGATATGCAATGTAATTGGCCCTGATCTGTCATCTCGTCTGCAGTCGCTCTCTCACAGACGCAACGTCTTTTTTACAAATACTTTCACGGTAATTGCTCCGAGGAGCTGCTTTCGCTGGTTCCTAGGCCTCATGAATTTAAACGTCCTACGAGGCTGGCATCCCGTTCCCACCCCTTCACCGTTGAAACTGTTAGATGTAGACGTCTCTTCTACTCCAATAGCTTCATGTCTCGCACATCTTGCCTGTGGAACTCCCTTCCTTATTCCTGTTTCCCTGACAAATACAATCTCCAACTATTTAAGTGTAACGTCAATCGACATCTCCAGTTGCCTTGATCTATCCACTTCCCTTCTCCACATCCTTTCACCTTTCATTCCTATCTGCTCTCGCTCCAAATCTTCTGTAACCCCCTTGCCTTGATCGATCCACTATCTTTCTCCACATCCTGTCCTTTACCACTCCTATCTGCTCTTCCTCCAAACCTGTAACCCCTTGCGTGCTAGTGGCTTCCAGCCTTGCTTGGGGTGATAAGCTTTAAAAAAAAAAAAAAACTCTGAACAATCTACTTTGACACTGCCATGTTTCTTCACTGTTGCTTGAGCTATGACTATATGACTGATGTATGTGCACAATGTGCTAGCATTGGTCAAGAGCAATGCTCCTACCTCCCTTGCTTTCCTGGCATATGATGCACTCATTTGCATATCAGTGGTCACTTCTTCCCATACAACATAACCAAAAATGTCCTTGCTGTTTTTTATCTCCTATTTAGAAAACATTGTGACTAGGGAAAATAATTGACTTTCCAAACTTTGTTCAATCAACTGAACTCCTTTGTGTTCTAGATGCTAGTAATACATTGTATTTAGTTGCAGAAAAAAAATGACCCTTTGGATCAGTCTGTTTCAGCAACACTAAATGTGTGTATCTAGTAATGTTGAAATATACTTATCCAGTTTGTATATTGAGGCTTATTATTTTAAAATTATTGCCATTGTCTGATGGGTTACATACCCGAGGGATGCTGGATAAAAGATTGATTAATATATTGGTTAATAGCATCAAAAACTTAAAGAGTTCAGTTATTATTGGAACAGAATTTGAGATGAAAACGGTAATTGGGAATTTTTGTAAATTTATGCATGTAAATCTGTTGTAGTGATTTATTAGGTATAGACCCCCCCTTTTTAACCCTTTAAAGTTTCATGAAATTATGGTTAAATTGCTCTGATTATATTTTATCAATTTGACAAGCACACTTAATGAAAGAGCATTGTCTGTAATTAAAAGGACTTTCCAGAAAATATTTTGAATATCTGAAGTACTTGCTGTGCTGCTTTGATGTAACTTGGCAGCCAATGAGAGGTACCTTATAGCATATATATAAACATGCATTTTTTTTTTTTTTTTACATGGAAATTACTTAGGTCAGCAATTAGTGCAGGGTGTTTTGGCAAGTCACTGCATCACTTAAGCCTGTCAGCTAATCCCTATCAGAATGTATTTGGTTCCTTGTGAATTCTGTCTCGAAGCAAAAATAGTCACTGAAATACCATAGATGAGATTAAAACCAGGCATCTGATGGCGATCACAAAAGAGCACTTTACAGACTATTTCGGAAAGAAGTGACACAGAGACAAGTGTTTTATATTCCAAGGACTGTACTTTGAAATGGACTATTTCTTTGTTCAAGTTAAATAGGTGCTTTCCTCATTTATTAAGATAGATCAACTAGACTCTTTTCACTCCTATTTTTCTGTTAGTGTCAGCTAACATATCCAGTCCTACATTCCTTTGTTTTATTTGATTACTTGAATTTAAAAAACCTGTTAATGGTTTTGTTTTATGACTGAAATGTTATAAACTTAATTGCCCAAATTTTCTCAATGTCCTAGTTTAATGTCTTTTATAGCATCCAAATTACATCATTGTACTGACTTAAATTTTTATCCTAGTTAAGCAAGTACAAATTGTTTCTTGGGCAGCCTGTTGCTGTGTCAACAGAAATAATGCCTCTAGACTTTGTGTTGGATATAATATTAATAAAGAATCCTTTTGCTTCTCTGTCTCTTAATTTCTGCAATATACCAATTATAATTGATAGTCTTTGACTATCATATTTATAAAATTCCTAAAATTAGAAAATTTATTTAACTGTCATATTTTTTCGAAATAATTTCTAATTTATATTTCAAATTTTCAGAGAAAGCATGACTGAGGGGGCATATACACTCTCATTTTTTTTTTTTTTTCTTGTGACTTTTGTAAGTATTGAAATTAAGGAATCATGATTACAGTAACTGTTTTGTCCATGACATCTAGTTGATATTTAAAAAGAATTGCTAAAAACTATTGTAATCTTCTCTTGGAGAAAATAAATTCAGGTCTTGTTTTTAGCCAATGAAAGAATTATTTTAAAAAAATCGAAGTGTTGAAAAATTATTTGCCCAACTGATAACCTTTTTCTCTTGCAAAAAGACAAAACAAAAAACAAAATAAAAACAAATTCAGATGTTGGGTAAGATTTTGGGAAGTGGGGACTTTTTAGCACCCACCCTTTCATATAACCAAATAATTTTTTTTACTTTCATATAAAAATCTATAGCCAAAGAGTTTCTCTTTAATATCTGTTTTAAAACTGAAATTAAGTAGAATAACTCTGTTTTAATTTATGGGATTAGGAAACAAGTTTATTTCGTTTGCTTTTCATTGATTTTATTTTTAAATAATTTACTTTTAAGGTTGAAATGGATCTATGAAATGTGTTACTGTATCTGCCAGTTTACCATATTAAATTATTTGGTACAGTGAGTGAATACTGTCCTTTACTTTAACTCAGCTGATGAAAATTTATTGAGACAAAGAAGATAAATTAAGAAAATTTGTATTACCAAAATCAAATTATCCTATTTAAATTAATGTAAGGGCTGTAATAGCTTAAAAACCATAGTTTCCATTATATGACATTTACCTGTGTATAACACACCTTTTAATTTAACAAGGGATATTTAGAAAAAAAAAACTGATACATCCATACATAAATATTGGTTTATTTATTTTGAATATTTTAATTTAATAATTTATAATTACATATATTTAATTCTGGGGTCATTAAGAAGTGACTCTGTCAAACAAGGGTGTTTAAGTGTTGGAATAGGATGGGAAACTCTGTAGAAACTCAACAATCAAATGCAGAGTAATTTTTGGAGATTTTATTTTTTATAAAAGTACACAGAAAATATTGTAAAATATTACAAAACCAAGAATGTTTCAAATTTACTTTTATTTGGTAATAATTTAAATAATATTTTTTTAATTTGAATTTTATCTTTTGACATTGGCCCAAATTAAATGACCATATTTTTTCTGCAATCTTATATTTGGTATTTTTATTTAATATATAATTAAATATCTAACCCTGCAACAAATGCTAATATAACTACTATTAATTGTAAGAGTGAGAGCATTGAAATAGATTGATACTACTACTATAACAGCTAGATTAAAAATTTTAAATTATTGTTATAAGCTCATCCATTTCTAGTAAAAATAGAATTTTTTGTGCATTTCAAAAACATGCTTTTCATTAGATTATGAATGTAAAATTGTTCATAAAAAATATGGTCTCTTATTTTTGAGTTGGCTTTTCTAATTTTGAACCAATTAAAATGTAAGTACCTTCTCTTATGAGTATTTACGAAGCTGAAATTAGTACAATACAATGCTACAAGTGTGGGACACTCAATAAAGATCAAACTCACTTTCATTGTAATGCTCTGTGAGATTAGTATGCTCACTTATATTCTATAGTGAGATGACCATCATTCTCTCTTAAGGGGTCAGACAAAAATTAATCAATGATTTAAATCAATCACGGCTGAATTGTCAAGTGTAGTGACTTGGAATCAAACCTCTTAAGATAAATTCTTAACAAACCAATTTTACTTACTTATTCTTACTTATTCTTACTTACATTTTTTTTTTTGTTTTTTTTTTCATATTTAATTACCATATTTCCATATAAGATATACTCTCCACTCTCAAATCAATTCAGAAATCACCCTGCATTTTATATTCTGATAGTTTGGTTATTAGTACTGGACTCGCATAGATAATATCAAATATGGTAAACATTTTTTTCATCTTTTATCTATTAACAGAACCAAATTTCAATTGCTATTAAAGTGCTCAGTTACTTTCAGAATTTTCCCTCTCTTTATCTCAGTTGTAGAGAATAAGAATTGGCTATATGTTTGTTTAGGAACATTATTTTACGTGAATTACCTCTCAGAAAAATATTTAATCATAACAGAAGATTTATTTTAGTTTTAAGTATGTGATACCCAACAGAAAAAAGCAACAGGAAAGTAGCTGTGGAGACCCATGATTGCCTACGTCCTAAATGGGTATGGCATATACATGTGCATTGAATAAAAGTATCATTGTCATTATTCATACTACTACTATTGTTTAGTCCAGTTAAAATTTGCACGTTTCTTACAATGGCATAATTCAGTGAACTGAGGTTTCTTGATATCTGCCTGTCTGTTTGTCTCTGTGCTATGCCCTTTGAGAATGTATGCGATCATGACCTGTCAAAGTTCCCTTTCGGTAACATCAGTTAACTGTGTATTGCCATATTTGTTTTATGATAAATATTACTGTGGTTTCCCATTGACTTTTTTTTATGGTTTTGAATTCAGAATTGTCTTAGACTGGTTTCTATTCAAGGCTGGAGTGTCCACTCCTCGCTGCAATTTTAGCTGTAGGTGACAGGGGAAAGAAAATAGATGGTTCATGCTTTTACCAAGGGCATTAGTGGGAAGCGAGTACAAACCGTAACACCTGGAGTTTGAACTGGGCTCACTGATTTCATCTTTTGCAAATTACCTGTTTGTCCTCCTTGTTTTGGGGATATCGACTTTCTTACAAAGGAAAGAAAATCCCCCCCCCCCTTTTTTTAAATTTTTTTTTTTTTTTTTTTTAGGAGTCAGTGTTTGTTGAACCTGATATATTGACATCATCTGTCTGTCTAATGTTATTATTATTGTATGTTGATTCCTATCCATGCCCATATATAGCTCAATAGTTATAGATCTGTGGTCTTGGGTCTTCTTTGCAGGCGAAGAGTTAGTGATACATTGTTATTTCATTTAAATGGAAAAAATGTTGATTTCAGAGTACTCTTTCAGTATGCTATTTATAAAATATTGATATATTACGGTATTTACATTATCTTAATATCTGCAATAACAACTCCAAACTTATACTTTTATGATTTCTAATATTATTTACATGAGCATTGTGTAGGAATTACACTATTACTCGTATATCTCAAATTTTATCTCTGTATTAAGCCTGTTATCATATTAAAGAAGGATAACTCTGATATAAAACTAATGCAGTAGGCTTTTCATTCAAGTGGTCAGTCTAGTACTTGAGAAATTTGTGATTTCCTTCATACTAGACTGTCGACTGATACTGCTTCTATTAGTGTGTTAAGGATACCAGTGCCAGAACTTGACTTATTATTGATACTATAACCACTATTGCTAGGTGGTGTCTATTCTAACTGCTTCTCCTATTGAACTTTATAGCAAGACATCTATTTGGTAATGGAGCTCTTTTTTCTTTCCTTTGCTTTAATTTCAAGTTACCTATTATGTTGCATTGAGCATGTGTGTATGTGTGTGAAAAGAGATAGTCTGCATGGCAGGCAGACTGACAGAAGGGATGGAACAAGCAGTACATATAGTTTAGTGTCTCATGTTTGCTAACACCTGAGTAGTGATGAGGAAGCTTTGAGGAAGGTGGAGAGTAGGCTCTCTCACCTGCTCGTGAAGACACAGGTGCCTGCCTTAATCAATTGCTGAGTATCGAGTGGATCACCAAACAGAAAGGAGGCAGAGTAGTCGGCAGTTTCAACCAGCTATTTCATACAACTCAGGGGAAAACCTGATGGGGGGCAAAAGACTCTAACTACACTAAATAACAAGGTAAATAATAATAATAATAATAATTATTATTAAAATATATTTTTTTCTTCTTGGTGATACTTTGCATAAGGAAAAAATAAAGCCACCAGAAGTTGATTTAACTTTTCACAAAAGAAAAAAAAAAATTTCCATTGCTAGAGATCATTTTGTGCATAGGCACGTTGTTGTAAACTTTTATTCATTTTTATACAAATTTCTTTTCTCATAACTATCGTTTCTTCTTTTTTTTTTTTTTTTTTTTTTTTTCAATATATTTTGATAGATTGTAATTTTGCAAATTACTTATTTTTAATGAATGCCACTGTTCATAAAATTTTAATAACAAATTTTCTAATTTTTTTTTTTTTTTTTTCTTTTTTTTAAACCAATGAGTTTTTAAAAATTTTTCCTATTCTCTTCATCTTTCTTTGAGATACGAGTCAAAGATCACACACGAAACAAGAAAAAAATTAGAATGGTGTTGCTTCCCGTTGGTGCAGATGCTATGGAACTTTCATTGAAGGTGTTTTTTTTTTTTTTTATTAAATAGATATAGCATTACATGCTTATTGCTGTGGTTGGCGGCAGCTTTGATCTCTTGCTTTGCCATTCTTCTGATTCTTTAAGTTATTTGCAAAGATTTTCAATTACTGTTGGTGGCATTTGTGGGAAGCAAGGTATTGTTTCTTTATTTTTATTCTATGGAACCCATTTGTAGTTTTTAAGGCAAATTTTTATAAATTCAGTTTGTTGAAACTTGGTTAGCAGATATCTACACTTTGAATAAATATTAACTGGCTTACTCTAGTACATTTAAATACTATTTTCAGTACCTGAATTGAATGAAGTTCAGTATATATATATATATATATATATATATATATATATATATGGGGCTTTACCTCCCACACATGTTGATATAGTTTGTTATAGTATGTGAGGACTTTACTCTGGATTTGTTTCAAAGATAGAAATTCAAAAAATGAAAAAGTGCAGTTATTTTTATTTTTTTATTTTTTTTTTAAGTCTTGTTTTCTGTGAAATCAGTAATAGCCACTTCTACAAAGAACAGTGCTGTTCTTAGGTTACATTTCTTGAAAGAACAAAAAAAGCTTTATTTAGCTCTAATATCTAGTTTCTATCTTTTTATGTGAGTCAAGTTTAATAATTTCAGATTTAGAATCTTTTTTTTTTTTTTTTAAATTTTTCTATTTGGACACATTTAATTACGTTTATGAATAGAAGAAAAAATTTCCTGCATTAAACTAATTTACAAGATTGAACAAACAAAAAAAAAAAGATCAATTGGGATCTTTGTGGGTGAATTTTCCTAAGTGCAAAAATTATGGAAAAATTAGTTTCCAGTTGCAACAGTTGAGACCATTTTTTATCATACAATTGTGTAATTCCTAATATCAACAGCATGATTTATTAAACAATTTTTTTTCACTTCAATGATTACACTTATTGTAACGTAGTACATTTTGGTGCTGGGATGAGGAATCGATCACTGTTGAATTTTAGTGTTAATTGCATTTGAACTCGATGTGCAAGCAAAGATGCAGTTATATTTCTTATTTCCAACTGGCACTATCACTGCTCCAACAACAGCCTGCATATATTGTTTTCTGGGCTAACAAACTAAATATTTCTGTTTGTAACAAATTGTAATTAAGCATAAAATTCGGCGATTTGCATATAAAATTTGTTTGTGCAAATTTTAATACTTACTGAGCATGATGTACATTGAAAATCTGGAAAAAAGGTGATTTTTTTTTTTTTTACTATAAGTGTGCATTGAAAATCGGGAAGAAGGTGATTTTTTTTATTTTATTTTATTTTTTTTTTTTTTTACTACAGGTGTGCATTGAAAATCAGGAAGAAAGGTGATTTTTTGTTTTTTACTATAGAAATGCATTGAAAATCAGGAAGAAAGGTGATTTTTTTGTTTCTTACTATAGAAATGCATTGAAAATCAGGAAGAAAGGTGATTTTTTTGTTTTTTGTTTCTTACTATAGAAATGCATTGAAAATCAGGAAGAAAGGTGATTTTTTTGTTTTTTGTTTCTTACTATAGAAATGCATTGTAAATCAGGAAGAAAGGTGATTTTTTTTGTTTCTTACTATAGAAATGCATTGAAAATCAGGAAGAAAGGTGATTTTTTTGTTTTTTGTTTCTTACTATAGAAATGCATTGTAAATCAGGAAGAAAGGTGATTTTTTTTTTGTTTCTTACTATAGAAATGCATTGTAAATCAGGAAGAAAGGTGATTTTTTTGTTTCTTACTATAGAAATGCATTGAAAATCAGGAAGAAAGGTGATTTTTTTTGTTTCTTACTATAGAAATGCATTGAAAATCAGGAAGAAAGGTGATTTTTTTGTTTTTACTATAGAAATGCATTGAAAATCAGGAAGAAAGGTGATTTTTTGTTTTTTACTATAGAAATGCATTGAAAATCAGGAAGAAAGGTGATTTTTTTTTTACTATAGAAATTTATAGAAATTGAAAATCAGGAAGAAAGGTGATTTTTTTTACTATAGAAATATATAGAAATTGAAAATCAGGAAGAAAGGAACTCCCAATAATGGTCAGAAATTATTGCATGCATTACTGACTGCATAGTTATCATGTGTAATGTATTGATAATAATTTTACTATAGGAATGCATTGAAAGCTATGCAAATGGGATGACCAATTGAGAGAAATGTATTAATAGGATTATTCTATGCATAATACTAGAATATCTTAATAACCATACTAGAAGAGCATGTTAAATTGTAACCACCTTATTGTGAGTTTTGTTCATTTGGCCTCATAGAAAAGACAAAAAAAATGTAGTTTAACACTATCTCTCCTGTTCTGTTGAAAATATATCACTTGTTCTATTATCTAATTCTGATTTGGAATTAAAGTTTTGCAGTTCTTCACTGCTTGTAATATATTTGTATTTATTTAATATTTCATTTACATGACCTTGAAAAACCAATCCAACTTGAGCAAAGATAGTACTTAGACCCAACGATCTCTTTATGCTGGAGAAACTTGCATTTATACTTTTGCCTTGGGTATTAGAATGAGATGATGCTAGTTATCAGCCATTGGGATTTTTAAACTTTATTCTTATTCACTTCATTTTCTGGAATCCTATCTATGAGGCTAAGGTGCATCTTTTTCTTTATGCCCATAAAAAAATTCTCGAAACCTTCAAACAACAAAAAAAAAAAAAAAAAGTTCCAGATTGACAATTAAATGAGTAAATTAAATTAATTTTTCTTTTTGGTTTAATTTTGAAATTTTTAATCTTTATTTTAGATATTCTTATGTTGTGAATTGCATATTATTTCTTTGCTCATATTCTTGTTAACTTTTACATATGTTTCAGTTACTGCTCAATCACTTTCTACTGTGCTAAGCTTTCTTGGGCATACTTTCAGTTTATTTAGCAGTGTCTATTGTAATGCTATCGTTGGTAGTTAGTAGCAGTTTCAAAGATATAGCATTATTTTGTGAACATTGCTGGTTGTGGGAGCAGCTGTGACTCTTCACTTTGCCATCACTTCTTAAAATACTTTTCAAAGATTTTTAATTACTGTTCCAGCTTTGCAGAAAAAGTTTTTTTTTTTCAGTATTTATTGGATAAAACTTACTTTTTGATTCATTTTGTAGATTTTACAGTGTAGGTAAATATTACTGCTTTGGTTGCTTTCTTTCTCTTCCTTTTCCTCTCTTTCTCTTCCCTTTTCCTCTCTTTCTCTTCCCTTTTCCTCTTTCTCTTCCCTTTTCCTCTCTTTCTCTTCCCTTTTCCTCTCTTTCTCTTCCCTTTTCTTCTCTTTCTCTTCCTTTTTTTCTCTCTTTCTCTTCCTTTCCCTCCTTTTTGCAAGATAGGCAACTTGGAGCTTCTTATCAGAGCTTGTTGTGTAATAGCCACAAGTTGGTGTTCAAACTTAGGTAAAAACAGAATTTCAAATACTGATTTTTTTTTTTTTTTTTTAAGACTGACAGGCCCTCTCTACTTGAAAGAGTGGTGCAACACAATCTTTTTACTTTCATTTGACCTTTTACCAGATGAAGCTTAGTAAATATCCTGATAATTGGGTTTTTGTGTAGGTTGAAAATAGTTTCCAATATCATTATTAACCTTCCTTGGCTAATTTTATTCTATTTTATCTCTTTTTGACTTAAACTGAATTTAAAATAAAACAATACATTTAAAAAGAAGAGAACTTTGGTTGACTCTTAAATATATATATATATATATATATATATATATATATATATATAGAGAGAGAGAGATATTATTCAAATTTTACATTTTTAGATATTTTAGAAAACTACTTCCTCTTGCTTCTTAATCTTGCATGTTAAGCAAATTTTTTGCTATAACCATTTAAAAAGAGCTATGAATATTTGTATTCAATCACTTTTTTTTAACAGATATCACAAAAGACCAAACTGGAAATGAATAACAATGTTCTTTTTAGAATAATGAGAATGTAAGATCATAACAAAATATAAAACATTAAACTTTATTTTGAACCCTATAAAACTACCAAAATCAAAAATCATTCAATAAATTTAAGTTTGAGATATAAAATTTATTTCAGCCATTTTAAAATGCCACTATGACACATGAATGATGGATATAAATTAATTTTTATATTTTTTATACATAAGGTTTGTGCAAAAGTTTAGAGATTTTTTTTAAAAAAATAACCCAAACACGAAAGGAAACCATTTTATTTAATTATTTTTAAATAGAAAATTCTGGTAACTTTTGTACATACTTAATAAGTTAATTTGTTTTATTAGTAAATTAATCTTGTTCCTTTTATTCTGAGATTGATGAATTTTTAATCCAGAAATGATAAATTTTATTTATATTGTGACTCTTAAATCAATATTGTGAATGCTACTCTGGAAATTATAAAATGTAGTTACTCAGAAATAGATTAATTTTATTTCAGAAATGTTAAATTACATTTTGTTTGTAGTTTGAACATTAACAAAATGTTATGTTATTCCAGAATTAATATTTGTATTTTCCAGTTTTTGAATTACTGATTTTATCATTTAAATTAGAGATGAATATTTTTTGTCTTCATTCTTATAAAATTGTTTGAATCTGAAAAGATATTTTAGAAAACTACTTCCTCTTGCGCCTTAATCTTGCATGTTAAGCAAATTTTTCACTATAAACATTTAAAAAGAGCTATGAATAAATTTTAATGAAAAATTTGGCAAACAGTAGCTGAGAATTTTTGACTAGTTTAGTGTTGATTATCTTCCTGTTGAAAAAGAAAGAAAGAAATTAGAGTAACAAATGAAATCGATAAACATGTAAGGGTATTTAAAAAAAAAAAAAAAGAATTCCCAATTAAGATAACTTTCAATTTGCTTGGAATGATGGAGTGAATTGAGAAGTGGAATTTATTTTTTCTTTAGGAGGTTTAATTTTAACAATTACAATCCAATTTGTATTTCTGCTGGTATTGTGATGCATAAACTCTTTATACCAAATAGGATTTCTCAAAATTTAGAGAATTAAATTGAGATCTTTGATGAATTACTCGGACTAGTATCTTCTATCTTTTCATTTTGATCATTATATATCAAAATCCTGATATTTACAGTATTTAAGGTAGATAAGACACCCTCATCCTGCTCATTTTAATAAGGAATATTAAAAAAAAACTTTTACTCTATATAAGAAAATATAGATTTAGCAATGACCAGGATCGTATTTCATAAGCAAGATTTACTTGCTCATATTAAAAGACCTGATATATTTTTTATATGTCAATGATACTTTCTGTGTATTTAATGGTGAAGCAGGGGTATTTCATTAATCATTGAACACATTACATCCAGTTTTACAATTTACATATGAAAAGGAAAACAATGGTATTATTTCCTTCTATTTTTTGGTGCACAAATCAGAATCAATATTTTTTTTTTTTTTACATCAGCATACTGTAAAATAACCTTCACTGGGTGATATACTATTATGACATATTCTGTCCTAAGTAGCAATGAATAAACCTTATTAAGACGTTCGTCTAAGCTGCTCAAAAATAAATTAAGAAACTGAATTTATCAACCCTGTTTTACCTGAAAATAACTATCCTCTTGATGTTTTGAGGTCAAGCATTTGTGCTAAAGTGTTGCAATTTGGAAAAACCAAAGTTAATTGCACTTCAAAAGTATCCTCTAACTCATTCTACCTATATAGTCAGCATCACAATGATATTTCAAAAGGGTAAATTAAAGAACTAATATAGTGAGGAGGCAGAGATTCTTTTTAGATTTTTCCTAACATTGGTTGATTACTACAGTTGATTACTTCATGGATTGGCAGACAAATATTAAATTTTCATACTAGTAAGAATTTGCTTAGTAAACCTCATATTAATATTACCAAACAACTAATAGATGGGATACTTTTGAAGTGCAAAGAAAATATGCAAGACTATGTTGTCTTTAACATTCAATACTACATGTTTAAAAAAAAAAAAAATATATATATATATATATATATATATATATATATATATATATATATATATATATATATATATATATATATATATATATATATATATGTGTGTGTGTGTGTATTAAGTCCTTCCAGCTCTCCCTTTGTAAGCAAGAGTGGCTTTTAAGCCTGAATGTTATAAGCTTTTGTTTTTTCAGTCTTTGATAGAGAGCTTTGATGAAAGTGGAATGGAAACTGGTTAAGCTTTTTTTATTCTCTCTACCTCTTTATCATAACTATAAATATTTTCTTTTCTTTGTCTTTTATAATTCTGATTTTATTGTAAGATTGAAGTACTGGAATAATGACAAAGAAAACTAAAATAACTTAAGTTTTTAACAAAATGTATTTTATTTTAGACATTGGTTACATAGGGTTTTCACATAGTGTCTTCCATTGCCAAATCTCATGCTTGATGACTATGCATTGGTCTAAACTTTAAATTGCTCATTTGCAATGATTATACAACTACAGTTGTATGTGTTTGCTCTCCTCTCCCTCTTCTCAAAGGTTGGTGTTGTAATCTGGTCATATTTTTGTTCATATTAAGAAGAGTCAATGTCTTAGCTGTTGAAATGAAACTTATACAAACAGTCAAAATTGCTGTTCCATGTTATTTTTGTCCTTTTTGGGGGGGGGAAGTGGTGGTAATGGGATTTTGCTTAATAATTAGGCTGGTTTGATCTAATAATTATTGCTTCCATTAGTATTAATTTTCATTTACCACAAGATGATATTAAATTTGTAATGATTTTTCACTTGTTTGCAGCCTGTATTTTCTGTTAGACACTGTTCGAAATTGGCTTCTAGACCAAATAGCATATAAGACATAGTTACTGACAAACTTTGGTCATAACTTGGTGGCTAATTGAGCTACCAAAATAAATTTGGTACCATTGTTTATGTTTTGCAAAAATCTATATGCCTACATTAAAAGATTTTAGATATAATGAAAATAAAATTTTGGTTTGGGATATCTACTATGATAATGGTTTGCTCTTTCTGTCTTTGAGGAACGGTTCTCTCCTATCAGCATCTCGCACATATCTCTTTTCTGCGAGTCTCCATAGAGTGTGCTGTGCAATTTTATATGTGAAACTGAGGCTGCTAGCTTGTCACCTAATGATATATTAGGACAAGCCAACCATTAATTTACACACCCTAAAGAAGTGGTTCTCAACCTTTTTTTGCCCAATGCACTCTTTTCATCATTTGTCAGAATGTCACTCTCCTTTCCAAGATTGTCCGACTCAAAAGGTACATTCCAAATAATATGCATATATTATTGAAAATCTTCATTCTTTTCCATATTAGTACAAATACATGGATTATTTTCATAGAGGACTTTTACATATTTAATAGCAATAGAAAATGTTGATGGATTTTTAAACTTGAATACATGTACAGTAATTTGTTTTAATTCATAATCAATTATTAAATAAATAAACTGAAACTTATTTCAATAAACAAAAAATTCAATAGAATGCCAGGTTATTGTAAATCAATAAACAAAAAGTTCAATAAAAGGTCAGGGTAAATTAAATTTTTTTTTTTTTTTTTTTTTTTTTTTCTGATGAAGATTACAGTCAGTGAGAAATTTGTGATTATTTTTTCTTTGCCAATTCTGGGATATGTGAGGGAGTGCTTGAAAGGACACAATGCAGATCATTTTCAACTTCCAATATATTTCGTTCCTTTGTTTTTATTTGTAACAAAGTTGAAAATCCTGCCCCCACAAAGATATGCTGACACAAACGAAAGCAATACATGGATAGCTCTTTCTGTCACGTTTGGGTAGGAATTGCAAATAAAGAGCCAAAATTCTGTGATTGGTTTCTTATCTCTTGCTCTCAAATCAGCCTTCAGCTCTAGAAATTTATCTTGACAATCAAGAACTTTTTTCAATTGACAATTTAAATTGATTTTGAACTAAATTCAACTCATCACTGAGTTCAGGAAAATATCGGCTGAATTCATTTTCCAGTATCGTTAAATGCTAGAAAATTTCATATTCAAATTATGGTAGCACTTGGTTTTCACCGCCAGCAACAAGAATTGATGACAGTTTATCAAACATTGCAATGTTTTTTATATTGATCTTTCTCTTCCAATTTTCTAGCTTGCTCATGAAAGCTTTCAAGGAATCCATAAATTTTATGTTTGTATTCCTTCCTTGTATCTGAAGATTACGTTTATTCAGCTGCTCAAAAATGTCAACCAAATAGGCAAGTACATAATCCATTCCTCATCATCTAGTCAGACTGAACTTCAAAAATTAATTTGAGCCCATTTCTAAGTTCAAATACTTGCTAAATCACATTTCCTCTTGAAAACCATTGAACATTTGTGTGAAAAAAAAAAAAAAATCAAATGGTGGCCTGCATCTATGTCAATAAACTGCTTGAAGAGTTGTGACTTGAGAGATTTTCTTTGACAAAATTCACAATTTGAATTGTTTGATCCCAAACTTTTCCAAGTGGAGTTGGAAGTGTTTTTGAAACCTGAGCCTTTTGGAGCTTCATCTGTACACTACCCACAGACATTATTTTACAAAAGATTTTCTGATTAAAAAAAAAATGAAACTTTTCCGTAATATTTGAGGCCTTTGTAGTTGTTTCAAGAGAGAGAACAAAATAGAAACTCCTTAAATGGATGTGAGTGAACATACCTTGCAAACACTAGCAACTGGAAACATGATGCCATATCAGTTGATTCATCAAGTTGAATTGAAAATAAATCAAATATTGAAGACTTCATTTCCTGCACTCTTTGATCCGTGATGTCAATGGCCATATCACTGATAATCCTTTGAACAGTACTGTTATCTCCAATTTCTCCAAACAATTTCCACCATTTTCAGAGCACAAGGTTTGGTCAGTTTCCCCAATTGTATATACATTTTCTGCTTTGTTACCTTCAGTGCTGTGACATAAGAAACTTCACTAACCTTTTCGTTTCATACCTTGGAATGCCCTTGCTGAGTCCAGCTTCTTTTTTTTTTTTTTTTTTGGAGAGCTTTTCTCTGGTGCTCACCAAAAACTATTGTCCTTGTATTTGTGTTGAGGATGAACAACTTTGCTGATTTCAAAGAATCATTTGATAAAGCTTTACAACAAAATACACACTGAGGCCTTTCTTCTATTTTGATGATGTATGTAAATCCATATTGAATAAAAGCCATAAGTTTTTTTTTTTTTTTTTTTTTTTGACACTTTTAATGGATTCCAAGTTCTGTAAATAAAAAACAAGACAAATTAAAACATCTCCTGCACCTAAAAAAAACTTGAAATTCCTTCCTGGTTGAGAACTGCTCTAAAGGATTCCTTTGTCTCAGAAAGTACATTGCTAGCTTGCCACTTGACTCTGATGACCTTATACCTAAAAAAAACTATGAACCCATTAGTGGATATGTCTTTATTTAAACAACGTGGTTTCAAGAGTTTTTAGAGACCATTTTTTGATTTGGCCTGATGAATTTATTACTTATTTTCACTTAACTTGGTGAGTATAGTGGGCGAGTACAGAGCCATAACCAGTTATAAGTTGCTTAGTTAATATTGAGGTTTGATTATTTAAGTATATCTCAATGCATCTAATTTATCAAATTTAATTACATTTCTTAAATTTTTGTCCTTTTCCACATTTAATTCGATTACTCATTAAGTACAGCCTTTTGTCAGGTTTCCCCCTGACTCTATGCCATAAGATCAGGCCTTTATAAATTTAAAGTTATTTATTACTGTCAAGATTCATTGAGGCTCTACTCAACCTGCATAATTGGTTTAATACCCAATCTAGTCACAGTGGCTAAACAAGAGAAAAACAAATTGTATGTTAAATCATATCTGAAGAGATGAATCATCTTATCCTGTCAGGGATAAAACCATGCCACATATTGCTACTGATCCAGGGTCCAATTAATGATGCCACAATCCATGGTGAGACACTGTTTGGTGCCATGGTGTTACAGGAGAACTCTTGGGTGGGTTTCTGTTCCTACATGATATAGAAGTTAAAGAACACTGAACAGAACTGCTGCATATGTGTTTGGTCCTGCACTGAATGTGATGCAATCTGAGTCGGCATTGCTTGTCTGTTAGCACAGGCATTTCTAGCCAGGAACCTCTGGTCATGATCATTAAGGACTGCACCACTATTAAGAAGAAATACTTTCAATTACCCACTTTACACCATAGATCATGGGGTTGTCAAATGTTACCACACTTTCAAAAATGTCATGTTTTATTTGTCTGGTACTGAGTATAAATTAATGCCCAATTTGAATGACATGAGCAGTCTAGTCAGTGTTCATACTGACTCACCAGGTGTCAGAGGATAACTGATATTGGTCTTGGCTTTTCCAAGACATCAAAGTATAATGGTGCTATCTACTGTTTCAAATCACTGGAAATCCTTTTTTTTCCTCATTTTTGGTACACGTTTTACAGAATATGTAATGAACTTAAAATTTTAGGTGAAAAAAAAATCACAAAATTTGGTCATTAATCATAATTTTTTCACCCTATTATGAGAAATGTTTGGCTTATTAGATGTTTATTATTAAAGAAAGTAAGTGTTGGAGTAACTAAAGTCGATGGGTAGTGTTAAGAAAACTCAGGACTATAAATACTAAGTCCAATTGCAGCTGACACTAAAATATAAGTGTGTACCTTTTTTTATTTTCTTTCTTACCAATATAATTTGTGTTCCTGTATAATTCTTAGAATGAATGAATTTTTATATATATCTATTTAATACAAATTATCCATATCATGAATTACATAAACAGCATATCATATTTTTTATATATATGAAGAAATATAGTCTTAAGGTGTGCTATATTTATGGGATAAAGTGCTCAATATCAGAGATAGAGCGTGTGTAAATATAAAAGTGAGCATAGAAGTCAACACTGAGAGGCGACAGTCTGTTTCATGCTAGATGCAATCATTGCCTGATGATTGCATCTAGCATGAAACACTGTCGCCTCTAAGTGTTGACTTCTATGTTCACTTATATATATATATATATATATATATATATATATATTTTTTTTTTTTTTTCTTTCTTTCTCTGTCAATATTGTATATCATGTTCAAGCAAACAGTTATAAAATTTACAAGTCAATACCAACCTGATTTGAACATCTGATCTGGAGGTTAGCAAACCAGTGATATATACATTATGCCACTGTAGTTTTGTACCCTTGCTTTTTAAGGAGAAAATTCTTGTCATTTTTTTTTTTTAAAAAAATCAATCTTTTTAAAAATATCCTCATGCAGGTATTTTTGTTTGCAATTAAAATGAGTTAACTATTAGATCATGTATTAAGTGGTTTGTTTTCCATTAGTAGCCACTTTGCCTGATAATCATTCCTATGGGATACATTAACATACATTACAAATATTATCGGTAGCATGTATTAAGCAAATATCATGAAACTTTAATTCACTTTAATTATTACTTATATAATAATATAGAAAATGTTAAGAACTTATAAACTAGCAGATACTAAAATTTCCGTTGTACATTTCACTTGTGATCAGATAGGGAATAATTGGTATTAGATGACACAGAATTGATCTGAGAATTTAACTATAGGGAATAATGTAAATTCACCAATTTGTATTAGTTAGTACTTATGCAATCTCTATAACCATTGAAAGCTAATACTATAGATGTTATACAGTCATTAGTGGTTTAAATAACTGAATTTTCTTGCTGTATGTTATAGGAAGATATGTATTTAATATACATCTTTGGTAAGAAAAAAAATCAGAAATTTGTGTCAGTTTACTAGAACATCATTTTTAAAAAAATTCAAATGACGCTTATGTTTAGCAACTTTTTCATTTGTTTTTATTTACTACTAGCCGGCTTTGCCTGCTCGATATTACTTTGAAAAGTAAAATATATTCACTACTTGAATTATTTGAAACAAAAATTTTAAATGCCAATTTCATTCATAAATTGGCTTGTTATAATTAAGGAAAGTTTTACAAGTAGATGCCAACTTGTTGAAGGCAAAATAAAATAGAGTAAATACAAATTACTCTAAAGTAGTTTGTAACATGTTTATTTATCATCTCTCAGCTGCGTCTCTGTCTTTGGGCAGTGTGCGCATGGGTGGCTACGTTGAAGGACAGAGTTGCAACTGAGGAAAATTATACTGAAAGGTGGCCAGTCCTGAGGAACAGCTGCCCGAGGGCATGCCCTCTCATTGCACCAGAGAGAGGGATTGGTGCTTGCCCAGGGCCAGCACAACCAATGGTTGCAGGGGCTTGGGCTTCCCCCATTAAACCAATATTGTGTCACAACCTGACCTTGTGGGAGGTGGGGTTAAGCAAATACAAATTACTATAGAGCTGTGGCTTTTTAACTCCAGAATTCGTTAGATAACTGTGCTCCAATTTCCCATTTATTCATATACATTCCATAATATAGGTTTTACTTAATTAGTTACGTTTTTCTAACTCTTCAAATGTTGAAGGTATGACTAATTTTATTTTCCCATCTTTACACTATATTAATTTTATCTTATAAATTGTCCCGTTGTGTCACCTGTGAAATAAAAATAATTGTTTCTATGGAAAATAAGTATCGTCATACATCAAATCATCTTTAAATTAAGTGGCAGCAGATTAAGATCCTTCAAAGATTTCGTGCTAAAAATATAAATGTAAAAATGTTTTCCAAATTTCAACCCATTTGTTAAGTGAGAAAAGTTTTGTTGATTATCTTTAAAAAAAAAAGTACTTGAGTTGACATGTTATTTAAATATTCTTCACTTGATAGTATCTCTCTTGCAGTTAATATCTACTTAAATTTTAAAGAAGTATTGACTTGCTACTATCAATTATTTATTTAAATATTATGATTGCTACATCTGTGTATTTTAGTGTGTGGTAATCTTGTTTTGGGGTAGCTTGATTGGAGTCAAATTAGCCATTACAGTGAACCCCCTGTATTTGTAGGGGTTAGGAACCCGAACCCTCCGCGAATACTTGTAGCCCCACTAAAAGTGCTTATATGTACCTATTTTGATTGTTATAACTCTATATGCTTTAAACTTTCATCCTAAACACTTTAGAAGCATTTCCGACCCTTTTTAAATCATTTTTGAAAAATAGTATTGGTGACTATACAGTTAGTGTAAATTTTCTTTCATACATAAAATAACATTTTTAATTATGCATAGATCGATACAACCATTTAAATTACTGTATAAAATATGTTAACAAGACATAAAATATAAAGTTTAAAACATTTTATAAAAACAGAACTGTGATGATGCCCCCCAGACTTAGCATAGGCCACTTTTAAGACCCCAGACACAGCCTGTAACAAAAAACAAAGCCCAAGCACTATGCATGTTTTTGTGTTTGTTTTTTACAATGAAGATGCACAATTCTGCCAATTTTTACCATCAAAATGGACTGTTATATGTTTTAAGTCACTTAAATAACAGGAAAATAATACAAGAATGTTTCAAATATGTTCTATCGAAAAAAAAATAAGCAAATCGAGGGAGTTCTTAGTGAATAATTTGTACATATGTTCTTCAGAAAAACACGCAAATATTTGGGGTTTCCATCAATAACGAGTACATATGTTCTAAAGAAAAATCTGTGACTGAAGCTGCGAATGCTGAAATGCGAATAGGCAGGGACTCACTGTGTATAGTACAATTTTGAAAAATGCACGTTGAACAATGTCTTCTTTCTCCCCTTTGTCTGTCTCCTGCTCATTTAGTTTAATACTACTGTTCACTCTATACAAGGACTAAGAGCCACTAAAGATTACTATAAGGATATGGAGGCAAGATAATGGTTAACCCTCGACTTGAACAGATTAAGATTGTAGTTATCAGGAAAGAAGCTGCTTGAGAATCAGTTTGTGGGTAGAAGCTGTTTGAATGTAGCATGAAGGGAATTAGGGTGATTTGCCTCAGTATATGCAGTGTGGTGGGGCTTAGTTTTGAGGGTTAGAATCTATGGAGCTAAAGAATACAGCTCATCGGGATGTTTTCTATGGAAATAGCAATATAGTAGCAAGAGGCTTACAATGTTTGTCTGTGAGAATGTATGGAAAATAAACCACTACCTGCAAGTCCATCTAGATGCTTTTGGACTCTATCAAGACTGGGAAGTGAGCAGCTCCAGTCTAGATATAACATATCTAAATACAACACACACAGCAGTACTCCATTTTCAGCCTTCTCTAGCTCTTGTAAAGGTAGAGCAGGAGGAGTCTGGTACTTACTAGAGCAGTACAAAGAACTGATTATTTTTCCTGCATCTTTGACAATGTATTGTATATAGGAGTTTCACTTGAGGTCTGCGGTTAACTTAAGTCCCAATAAGTGTTTAAGGCAAGAGGAGGCCTCCTTGAGAGAACATCTGTTCATTGTGATAAGTGAAAATTCAGTGTTTGCTTAGGGATGATGGAATGTTACTAGTTTGTTTTTTTGTTTTTTTAGAGGTATTGAACAAGACCAGCCAGTTTTCCCACCATTGTTAGAGCTAGTTCAGAGGAGAGATCAGCTGCCAGCAATTGGCCATCTTGAATATTGGAGGTGCACTTATATCATCTGCATAAATATTCACAAAAGATCAAAGTATACTCTTAAGTATATTGTTAATGTAAAACAGAAAAAGGGTACGACTGAGAAGTCAGCCTTGCGGGAAGGCTGCATTGTTCCCAAGGGTCTCAGAGTACTGACCATGAACAACTACCTTTTAGGAAGGACTTGATATATCCAACACAATTGTCCTCATCATGTATTTATTGCCTAAATTGATTCTGTGGGTAACGAGAGGATATCAGCAGTGGACTGAGCTGATCAAAATCTGTATTGTTTGTTGTTTAAGAGGCTGTCTCTGTTGAGGTGATTCACAGCTTTCTTGTTGATTATAACCTCAAAGAGTTTGCTGTTGATGCTAAGGAGGTTGATGAGTTGATATTGAGATAGGAACGAGCACTCACCTGAATTCTTGAAAACTGGGCATACACTTGACCCTTTCCATAAGGATTTTTCCTTTAAACAATTTTGCCAAGATTGGGGTTAATTCAATGGTAATATTCTTAAGAACAATCATTTGGATTTTATCTGGACTCGTTGCCTTCTTAGGATCAAAGCTCTTAATATGATACAGATATTAGGTTTGTGAGAAGGGGTAAGTCAGGTAAGACTTTCCTTTCTCTCTCTGTCTTTCTTCTACTTATGTTTTTGTTCACTGTCTCTTTCTATTATTCATTTTAGTAGGGTCTTTTATTTTTATCTGTTTGATCTTAAAATTTCTTAGTTTTCCTTCCTTTTTTTTTTCTTTTTCTCATTTTCAACTTGACTTCATATAAAAAATATTATTTCTCTTTTTATTCATGACTTTCCTCCTTTTTTCACAATCCTTCAAAGTATCTTTCCATTCTCTCTTATTTCTTTTTTCAAAAGATAATTAAATATGGAATTTTATGCATGCACTAAACTATAAAAAAATTGCTTTTCTATAATTTTTGAGGTCACAGAGATGTTACAGAATTTCATATCTGTTTTGATCACAAAAGGTAGATAACTCCTTCACATTATTGATTCTAATAACTTAAGAGGCAAGTGTATCTAATCTATAATGTCTTAGAATTCTGTATAGACACAGAAGTACCATGCATAGTATAAGTATTATATATACAATTAATTTATATAAGAATTTTCTTTTTTCGTCCTCTTAATTATTCAGTGTTTATTTATCTCTATCCATTTACTTTTTCCCAATAAATACCATTAGTTCAATTTTTTCCTATAATTGATTTAATTTAAGCATATTTAATTATTTTTCCATGTTAAGGCATTAAGTAACAAAACTAAAACAAAATCTTATGCTAAAAGGCAGAAGTAAAATAAAATAAAATGATCTATATAGAAATAATTTTCAAGCTGACCACAGACAACAAGGTTGAATCATATCTAGTATATGATTTGGTGAATTTAAAATAAGTCAAAACTCGCCATTGAGAAGGAAAACTAATTTCAGCCCAAACAGAATTTAATTTCTTGTTTGTAAAATTAAGCTGATGTAGTAACAATTTGACCTTTGCAGGTTAATCCGATTTTTTTTTTTTTTTTTTTTGTGATTTATTACTTATCTTAGACATTAAGGACATCTAATGAAAATCAAACTTTCACCTGGTATAAGATTTCTGTAGCAAAACATTTAATGAAGACTGAATTTACTATAATTGTGAAATTCTTCAAGATGAGTTTGTCAGCCATGAGGCCCAGTAGTATTTTATTAGTTTAAATTATTAGTATGGGGACACTCAATCGAGATGAAACGCAACAGTCACAATGGTTTGCAAGACTGACTTGTAGACCATTACTCTCTAATGAAATATTCTATAATTCTGTAGTGTAAATAAGTATTGACTGGTAGCAAAGCCATTTGAGCCATCAGTTAACCACTGAAAGGCCTTAGTCACTAGAAACCATCATTTTTTATTAGGGTACCAATAATTTTTTTAATGCAAGAACCAGAAATTGATTCTTTTTGCTTTTCTGTGGTTGTGTATGTCAGTAAATTAAAAATATCAAGATATCATTTGTTTACCGGCTTTGAATTATAGAAATGCAAATATACTTAAAACTTTTAATGAAAATTAAAGAGATCTTACTCTTTTAAATAAAAGGGGTATCAATTCTTATTTTGGGTGGAATGTTGTCACGAACAAGGTTTTATTCTCTCCTGAGAAAATACTTGATTCAAATAAATTTTTTCTTTTCATTTATTATTTGTTCATTATTCATTCTAATTATGGTAATAGTTGGTCTGATAAAAAAAAAAAGTTGGAAACCAAATTTTAAGTTAATTTTTGAGGTAATTTTAATATAGGCATTAGAATATTAATAAGTTAATGTAGGTAGGGAAGTTGTATTTGATTGCCAATATATCTTGACAATCTGTCTATATTTCTGACATGAGGTATTATGTACACTATTTACATTATTCAGACTTTTGTCCTCATCTTTGTCGCCATATTTATTACATTCGGCCCTTCAGTATCTGTCTATATTTCTGAGATGAGGTATTATGTACACTATTTACATTATTCAGACTATTGTCCTCATCTTTGTCGCCATATATATTACAATGTTTTGGCCGTTGTACACTCCAGCCTTCTTCAGGTGGTTGGAATGTCAAACTGAACCCTTTATTTTACTCACTGGGGTAGACTGTTCTAGTTCCACATGCCATGTTTAATGGATGTCAGTTGTCAGTTATCTCCTGTTAATTCCCCTCTCCAAGTTCTTCACTGCCTTAACCGGTTATTGAACTCACATTCTTTGGGTCCTGTCACTGAATTTAACCAACACCTTTATCCACTATGCAATGTGTCGTAAGAATCACTGAAAAACCCTTTGAGTTATTCAGCTAGAAAGAGAACAGGTTAAAATTGTTTTGTGTCAGCCTCACTGTTTTATCAAATGAACAATGGTGAGAGCAAAAAGATCATTCAGGACTTCTGTAATGGTACTAACATTCATACTCTGGCTTCCATCTTCAAAGTCCATTCAAGAACCATCAAAAGAACAGTGAATAATTTTAAAAAAGAGGGAACGATAGAGAGGAAAACTGGATCAGGAGGTCACAACAGCAAGAGGATCATCATTTCAACTTAGAGCTAAATACATTCTTACTGTTTAAAGTAGAGTCCAATAGTGTTATAAGAACCTCAGAGAATTCCAGTAAGATATCTTTAATCATTTCTAAGATACAATGGTTCAAAGCTTAATCTAACAAATGGACAATTTTGCTGTTACACGATTTGGACAATTAAGCTGTTACACCCTGTGTGTGTGTGTGTGTGTGTGTGTGTGTGTGTGTGTGTGTGTGTATATATATATATATATATATATATATATATAAATTTATGCACACACAAGGAATGACTCAATAAATCTGTAACTTGTCAGTTTTTTGTGACATTTTGATTTGAAAATCCTCTGTATAAGGTTAAATTTATGTGGTTGAGAATTGTTGGGAGCGAATGGAGATTACGTGAAAAATATATTTGTGTAAAATGCATTTTTTCTCATTAAATGATGGACTTGTATCTCTCTGTATGCGTATATACAAGTACTTTCTTTTGTCGTATCATCATGATTACAAATACAGTAATATAGACATGGTTATGTTGCAGTGACTCCTTTTGTAATAAGGCGCCATCTTGCTGGTCTTTCTTTCCAAAATGTTACATTGACTTCCAAATTTTGTCAGGATAATTGACCTCCTTGTGTATGTAATAATGTTAATATATCAGTTAGTTGGCAGGCATGATTTCAACATCTTGTGCTTTTTCCTGGTTTTTACGGAAAAGTCACCCCCTCCCCAAGGGAAGGCGGGGTAAAGAGAGTTGACTGCATCACTCTACTTTGGAACAGATTGGGAACTCGGGTATAGTAAACTGCAAAAATGGATTGATCCACTTTGTATATTAATGACCACCTTTTTAAATCAGATTTTTTTTTCTATCCTAGAAAGTAGATTGGTAGAAACATTGTATTGTGTTGTAGCATACCTATAGATGATAATGGGTATGTCCCCATTCACATAAATATAGTAGTAAATACTGTATGTTGGTCTGCAGTTGAAGATTCATTGTGGAATTCACTTGACTCACTTCTAGCAGTTGACTGCTACTTCTATGCCCTGCTGGTGAATCTTATATGTGTTGTTCGTGTCCTAAGTATTATTGTTCATTATTCTAACCATCCCTTGGTTACAACCTACTGTAACATCAAATACCAAAAGGAAGTATTCAATTGACCTAACAAAATTTGTAATGTTAATGAATTTTTTCAATGTTATAGACAGTAGATTATAGTGAGTATTACATTAATTTTTTTTTTTACCTTGATAAAATTCAGATTCAAAATGTATCTTATGACATTAAAAAAAGGGGAAAGAACTTGTCATGAAACAATAAAGGGTCACTACTACATGAATATATAAAAACTAATATTTCTTGTCATAATGATGCTGTTTTAATGTGATAGATTTGATTAAACAGTATGGACCTTGTTGTATTGAGTCAGCATTCTGTGCACCCCTGGATGCAAATGAAAGAGCTGGAATATGCCATATAATATCATGGAAGTTTTTATGGCATACATGTTCTGAGGTAAGAGTAGAGGGTTACTCATAACTTCCTGTAAATATTGCGTGAAAACCCAGTTGATGATGTAAAAATAACATTACTCTTGAAAGAGGTAAATTCTCCACCTGTGAGATGTTCTGGTAAAAAAGTAAATGAACAGCAAAACTGACAATGTCTAATAACTGCTGCTGAAAAGTATCATTGGGTATTTTATCCTTTCAGTTTTTTTTTTCTGTAAGTAGCAATCTTGTTTGTCAACTTCTCATCTCCTAAACATAGTTTGGCATAGTGATCATTGAAATCACTGACTCGGTTCTGATCTTTGGCCACTGTTGCACTCCCATCATGTCTCTTGCATACCACTTCATTGATACTGTTTTTTATATATATATATATATATATATATATATATATGTAATAATAATAATGGACGGTTTCGACATATAAGGATCTGACTGCTTAGTTGATTCAGTTATGAAATTTTGTGGCACGTAAGACCCGCTAGTGATTTACAAAGGAGGCTACATATGGAGCAAGAGTGAGGATTGTGAAATGAGATCACTGTTAGATTGGCTGACCTTTTAGATCTTGCTCTCATTTCTTGAAGATGATTCAGACAAGCAGATTGAAAACTGCTGAGTCCACTAAAACATGTTGATCTCCATTCTACCTGCTCCAAGGCTAAACGCTCAAGGGTGTTATGTGGTATATTGACAGCTGACAAGTGGGTTTGTGAAAGAACGGCCATCACCCGTCAGTCTGCCACTGTATAGAGCTCCAGCTAGAGCCTTCCAGTAATATCCTTTACCTGACCGCATCGCCTTTTCTCTGTCACCAGTGGACCTTGCAAGTGAACTCTGTGGATAAGAATGAATCATGGTAAACCTCCAGAAAACCCACACAAGTGATTTGATTAAACTGGTGAAGGCTTGTGCAGAACCATCCACACTTTTTGGAACTATTGATACACTCAGTTGGTGCAAATAAATACCACAGATGAAGCAGACAATATACCTCAGGCTTTTCGTGTAAGAGTTTTCCATCTCCTAGACCAATCATGTTCTATAACACTAAAGAGCTTGGTCAGCCCTGATATATATATATATATATATATATATATATATATATATATATATATATATATATATATAATTTTGTCAGGATTTGCAATAAATGTGTGTTATTTTGCAAAAGTTGTGCAGGCAGGTTTGGTGTCACACAAATAAATGGATGAAGTGAAAACAATGAACCATTGAGCTTCATGCATCAAAACTGACAGTCCATTATATATAAAATACAACGCGTATTCCTTCTTTGCGACCTCATAATCTAGGCTTGGGAAAAAAATGATTCCATGAAGGCTACTTAAGAACCTTTGTCTAGAATTGTCTTCAGTCTTGGCAAAGTTGTTTATCCATAAGAGAAAAATCTGCCAAGTTTGGAAGTTGTCACCTGATTTCCCTGTTTTCAAAAATGCTGGTGAGCTTTTATCTCCATCACTGTATTGCCCATATCAGCCTCCTCCATATCACTAACAAATTCTTTGAGATAGTTGATCATCTCACCAGAAATAACCTTCTGAAGGACAAATGGTATGAGTTTTACTTCTTTCTCTCTGGTAGATCCATAAAAATCGTTTTGAACAGCCATTCTTCTGTAGCTCAAGAGTTCAATGTTGGTATCCTTCAAGGGTCTCCTTGATCCGACACTCTATTTTTGCTTTTTATTAATGATTTGTTTAGGCACATTCTAAGATTATTAGTAAAGATCTCTTCAGATGATACTAATGCTTATGGACTGATTTTGAAAAACCAAGGTGATCAGTCTTGCAAGTTTTCTCCTTAATAGGGAAATAACTGGCTTGCAACTTTCAATATCTTGAAGACCAAGTTAGTATCATTTGTCACCATTCAGATCCCAAGTTTTCTCCAGTTACAACAGTTTTCACTTTCAATGAGGTTCCATCTTTGAATATCTATTGGGTATCAAGTTCATTCCAGATCTCAAGTGGAATTCATACATGATCTATTGCTAAAGATGCTGGAGAAAACTGTCAGCTCACTCTTTCACTCCCAAAAGTACCTGATTCATTCTGTCATGCCTTATCTTTACAAGAGTCATATTATACTGAATAATTAAAAAGAAGTTGCTTAGGGTTAGTTTTAAAAAATTAAACAATTTAAACTAATTTAATACTCAAATCACCCAGTAAAAATTCCAATCACTCACCATTTTCTGTTCAGTTGCTCATCACCCACCCAACAGTTGAAATTGCCCACTGGTGGGTGATATTGTCCAGATAGGGAAACCCTGTACTACACCATTCTCTGTTGTAGAAATAGTAGTAGTGGTTATGATGGGCTATGACTGCAGCACATTCTGGTGTGAACTAAAGCCACTAAATCAGTGAGCATTAAGTAGTTATCAAACTTTAAAATGTTTATTTTTATTTCTATTATGTTTTTAAGAGTAACCAATGCTGTACAGCCCCCACCCCCCTGTTTTTGTCACAGTTCCAATGCTTTTACTCCTTTCTGAAATCCATGGAGCATAATATAGTGAAAGTGTAACTTTTTTATCCTCCATCTTTAAGGTATCCATTTGTTGATAGAACATCAACATTTAACAGAATATAACTTGCAACTAAATAATGAAAGGCTTCGATTTAGAACACACCACAAATCAGCACCAAGACAAACACCAGTGTCAAGTTGCAGTCATTTTATATTAACAATGAAATCAGTGAGCATTAAGTAGTTATCAAACTTTAAAATGTTTATTTTTATTTCTATTATGTTTTTAAGAGTAACCAATGCTGTACAGACCCCCCCCCCCCGTAATGCTGTGTTCCCAGCTTCTTGTCTCCTTAGCAACTTCATAATGTTTTTTGTCATATTTTCAAAGCTCATTAATGTCTGTTAAGCAATTGAGTATATTGCGTATGATTAAAAAAAAAAAAAGGCGGGGGGGGGCAAGTTTTTATGAGATTGCTGGGGTTTTAGGTTAGCCCAAGTTACACTGTCATTTTCAAATTAAAATGTTTTTTGCTTGCCAGTCGGCCCATCAAAAAGTAAAGGAGCATATGTATACACATTTGATTTGTTCAGCTGAATTCTTTTATGGGGAAAATAAAGTATTAAAATACTTTCTTTATAATTTTGTATCTGTTTTTTATATTTAGCTTTGAAGATGAAAAGGTGAATACACTCAGATTCTTTTGAGGAAAATTTGTATTTTCTGTGGAATTTATCTTTGAATTTCTGAGATGAAGCATTGTCATTAGTATTAATTTTTGCTAGTATTTTGTTCACCTTATTCCTATTGCTTTTTGTATTGCAATCAAATCTTTTCCCAAGAGAAGGGAATCTGGTTTTATGAAACATTTTTTGTTCATTCTTTTACTCTTAAAATACTCTTTATAGATACTCTCATTAGACTGGAACATTGCAAAAGTTTATGCCCAATTAGAAAATTAAAAATAACATTTTACATACTCACTAAAAACATTTATTAGTCAAGTACAGTATCCATTGTTTTAACTGTCTCCCATTGTTCATGGCATAGGCTTGTTGATGCCATTTTTGTAGAAACTTCCTGTTTTTTTGTTAGAAGGTTGTAAAGTTCTTTTTGAGCAACTGTAAAGAGCCAATTTTTTTTGTCATTTAAATTGTTCTGTAGAGACTGCAATAAATGAAAATCTGAAGGAGCCAAGTCAGGAGAATACGTTGTGAGGCTGTAGGAACTCTTTATGGTTCTGCAACATGTGGCTTTTCATTGTCATGGTCGAAAACAAGTTTTTGATTTTCCAAAATCAACCATTTTTCTTGAACCCAAGTCTTTTCAGATGGGGAAAGGCAGTTGTGATACCAGTTTTCAAACTTAGCAATATCTTCTTTCAGAATCTTTGGTTTATTCTTGATGATGACAAGCAGAGCATCTTCATTGACATCGGAAGTTCACCTGGAATGTGGTTGATTGTTTGGGTTAAGATCACCTTGAAAACATCTGCCAAATTACTTTCTGACCATCTGAAGAGCTGGAGCACAAACCAAATAAACCTTCTGGTTGTTTTTGTCACAGTTCCAATGCTTTTACTCCTTTCTGAAATCCATGGAGCATAATATAGTGAAAGTGTAACTTTTTTATCCTCCATCTTTAAGGTATCCATTTGTTGATAGAACAGCAGCATTTAACAGAATATAACCTGCAACTAAATAATGAAAGGTTTGAATTTAGAACACATCAGAAATCAGCACCAAGACAAACACCAGTGTCAAGTTGCAGTCATTTTATATTAACAATGAAAATCGGGTACAATCTTTTGCAATGATCTGATGATATAAATAGTAACATGTCCTTTTGTAGTTGTGTATTCCATATTAGTTTCAGTTGACAAGTACATAGATTTATTTATAAGCTGACTTTTATTTATTAAAATTTGTAAAGGATATTCTACTTGTAGATTGTATCCTCAACTTACTAAGGTTACCAATCAGACACCTCTTCCTGCTTCTGTTCAAACTATAAGAAGGATAATCTTTTACAATTAGGCTTAACCAATAAGAACTAGTAGATCAAGTTAAAAAAAAAAGAAAGTGAAGAAAAAGCCCATAAATAAGTAGTAATCAAGGTAATTGGAGACATTTTATGAAATTGATAAAATCAGTTGACCACTTACTGATAAATATCGTAGGCTTAAGTAAATCTGTTTTTGTTTTGTGATTTAATGCTGTTGTTGATGAGATGGAACTGTGAGGAAAGTGATGCTAAAATATGATTTTTTTTTCACTTGAATATTCTATAATTAATGATTGACCAACATAACACTGTGCTAGATGAACTGGATAGTTAGGTGGTCTGTGGAGTTTCATTGCAAATAAGTGTGTGTGTGTGCGTGGGGGGCTTTTATACATCTTTTTCATTTTTATTAACAATTGTATATTTCATTCTCTGATTGGATATATATATATATATATATATATATATATATATATATTCTATTAATATATTGATATATTGTAAGTACCTTAAAAAAAAGAAGCAATGCCTAAGGTTTAAAATGCATTTCAAAAAATGAAAAACTTATTTTAGTTTTAATTCCTAATAGATTAAATTGAACCTTTCCAATAAGCCAAATAGTTTGCTGTATATCAAACTAAATTTAAACTGATTGGAATTATTTTTTCTGATTATCAGTAAAATATATTAACAAATCTATAAATACAACACAATTTTTTTTTGTTAAAAAAAATCTTTCAAAAATTAAATATAGTTTACTAAAATGTTGAGAAAAATTAGCAGGTTTAAAGTTTAATTAATCTGAATTAAAGCAAATATTACTTTTAGTTTAAAATATTGCAGAAAAAATTTTTTTATTTTGTTTTTATGAGATGTTGACACATCTATCGATAACATGATGTTTGGGAAATTTAAAGAGCAGATAATTGTAATAAAATGAGATTATGAATACAACATAAACACTTTCTTTTTTTAAAAAATTTAAAATATTTTAAGCATTGTAGTTTTTTATTAAATTTTAGGTAATTTTATAGTTTTACTTACAAAGACCTTTTTTTTTTTTTGTTTTAATTGTTATCGTCGCAAGCAACATACAGGGAGTAACAGGGTTTGGATGAATTAAGAACAAAAACACTAGTAATGAATTGAAAGACAAAGGAGCCATCATGAAGACAGTAGATAGCTATTGACATTGCATTTAAATTTTTGCAGATTAAAATTGGCTGGAAAGCCTGGAGCTGGAAGGGAGTTCCACAAGCAAGAAGTGAGAGAAAAGAAACTGTTAACATAAACGTTACAGCTACATCTAGCTAGCTCAACTGTAAATTGATGAAATCTTGCTACCAGTCTAGTATTGCGCTTAAATTCATAGTCTAGATACCATATTGAAGAGTTCATCCAAACAATTACCATGAAAGTATTAAAAAAGGCAGAGAGGTAACCTCATGGTGGTGAGCAAGTGACTGAAGCCGAGCTGCCAGACCAGGATCAATAATATTGCAGATTCTTCTTTGGATCTTATCAAGGAGCTCCAGGTAAATAGTAAGGTCACTGGACCATATATGGCAGCAATATTCTAATCATGAACGAATGGTAGACTTATACATATGCAAGATAGATTCCAAAGAGAAAAATTGTCTTGCCTGACACAGTAAACTGACTTTCTTAGCAGGTGACATAGAAATGGATTGAGGTAATGTTAAAAAATGACTAATAAATTTTAAATTTACTGTAGTTACTACTCTTATTTTCTGATAATGTTGTGTATGGATCTCCATAGTTACAAAATTCAACACATTTATACAAGAATTACATAAATTGAAAAATTCTTTTTTCCAAGGACTTGTTCTTATGACTACTATAAACCTTAAGCAATACAAAAAGAATTTCTCAGAATTTTATAAAATTAAATGTGTGTAGTGGAAGTGGGTTACAAATTTAAAATAAACATACAGACATATATATACAAAAAGTTTCTAAAAAAAAAAAAAAAATGTTTCTACAGTAATTTAATTAATTTCTGAATTTTTGAAAGTTACATTAAAATCCGACAATTATCTGATTTCTGCAAGGATTCCCAAATCGATGTTTTCATAGAAAAAAGACAATCAAATTTCCCAGACAAATTTATGGCCCCACATTGATTCTAGAAAAACAAGATTTTTAACTAAAATAAAATTTCCTAGGCTCTAAAAATGATGAAAAAAGATTTTTTTATAAGACATCTTTTATCTTAATAACAAAACAAAGGTTTTGAAGATAAAAGCTTTTATGTTTTGAGCGTTTTTTTTTTTTCTCATATTATTTTAGCAAATTTTGGTGGAACTTAAATATTGTATATGAATTTTGAATGGATTTATTCACAGAACTATGAGAATTTATAACATTTTTTTTATAAATTAGGTTCTGAACTAAATTTTTCTTTAAGGTCCACAGATTGGCAAATGTAAAATTTTTGCTGGAATTCTGCATTACATCTTTTGCATTAGACAATTTTGGTAATAGAAATAACATTTTGAATTATGGTGGAAAGGATACAATAAAAGATTATCTACAATTGTAAAACTTGTCTCATAGACTAAATTGCTTGTGTAGTGGGTTCTAAATATTCATAAATGTCCCTAAATTTAGAAAATAACTTAATCTATTTTGGCAGATCATTAGTATAGTCACTTTGATGTTTGTAGATGCTCTATGCTTGTAATCTTGTACCAGACTGTTAAGCTTTGTAAATCTTTTAAATTTATTTATTTTTTCTTTTAAATGGATAGCAACATAAAATTGTGTAATCTTTATAATGACACTACATAATCTCTTCAAGTAAATAATTAAAACTAACAACATATCCTTATATACATTTCAGGCTATTAATTTGTTAATTAGCAACAGTAATGAAAGCACTATTGCTTACATGTCTAAGAAAATTATCATTATATCTATTAACAATGTTGAGTACCTCCTCCTCCTCAAGAAATTGACTGAATAATTCTATCATGGAGGTGGATATCAAATAATGACAGTGGTGGGTTATTTTCAATAGGATCCCTTCATTTGAGTGGGACAAAATTATTTTAGCTTTTTTCTATTCTTTATCTTTTCTTCATTTTCATTTATTTTCCTATTTTTTTTTTCTTCTTAGGCTGTGGATTGATGCCTATGCTTTTATGTATTTGACATGTTATATCATGAATTATGATTGAACAAGCACTGGATCTCGGTGTACACCACATCTAGAGTGACTATTGGGCCTCAAACTCAACCCGGACTTCGGGTGGAACTTGTCTATATGGTACATTGCTAAAGATCCAGGAAAAGTGATTGGTTCCCTGTACTGATCTAGCAAGTACCCGACTCCTTGTGTTAACCTCTACCTCTACAAGAGCCAGATCACTCCTGGTGTACTGCTGTCATATTTTGGCAGGAGCTGCCCAATCCTCATTTTCCAGTTTCTATCGTCCAAAAGTATCTCTGCGTCCTTGTGGGTGATGAATTACTTTCCACCCTGAAACCTCTCTCTCACAGATAAGATGTAGCAAGCCTCTCTATTGATACTTCCATGGAAAGTGCTCAGATGAACTACACTCCTTTGTTCCACTAGGACCCGCCATTCTACACACATTGTATTGAACCACTCTCATTTCCTCTATATTTCATTGGTGAGAAGTGGCTTCTTCCCACCAACCATTGCTCTGTGGAACCAACTCCCAAGAGGATGTGTTCCCAGATCACTACAATCTACCCTGTTCAAGTCTAGGATTAATAGTTATCCTCCCCACCTATCCGCATAAACTGTGCCCCTTACTTTGTAGCTCCTACCTCGAGTAG
Source organism: Acanthosepion esculentum (assembly GCA_964036315.1). Classification (NCBI taxonomy): domain Eukaryota; kingdom Metazoa; phylum Mollusca; class Cephalopoda; order Sepiida; family Sepiidae; genus Acanthosepion; species Acanthosepion esculentum. The sequence goes on from OZ038512.1 coordinate 62,843,502, forward strand.
CTCCTGGGCCTAGTACAGGGTAAACTTTACTGATAAAAAAAAAAACTAAAAATGATCAAGATTTTTAATCATTATATCATATTTAGTTTGACACACACACGTACACACGAGAGAAAAAATATGTACACTCAGACATGTAATCAGTCTTTTTTTTATTTCTTCGGATGATTAATGACACGGCAAATTCATTTGATGGGTGGGGGATGAGGAGATGAATGAAACAATAATTAATCTTTTTATTAATGTGCAAACTCTAGGTATAATTTCAATTTTTTTTTTTTTTTTTTTTTTTAAATTCAGCCAACTGACTTTATCACAATTCTACCACTCTCTTAGTAGGTATCACAGATGAAAATTTCAAACAGTTACTAGGTGTTATCTGATTGCATCTTCTTAATCTACATGATTAAAGAAACTTAGCAGTTTTTATTTCATCAAAATATCTCAAACCGTTTAATTTTGGCAGATTTATTTTTATTTTTACACATGTCCTTGATTTAGTCATTTTTTTGTCTATTATGAATTAGGACAAAATACCATATTTGGACTCCTATATTTTAAAAAGCAATCAAGAACAACAGTTAAAATTATACTAGCTTGTTAGGTACATAAGAAAGAAATTAATAATAAAATTACAGACAGTATCACTGCATATTTCTTAAATAAATTCAGTCTGAATATGCAAATTTTATAAATCAAAACTTATGCAACGACGTGCAAACAACTCATAACCTGAGGTTTGACCTGAGGTTTCATAAAACAGGAAATAAGACCCACATTCATCCCAAATTTCAAATATCACATTATGACTATACCAGTAACATGCCTCATTTTTTGGGGGAGTGATAGAATGGATATATTCTGGATTATTCCACTTCAAAATAGAAAAAAAATTCTTTTTAACCTTTTGTCACAAAGTATTTGAAAGGCTGATTTTAGACTTGCTTGAATTGTCATAAAATGAATACTTCTTACACTAGAAACACCAAATTTCATATCTATCCATTCCTGGGGGTGCTCTTTCCATTTATCATGGTTAAAATGACCTAAAATCAACAGATTAGAATGTATATGGAGCAGATGCTGTACAAGTACAGTCCTGACTCAGCATGTACAATTTCTGGACTGTAGAGAGAGATAAGCATAACACACGCGAAGCAATACCCACTAATGATTACTAATAATCTGTATGAAATAAATATTACTAAGAAATAATAATAAATTAAGAAAATGAATATTAAATCATAAATTTGTATCTAGATAGAAATAAATCGTAACTAAAATCCATTCATTAGATAATTTAAAAAGTAAGAAAATTGTTTGAAGGGGTAACTTTAAACAAAATTTTACTTGGTAACTGAAATACTGATAATTATTGTAAGAATACTGCAAAAACATAAGATATTCTAGAATGTTTTTTTATCTCATTCTTTGAATATGAACATTTTTCGATCAATAAATCCTATGTTTGTTTTGTTTTTTTTCATGATTTGAATCTGAGCTTAAAGTAAACAAATCGATTTTTGTTTCATATTTTTAATGACGGAAATGGTTTTTAAATCCCATTTACATTTTACATATCAGAAAATTAATATTTAAAACAAATTCTTAGCAATTTCCTTGAAAATTTCGTCCATAGAAAACATGCTGGTTGATTCCTTTGTGTCTGTGTTGACGCTGTGTATTGAGTCTCGCGTGGAGTTGAAATGATGGCCGAGCGAGTCGCAGATGGTTATACATAATCGCAGACGCGTAAAATGGAGCTATCGTTTCATATTTGATTTTGATTAAGTTCCATAGATTATTAAATGAGCGTTTTAATGATATATTTTATGTGTTTTTATTTTTACAAGAAGCATTTGAATTTTACGATCAAACTTTTCATTTGAATTGTTTACAAACTTCTTATTAAAATTAAAAAATATCTGAAAATGAAGCTTAGAATGGTAACTTTCAAACTAACATGTTACCAAAATTGTAATAAATGCTGCGGAGTGCGCATATTACAAAATTTGAGGAAGTCCAAACAGCCGTCACTGAAAAAAATGGCCAAAATTTTGCGAAATCACCAAAATGTCTCTATTTTCAAACTGTAATGTTCATCGCACACTGTAGTACATATAAAAATAAATAAGATAGAAACAAAGTTCATGAAATAAGCTTTTATTTGGTATGGATTATGTTTTTATGGAGATATTGAATGAAATAACACGGCGAGTTGAATATATGCATTTTTTAGTGTTTAGTTAAGAATTTCATCGGCTGTAAGCTGAGTGTTGGATACCTACTCTTAGCTTTAGTAATTTCTAGCAATAATGTAAAACATTTGTTTAAACACTAAATTTTCTACTTTAAAAAATTTACAATGCATATATTGTACATTGGAGATTTAAAAAAAAAAAATGTATTTAGTGTTCAGTAATTAATTCAGGTATTGCTGACAGTAGGGCAATGTATAGTATATGAATGGAGGTACTGTTAGTGATGGGTTAGAAGCCATTGTTAAAGTTCAAGAGGAATAACATGATTAGAATTAAAAAAAAAAAAAAAAAAAAAAGTTTGCAATGGAAAGAAAAAAGGTCAAAAAGATGAAACAGCAACAATCATGCAAGCAAGCAAACAATATAGTTAAAGCAAATCAAGATTGGTAATACGGCGAAAGAATTCACAAACTAGGAGTCGGTGCTTGTACATAAAAGCAAGAAACACCAAGCGAACAGAGTCATGTCAAAATGCAACTTGTCCCATTTTATTGGCTAAGAAAAATATCCCAGCATGCATTCTGTGTCCTTCTGAGTATTAGAGGGGGAGGGGGAAAACTTTTGCAGTCATTCTTATTTGGAAATCAACAGTTGACTTAAAAGAAATCTATAAAAATGATCTCACTCTAAGGTTGTTTAGCATCTACAATTTGGCTAAATGATTAAGCATATTTCCTTCTGATTTGTGAGAGGAAGTATCAATATATATATATATATATATATATATATATATATATATATATATATATATATATATATACACACTTGGCACTGCAGGTTTAACTGCGACAGTAGGATAAAGATTTGATACTTCCTCCCACAAATCAGAAGGAAATATGCTTAATCATTTAACCAAAACAACCTTAGATTGAGATCATTTTTATAGATTTATTTTATATATATTTTATTTCTTTAAGGTGTGCTATATTTATGGGATAAAGTGCTCAATATCAGAGATAGTGTGTGTAAAAATAAAAGTGAACATTGAAGTCAACACTTCGAGGTGACAGGCTGTTTCATGCTAGACGCAATTGTCAGGCCACGATTGCTTTTAGCATGAAGCAGCCTGTTGCCTCTAAGTGGTGTGTATGTATGTATGTGTATATATATATACATATATATATATACATACTTAAAGCCTGTTGCCTCTAAGTGGTGTGTATGTATGTATGTGTATATATATATATATACATATATATATATACATACTTAAAGTTTGCACATTATATCACTACTGTTATCCATTTGTAATATCTATACAGGGTGCGATGACTAAATTGTCACTATTCTATATTTTTAATTTTGCGCATGCATGTTTTTGATTTTGTCAATTGTACAGTATAGTAGGGTCAGTTGGGCACCATCTGTGAGAAAAAAGAGCACCATGACACAATTCACTCCACCAGAAATTTGGAAACAGCATGTTTGTACTGCTTGGCATTCAGGCTGGAAGTTCCAAGGCCAACATTTCAGAGCGTTTGGGTGTCACTGTGAGGACAGTGCAGAGGATTCAGAAAGAGTTGGATGATATATCCCGTCAACGTGATGGTGTCGTCATGCCTCCATTCATCTTTCCACAGAGCCTCACTCAACGCAGAAGCCTACATCAAGTGCTTGACGTGGTAATGCTGCCCTGGCTCAAGGGGGTGACTGCTGGAAGACCCTATGTCTGGCAGCAAGACTCTGCACCATGCCGCCACAAGCAGCAGAATCCGGTCATGGCTGTCAGACAATTTCTGCAACCACATGACCCCTTACATATGGCACCTAACTTGCCAGACTGCAACCCCCTTGATTATTAAGTGTGTGGGGGCGCTGTTGAGTGAGAGAGCAACAAAACTCCTTGTAACACCAAACAGGAATTGAAAGCAAGAATTATGACAGCATTGACTAAAACAAGGAGACTGTCGAAGAATTCTTAAAAACAGGAAATACAGAGGGTAAATTTATATACACCCCCCCATACACACAGGGTTCTTTTCCTTGCCCTATATGTATTCAAGCTGGCATCCAATTTTAAAAATAAACCACTTTGTCTGATGATCACAAAAGTGTGAAAACCAGGGTCACAAACCCATATACAAACAACTGATGTATATATATATATATATATATATATATATATATATATATATATGTATGTATGTATATATATATATACACACACACACACACACACACAAAACTCTTCTTTTTTTTTTTTTTTTTTCTTTTTTCTTTTTTTTTTTTTTATTGAGTTCACTCCATGTAAGATAGTAAAGTCACTGAGACACAAGGGGTTACTGGGAGCTCTGGTTATTGCTGTAATTTTGAAGATATAGAAACAGCTTTTTTTAAAAACCTTTGTGCAAATGAAATGTTATATCTTACTAGCAGAAGGCACTTCTAATTCGTTTACTAAACTTAATAGTATCACATTTTCAGATTATCATATCTAGCATTGAAGATACCTCAACAAAAGATATATTTCTTAAAATCAGTTCAAGGACAAGCCAGTTTCCAAGCTGCAAAATTAATTTGCAATCAGGTATGTTTTATTTTGTAGCATAAACTTTCAATACAATTCAGATTTGCGTTATACAAGGGAATACTGAAAAGTTTTTAACTTGACCCACTACTGGAAGTTTTACCAAATGACCAGATGGAATCTTTTACGGAGGAAGAACTTCTGTGTTAATCAAAGAACTTTTCTGTACACTATATCAGGAATATGTTGGAAAGACATGTTACAAGAAGTTATAATAAAATTGGTTTTACCTTCCTGAAAAACCCTTCTACATTAAAGACAGCCTCACTAATTTACCTATCTGCACCAATTAGAAAATCTATGCACATTGCCAAGGACTTAGATATCAAAAATTGGCCAATCATGAACAGCTAATCAGTTATGCTTGCTTGTGTTTCAAGAATAAAAACAGGTCAAATCTAAAATATCTTTGACTAGAACTAAACTTGAATGATAACACCTGGGAGAAGAGGATAAGGTAAGGCTTCTGGTACTATAAAAAATCACTTAGTTTGCACAGAGATTCTTATGTCTGTAGAATTACAGCAATGACTGGTACATACACATTTCAGCTTCTAGCTAGGCAACAATTTCATTTTACTTTACTTTATTTATTGTAAACTCCAGGGAGGAATCCCTAGGGTACATATCTCAAAGACATTGAGTGAAGGCTCAGGATGATGTAGTTGGATACTTCTAACTGGCACCTATGGTCAGTGTTTAAGCCTAGACAATCAACAGAACTTCAGATGTAGTAAATTAGTAAATACTAATAGAGGAGAAAGGAGTATCTGTTAATGCAGAAGCCCTTTAAATCTGAATGTAGTAATATTGGCAAATAGATAAAATCCTATTTGCATATGTTGGTCATAAGAGGTAAAGTGTAAAGAGAGATGGGAGAAAAAATTGACTAGAACCACATGATACAACAGTAATTTCAACCCTTTTTTTTTTCATTAGTGATAGAAATGAAGCTTGCATCTCGTGTATTTTGTTTTCTTGATGAACTGCTGGGGGGATATTTCAGTTATATTTTTCATTGAAGTTTCTTTAGTTTAAAACATTATAGTGGAGCAGATAACTGTCTTTCATTTCGGAAAACAAGCACCAAAATTGGCGTACATACTCCTTGGGGATTGCTTTTTTAATAAACTCTGTTAGCCACCTGAAAATTCATGATGGCGACTATTTTTCAAGATGGACGCCATTCATAGAAGATGGATTCTTCTTCCTCTTCAACTCCTTTCATAAACTCCTGGAAATAGACCTTACCTTTCTCAAGGTGTGTACCAATCAGCTCGGTGGCAGTTTGGTGAACAATGTATCCTTTGCATCAACCAAAAGCAGGTCCTGACTCCTGGTAAGGATTGCTCATATCTTTCACGGCTTATGAGGACGTTTCTATTTTCTCAAGGAACACTCTTTGTGTCTGTTATGTCTTCTCATGGTGGCTGGTATGTTCAGTACCCTCTTTGGTCCCACATGCTGTCTCATCCTGTGCAACCAAGTGGCTGACTTCAGGACCAACCCATCTTCTCAGTGCTGATGTGTCTTCAATCATGCCGATCGCAACCCTGCCTGCCTTGATGACGCCATTGGCTTGAATGTGAACTTGGTCAATAGCCACTGCTGACAATTGTCAGCTCAATTTGTGTACAGCAAAGTTTCCACTCTGGAAATCCTGAGTCAGCTGAGGATGCTTCGGTTCCAGGGTCACCATGTCTCCGTAGTGGATCAGAAGCCACTATGCATAGTTTACATTGTTGTTGGCAAAGAAGTACGGTATCAGCTCAGCCAATGACTGACAATACAGGAAGAAGTTGACTTCCCTGAATGATTGGATCATCAGTTCCATTGGCAGCACCATATACCAGAAATGAAACTGGGAAATATTTGACTTATTCAGCAAGCCGGTGATAAAAATGAAATGAATTAGACAAAAATATTTCAGTAACCAATGAAACTTGTTTAAAATTAATTTCATCTGATGAATGAAGTCATTTAAAATAATTTTGAAAAATATTTTCAAAGTATGATTACTATTAAAAACTTATATTGCATGTTTTTGGTTTATATTTTATAATTTTGAAATATATTTTGCAAAGAAAGTTTTGCTTAGTAAGTTTTTATTGGAAGAATTCTGTGTGTAGGTGGGGGAAGGAGTACTTCCATATCTGTAAGGTTTAATGCAGAGCTTTTATCTGATGAGTAATTAAACTTTGTAAACTTTTGAATTTCAATCTCTGAAAAGTTATTCAATTCTATTAGAGACTTGGAACTGAGGTGTTAAAAATGGCAAATATTTTGGCTAGCAGTGGTAAAGAGAAAGTGGCCTATCCTGTTGCATCATAGTTAACAAAACTATACTTCAAAAGGTTAAGCATTGAGGTCCTATTTCAACTTTCCTCTTCATCAGACCAATCTCCTACTGATTATTTTTTTCTGTGCCAGCAGGTGTACATTAATGTAAACCAGATCAAAAATGCCCTCCTACAGTTTAATACTCATAAACCTAGTTTTTCATGATGGAACAGATTCATTGTCAGATTTCTGGCAGTATTGTGTTGATTTTAACATTACTTACTTGGATTGAGAAAGTTGTTTGAGTTAAAACATTTAAAAAAACTTTTGTTCAAAAGTCATTTATTTTGTTCCAACTTATACGGGGGTTGGACAAAAATTGGAACAGGTGCAAATTCCACTACTATATTTCAAAGACCTATTAAGAATTTTAATTAAAACTTCGTAATTGCAGGTTATATCTATTGTAAGTATGTTTATTTATCTAATTTACTGTCTTTGTCTTATTTATTTTTAGAATTTAGTAAAATTTAAGATAAATGCATGACCTCTCCAAGTTTGAAAACGGGCAAATTGTTGAAGCTCGCATGGCAGGAGCCTCGATCACTTAGGTTGCTGAACTGTTTGGTTTTTCAAGAGCTACTATATCAAGAACTATGACACAATTCAAGAAACAGGGCAAAACCTCTAGCAACCATAGCAATTTGGGCCGGACTTGCAAACTTACTGACAAGGACTGATGTTCATTGAAACACAATGTGGCAAAAAATCATCAGACTACTGCAGCCAAAGTGACTGCTGAGTTGAATAATCATCTGAATAATCCAGTTTCTGCTAAAACTGTTCGTCGTGAGCTCCATAAAGCTACATATCATGGAAGAGCCACTGTAAGGAAACCTCTTCTCTCCACTCACAACATTCAGAAGAGGTTGAAGCGGTGCAGAGATCACAATGCCTGGCCTGCAGACTAATTGAAGCAAGTCGTATTATCAGACGAGTTCAGTTTTTTTCTCTTTTCCCAACCTCAGAGTGAGTTTATGTGTGGAGGCAGCTCAAAGAATTTTTACAAGCCTGACTGCCTTCTTCCAACAGTGAAGCATGGAGGTGGTTCAGTGATAGTCTGGGCCTCTATATGTTGGAAATGTCTCGGTCCAATAGTTGCCCTGCATGGTAGAATCAACAGCAAAGATTACCTGAACATTTTGGGAGATCATATTCATCCAATGGCCCAGACTTTATTCCCTGATGGTGACTGCATCTTCCAAGATGATAATGCTCCAATACATACCGCTCGAGTGGTTAAGAATTGGTATGAAGAGCATGAAAGTGAGCTATAATACATAGAGTGGCCTCCCCAATCACCAGATATCAATATTATTAAACATTTGTGGTGCATTTTGGAGCGACAAGTTAGGAGCCACTATCCTCCACTGCCGTGTCTTAAAGAGCTGGAGAAGGTATTAATAGAAGAATGGCTGAAAATTCCTCTGGATGAAGTCGGGAAGCTGTATGATTCCATTCCTAGACGTATTAAAACTGTATGTGAAGCTAAAGGAGGACCAGCTCCATATTAAATAAATTTTCTTTGAATTTAACAAGTGTTTCAATTATTTTGTCCAACCCATATATATATATATATAGCTGTGATTTGCAGAATCCCAGCTCATAGTCGGTTGAGATCCAAGATTCCTTCAATTCCTCTCACATTTTGAATTGTCATAGAGTAAGTTTTTCATCATTTTACTTTTATATATGACTTGAAATTCATCCTTTGGGAGCCACATGCCTTTTGTCTGAGAAACACTTGTGTAGCTGTAATTTTTGTTTATTTAACCTCATACTGTTAACCTTAAAATTATTATCTGCAGTTATTTTTGCTTACATGATAATTTTTTTTTTTTTTTTTTTTTTTTTTTTTTTTTTAAAGATTTTAGTTCTCAACAAAAATGCATATCCATTAAGGTATGGCAATCTAAAAAGAAAAAAAAAGTTTGCATGAGATTACACTGATATACCAAAAGTAATCAGATAAGTGCCTGATGTAGAACTTCCCCTTCCTGGCAAAGTGCAGTACTTGATGAGGCATTGATTCCACAAGTGGTCAGAAGACTTGGAGAAAGATATTAAGCCATGCCATCTCAATATCTGTCCTTAACTTTGATATATGTAGATGTTTGTACTTACTTTTGAATAGGCTCCTCCACTACGTCCCACAAATGTTTGATTGGGTTCATGTCAGGTGAATGTAGTTAGCACGCCATTCATCAAAAGTCTCCAGTGCTTCTATTTTGAGCAACTTTGCTCCAAATTACATGGTGGATTATTCTGATTAACCTATTAAATAGGTGCAATAGTCATCAGTGCAACATAGTAGTCATCTGGGAATGACATGCTCAGGTAGACGAGCAGACCCAATCCATGCAACTTGAACACACCCAGCACAATTATAAAATTATTACCAGCCTGTGCAGTGCCTTTTTTTCTTTTTTTATATCTATGATCCATGGCTTTCTGGAGTCTGTACTACACCTATATCCTATCATCATCTGAATCAATTCAAAGACTGACTCATTGGACTATACCATATATTACCAGTCATCCAATCAGTGATATCAGAAGCCAGGTAAGTGTCATAAAGAATGCTGTACTGACCTACTTGATATATGTTTAGTACCTCCTGAATTGAATATGAGTATGATTTGAGCTAGTGTTCTCTGACAATTACCACAGACAATTTTAGCCACATGTTGGTTGTGATCATAAAAGACCTGTAGGCAATAATGCCCTTCATAGATCGAATGATGTCAAATATTCTAATAATTTCAAGAGTGGAATGTCATCTATCTGGCACCCATTATGAAACCTCATTTGCACTCTGATAATTCACGTCATCTTGCCACAGGCAGCCTAGCTGCTGTTCAAACTGATTCAACATATATCAGAACACAATTGATATTGGTCTGATCACTTCCATGAAGTCAAGGTATGGCATTGCCACCTGCTATTATACAGGGTAACCCCCCCCCCCCAAAACCGGGAACTTTTTAACAATCGAATAAAACCAAGATTGATGGAAGAAAAATATTTAATTAATAGTAATTGAAACCTTAAAACGTGCCATTTAAGAAACAATGATGGAATTTTCTTTTTTTAAAAATTACGTCCTGTAGATGGCGTCCTCCTGTACGAATGCATTCTTGAAATCTGCTGTTGAGATTCCTCATTGACTGCAGCAACATTTCAGCTGGGATACTGTGAATTTCATTCTTGTTGCTAAAATGGCGACATGTTTACTTGCTCAAGGTCACTGTCTCGCAGTGTTGCCACTTGCTCATGTCTGGCAATACGCACTTCAAAAATTCCCGTTTTTTGGGTCACCTTGTATTATATGTTATTATCCCATGTCTTTTGGTGTATCAGTGTAAATTGAACTTAATAAGTGATGTTGATGATTTGACAGACCAATTTGCTATTCTATATTTTCTGTTGAGAAAAAAGGGAAACACTTCTGTTTTAGATTTCTTCTGCTTGATGTTGTGTTAACAGCTGAATTTTATGCAGAAAAGGTTCAAATAAGACTGTCCCAATTAGGGTAGAGATGATTTGGGTATGAGCAATGTCTGAATTTGTGTCATCATTGTTGCACATTAGCAACAAATGTGTGAACCCCCCCCCCCCAAATGATTTGATTAATTATTGAATTAAGAAAAGTGGCGGTTTCATTCCCCTCGCCTTTTCATTGTAATTACACTGTGGAAAACAGATAGAAACTTCATTGTAGCCTTTATCCACCAGGCCATGTGAGGACACATCATGGCCCAGTGGGTAAAGGTGTTGGTTAGATCCAGTGACTAGACCAAATAGTTGTGAGTTCAATACAAGGCTACAGCAGTAGTGAACCAAAACTTGGAGAGTTAAAGAGAAATAACTGAAACATCCGGAAGAGGCATGGCACATGGAACTAGAACAATTTATCGGTGGATGAAATAAAGGGTTTGGTTCAAAATTCCAATCACCTGAAGAAGGTTGGAGTGTACAACAGGCAAAATGTTGTGAATATGGCAATGAAGATTAGGATAGCTGTCCGAATAATGTAAATAATCATAATACCTCATCTCAGAGATATAGACAGATGTTAGGCACTTGCCCTCTCATGTAATCTATGGCATCTGGGTAAACATTACTCAACCAGATACCTCAAAATTTTGTTTTATATTGGGGAGAGATTTATGTCCTCAAATTTGACAGTTCCCTTGAGCATGTACATATTGTTTTTATTTATTTATTTTTATTTTTTATTTTACATTCCCAAGATTTTATGTAAAAGTCTGTATTACATTCATTTTGTATTCAGTGCCTTAATTGCCTGAACTGTTGGCTTGTACATTTTTTCTTTTAAATACATGCACGCACACAATCTAAACTCAGGTGTATGAAATGTAAGTTTTGTACTCTGGATAGAAAAAGGATAATTTAAAGAATTGTCAGTTTGGTGGTAGTTTTTAGAGTACTAATTTAATATATATAAAAATATTTATTGAACAAAGTAACTAATAACAAAACAAAAGTCATTGAAATAAAGCAAGTTCAGTCGACCAATGATGACAATTCCAGAACAATATAACTATAAACAATTTTTTCTATCCTCTGCCAGCCGCTATGATGGAGAAAGCATTACCTCAAACCGTCACCAGTGAGACACGCTGCAAGAGCCACTCCGTTTCGCGAGGCTCGTTTCTTAATCGAGACGCAATCGCGCCAATCCTCCGAAGGAACGTCATCGGACGAGGGCCAATAACCCCTGAAGTCTCCACTGCCACAGGAGTAAGCAAAAAAAAAATCTATCAGCAAGAGAAAAATATTTAACTATTTTTTTATGGGACCTTAGTGAACAAAACATGTTAACATTGTTGGCCTAACAAAGTCCTCAAATTTTTCCAATATGTTTGGGCTCTGAAATTAATTACCAACAAAACAAACGTGGCTTTGTAGGTTAATAAAGAAGTAACTAGTGAATTAAGAAAAAAAGAAAATAGAAAACAGATGAAAGCTCCCATCAAACTGACTACAGTTTTGTAGGTACCTCCACTTATTTTCAATACCTTGGTTTAAATTGAATTTTTATAAATGAAAAATCTTTTTTGAAACTTTCATTTGAGCTTTAATTGAAAGTTAAAGGATTAAATTTATTATTTTCAGTAAACAAAATACTCTGGTGTATTTCAAACAGAAATTACATTGACTGGAATCAATTTGGTATCTGTCTATATTTCTGAGATGCGGTATTATGTTCATTATTTACATTATTCGGACTATTGTCATAATCTTTGTCACCATATTTATTACAATGTTTCGACCGTTGTACACTCCGGCCTTCTTCAGGTGATTGGAATGTCGAACTGAACCCTTTATTTCGCTCACTGAGGTAGACTGTTCTAGTTCCACGTGACATGTTTAACAGAACAGTCTACCCCAGTGAGCGAAATAAAGGGTTCAGTTCGACATTCCAATCACCTGAAGAAGGCTGGAGTGTACAACGGCCGAAATGTTGTTATAGAACTGTGTTTATAAAGATATATATACAGTGAAGAGCAAAATTATCCATATGGTACAATCATGTGGTAAACAAGGAAAATCACCTACATCAAAAAAAGAGTTTGTGTCCTGTGCATGGCTTGGAAAAGGAAAAAAATAAATCCTAGATAATTAGTGCTTTAAGTATACCTCATGCATATCATTTTTTTATGGTTATTGCATTAAATTCTAATAAACGTATTGTTTTTATGATGTGGCAACAGTTTTATGAATTTACCAAATTTTTCAAATTTCCTATAATTAGGCATGTTACTGAAGTTCCAAGGAAGATCGTGCTGCCATTGGAAATACAACGGTGGTAACCAATATTCAACATTTAAGTGCACGAAGGGATATAATAATTTTACCGCCTGAGAATGCCTAATGATGATTTGAAGCAGGAAATTAAGATTAAGCAGTAAAAAAAAAAACTTGGCGAAACTAATTAAGTGGCAAGGAGAATAGAGAAAAAAACAGGTTAAAAATAATAATTAGAAGCCATGAAATGAGTTTGGAGAACAGCTTTTAGAAGATTCGAACCTGGAATAAGCCAAGTAGAATTCATTAACATCCACTAAGACTAGATCTTCCCTAACCTACTCTGTTGCCTCCAGGGTAGTATGAAAAGATTTATGGTCTTCTAAAATTTCTCTAATTCCAAAGTAACTTTTATTTGTAAAAATGTTTGATTCCATTGGTGAAGTTGAATTAGAAAGAATAAAAACTTGTAATTCCAACGGAGAAATTATTGTTAAAACAGATATATTTCGGAAAGCTTTTGCAATTCTTGATCAAGAAATAAATTTTAAATTTTAAAGAAGTTTTATGTTTATATAAAATACTATTCATCCTCAAATGTTCATGTTGTTACCAAAATTCAGACCAGCGTTTTGGCCTGAGTGCATTTCTAAAAGGGTCATCTTTTACTGAACAAAAGATCATGAGCATCTTATCAAAAAACATGTCTGAGAGGCACAAACTTATACCTTATACAGTGATTTTCTAAGTGTAGCTTAGATGTGGCACTCAGTGAAGATCGAACTCATTACTCAGTCATAATTGTTTTAGCGAGACAAGCTTGCTAACCATTACACCACACCAAGGTGCCCTAAACTACCTTATATAAATAAGATGGGCAAGAGACTACCAGACAGACAGACAGACAGCTATCCATGCATAGAAATATAGAAGAGACAATAAAGTAGCAGAGGTTCTTCATAAATCACTCTTCCTCCTGCTGCTGATTATTCCATTAATAAACTCGTGTTGTACAAACCTAGATAGACAAGAATACAGCGCCAGGATTGGAATCTCTTAATTTATTATGAGTTACTGCTAGAATAATTTTCTTTGCAAAAAAATCATCAATCAGGTTACATAGAAAGATTAATAATTCTTCACTCCTTATGTAGTTCAAATTCTCAATTTCTTTTTGTTAAATCTATTGTTAGTTATCAACAATTTGTTTTGTGAAATCAGTTTTCAGCAGAGACAACTTACCACAGCCATGGACTTTTCACATCTCGGTGGAATCTCGGCGATAACTGGATGAAACGCCCGTAGAATCTCATTACCTCACAGCTTGCTGACGTGTACATATGATGAAGATCAAAAACACGGCCAAGGGACAATTTCAAGAATACTACATTTTTGGTAGTGCTGGGTCAGGGAATGACAGATCAACAAAATAAGAGCCAGAGTTCCATAAAATTACAGAACGTGTGCAAAGTTTACTAAATGATGAATTTTTTTTAAACAAAAAATTGAAAAGCGTCATCTGCAAAACTTTACACCGCGTCCATTTTGTTATTGTTTTCAACTGAGGTCAGTTTCCGTTAATAGCTATCCACCCTTTCTCCTTTCATGTGTCTCATCAAGAGTAGTACGGTTGTCATCATTAACAAGTACCAGTGAAAAAGTGGTCTTCATGTATTCTGTGGCCTATTTTATTTAATTTTACTTATGGATATCATTTAAAGGCAGTTTAGTAAGGGGTGTAGTGATAAATTTGACATTTTTTACTATTTGATTCAGTACCTTATATTTTGTAATTTTTGAAAATTCTTTCTTTGTTGCCACACCTAATAATTTGAAAGATTTGACAAAGATGAAATTTATATAAGATCTCAGGGTGACGGCACAATTTGTTTAGGATTCTCAAAAAAACTTCACAGCCTTAGAACTTATTTTAAAACTTTAAAATTGAAATGTGGCTATTAATTTAAGATCTTAAAATTTAGAGCTTTCATCCATGTAATTCCTATTTTTTTGCATTTGTGCAGAATGAAAATCAGTTCATTCTATGTGGGTAGACACTGCAGTCATTTAGCAAATAAACCTTTATGTTGAAATAAGAATTTATTTTATATATCAAAACATGAAGTAAATAATAATGTAAGATGAAGTGTATATACACAAGTATATGTTGAAAAGTTCTTATCTTGATCCACCTTCCCAAATATGTCTCAACATCAGAATTTGTTTTTGAATCCTTTCTTGTTTAGCCAAGAACTTTTTAGCATTTCCATGCATACATGTACGTTGTCCAGAAAGTAAATTATATGCATGTAATACTTATTGTAACCGCCTTAATATTAAGCACATACTTATGTGACCTCACAACAAAGATGACTGTCAGTGTCACTATAAAATGGTAGACAAACAGATGTGAGGTGTGATAAGATTTTTACATATCAACAGAAATACGCTGGACTTATTGCAGTGAATGAGCTTGAAGCAAATATTGGCCTAGTATAGTGCATTCACAAAATGATGAACGAATCCGCAGGATGAACCTTGTGTATAGCATCCATGTTCATCAACAAAAGACAACACAGTGCATGTTTGAAGCTTTGATTCAAGACAGTGTAAACTTTGTGATATGGTTGTGGAATTTGATCTTCAAAGTTAGTGGTCCATGAAATAATCCATGAAAAGATAGTATATCGGTAAGTGTCATTTCATTGCATTCCAAAGTAATTGACTGAAGTATGCCTCTCATATGAACAATCTGATAAGAGTCGCTTCAGCAATTTAACTTGGATGTTTTACTCTGTCTGATTTGGCTCCTTCAGATTATTATGTTTGGGTGTCTCAAATGTCATTTATCCAGTAAGTTGTTCGATACAGATAACACTGTTGCTTGACACCACATTCTTTGAGGAGGGTGTTTAGGCTTTCATATATTGAGGGGACCAATGTTGACAATGTTGAATTTTAGTACTGGTAACATATGCATATTTTATTTAAACATTGTATATTTAGGTAGCAATCCTTCATTCAAACATGTTCTATTAAATAGAACATACAGAAAATGCGTTTTGAGTATTTTGATAAGTTTGTGTGTGTTGGATTAATTGGGCATTTTATATTTGGCGTAAGACTTTTCAAGTAAAGAAGACTGTCGAGAAATAGTGACTGAGATTTGTATAGTTGTCAGGTTAAAATTTGAAATGAATGTGGATTCAGTGAATATGAAATTGGATTTAGTATTGTATAGCAAATGCCATTTTTGAGCATCATGATTGAAACAAATTGCTTCCCTTTAAAGTAAATGTTTTAGTAATGTTTCAGCACTTAAATGATACCTGATCTCCATGGTCAGTCTTTGATAAAGGTTTTCTTAGGCCTAGCTGTTCCTTTTGTCATATCATGTAACTGGAATGATATATATTTTGTCATCAAACAGACCTAATATGTCTGTTTG
Organism: Acanthosepion esculentum; assembly: GCA_964036315.1. Taxonomy (NCBI): domain Eukaryota; kingdom Metazoa; phylum Mollusca; class Cephalopoda; order Sepiida; family Sepiidae; genus Acanthosepion; species Acanthosepion esculentum. The sequence goes on from OZ038512.1 coordinate 62,859,850, forward strand.
ATGGCAAAGTTAGTTGAGTACAGAAAATTACAAACAAATTTATCTTATCAATAACTAATCAGAAAATCTACCAAAAATATTTAGCAAAAACATAATTAAGATAACTAATGCATATATTTATATCAGACGCATGCATTATATAATATACCTCAAGATGGATAGTGATAAAATTATTTATCTTGGACAACCAAGTTAGATATAATGGGTAGAAGTGTATCTTATATTTCAGAATTTTATCTAATAAATATATATAAAGAAATATAGTTTTAAGGTGTGCTATATTTATGGGATAAAGTGCTCAATATCAGAGATAGAGCATATGTAAATATAAAAGTGAACATTGAAGTCAACACACAGAGGCGACAGGCTGTTTCATGCTAGACGCAATCGTCAGACCATGTGTGTTGAGTTTTTTCTCTACTATTTATATATACAGGTCATGGACTACCCACAATGCATAACTGACGCGTATATATATATATATATATATATTTAGTCGAGAAAAAACCCGACACATGGAAGCATCAAACAGCCTGTCGCCCCTGAGTGTTGACTTCAATGTTCACATCATACACGCACACACACACAGAGGATGCGATGGATAAATTGTTTAAATTACACAAAAATGAAAATAACATTGACATCTCATTTTAAATGATATATTTGCCAAAATTGCACAAAAATATCTTGAAATACTAAAGAGTAAACTTATTCAATAAAATTGTCATTGGCTTCAACCATGTCCTCCACGTGACTTCAGAATCTCCTGCATCTCTTCTGGACAGTCTCCTTGTTTAAATTGGTGAATACTGCCATAATCCTTGCCTTCATCTTTGATGTTACAAGTTTTGTTGGTCTCTCGCTCAACTGCACCCCACAAATAATAATCAAGGGGGTTGCATCTTGGGGAGTTAGGTGGCTAGATGTAAGGGGTGTGTTGCAGAATTTGTCTGGCTGGGTTCTCCTGCTTGTGTGGCAGAGTCCTGTTGCCAGACATAGTGCCTTCCAGCAACCACTCTCTTGACCCAGGGCAGCACTACCTCCTCATGGCACTTGATGTAGGCCTCTGTGTCAAGTCTGTCCAAAGATGAATGGAGGCATAATGTCGCCATTACTAGTGATCACTTCAAACACATTCGTAATCACCATTAGACTTATCCAACTCTTTCCGAATACACTGCACTGTCCTCAGATTGACACCCAGACACTCTGAAATGTTGGTATTGGAGCTTCCAGCGAGAATGACAAGCAGTACAGCATGCCGTTTCCAAATTTCTGGCGGAGTGAATTGCATCATGGTGCTCTTTTTTTTCTCACAGACGGTGCCCAAAGGACCCTTCTATACAAACGACACAATCAAAAACAAACATCAGGCATCCAAAAAAAAAAAAAAAAAAAAAAATGGCGGCAATTTACCCATCGCACCTTGTACAGTGTAACCCCGATATAAGAGAGATTTTCTCTGGTCCCAAATTAGAGCCTGTGTTAATGTATATATAATAGACCAAACCCGTATAGAGACTTCTTCTCCGGTCCCGACGACTCTCTTATATCCGGGTTACACTGTATTGTTATGAAAAAAGTTCACAATACTTATTAAAGACCGACTTAGTTTCGTAATGTTTTGCTTGTCTGGGCCCATAAAAGAATATTGTATGATGCGGTAGAAGTACCTTCCACATAAATGGTAAGATATCTAGATGAAGATACCATTGCCGCTAATGAATGTCATACCATAAAGTGGGAGGTATTTCTGCAGCACCCTGTCTTTGATAAACGCTTTTTATGCTAACTAAATTTTCTGCACAGACAATAATTTCTAATCCCGTGACCTAAACCGAAAACATAAATATTCGATTTTTTATTTTATTTATATAAGAGAGAGGTGATGAAAAGTTCTTGGTTTGCTTTGATCCATCCCCAAAAAAGCCTGACCAAGATGACCAGACGGAAATTTTATTTATTTATTTTTTAAATTCCATCTTGGTAACACACACACGCGCTCGCCCCCCCCCTGGACCTAGAAGCAACGTTTTGTCTTTTTTATGGAAATAAATATGCAAAAAAAAATTGTTTTGTTTTAGAAGGATTGTGTATAATTTTAAAAAAATTAAAAGAAAAAATCTTGGTTGGGAATGGAAAGAACTTGAAATTATCGATTTTATATGTAATAAATCAGTGAAAATCAGCTTTTTCGGATTAAAAAACGATTTAGGATAGGCAACAATTTACAAATCTTCCCTGCCATGAAAAACATTGTCGTCTATTTCATAGATATTTTTTAATGTGGTAAATGAAGTGCCATTGTCTCCAAATTTACGGTCTTGAAAATCATTGCAAGAAATAAATTTAATAAACTTAGACAGCAAAACAATTTCTTGGTCTCATAAACTAAAAACACTAAAACTAAAACAGAAACTCATTATGTTCAACACACGCACTTATATACGTTTTTATTTTTACTTTTTATCTACTTCTGTGTTGAAATTACTTATTTCCACAGGTGAAGGTGGACAATGTGTCCAAACCTGTGATAAAATAGTGTACAGGTCTACAATAACAATCTTAAGTAGAGAGTTAAATCACTTTTTTTATATTTAAATAAAAATTGCTCTATAAAAAAAAAGATTCCGAAGTTAAGTAGGTGCGAGGCGGGTAGAAAGTTTTATTTTTTATTATTTTTTTACAGGTTTGTTCATATTTTAATTAATTTCATACGTTGAGAGACTGATAGACAGGTCGTGAGGGTCACAGTGGAATTAAAACTTGTTTTTAAAAAGTCTATCAAAAGTCAAAACGGAAAGAGAAGGTATAAAAAAAAATATATATTGTTTTAATTTAGACAGGTATACCGATAAATACAGTCGTATATTTTTCTTTAAGGTGGACATTGGTTTAACTTTGACCTCAAAATGTCCTTTCATGTTATGTTACTTACGTAATAATATTCACTGAGAACAGCAACCAGGGTTTCGTTTTAGTTCGATTTAAATTTTCTTTTTGGCGGCGAAAAATTAAATATTGAAATTTTAAAATTAAATATTGTGACAATTATAATTGCAAGCGCGTGATTTCTTGTCTTTCGTTTAATTTCCTATGACTGAACAACGATTTTTAAAGGAAAAACTTTAAAATTCATCTTAAAAACACTTAATGACTTTTAGTTTTGTGTCATTGATTTGGTTAGGTACGAAATATTCAAAAATAAAAAAAAATAAAATGTGACCACCTTTTCAGAATGGGTCGGAACTAAAACGGAAAAGATGGTTTTTCAAGGACTTTTTTTTTCTTCATTTTTTTTCTTTATTTTTTTTTAAATATATTTCTCTTTTTAAATTTGAGAGCTTTTTTTTTTTTCAATGACCTTGGAAAAGACTGCTAAGACAATTGCGTTTTTTTTTCTCTAAGAAAACAATCAATAACTCTGATTTGATTAGCTTAATTACGAAACAAACAAAATAAAACACTTTTTATTGTTAAATTATTATTTTTAATGATAATAATAATAAATATAGAGTTGTGATCAAAATGTGCTGATCATGTGATTTTTAAGCTTGTTCATTTCACCGCATTTCCTTTTTTAAATCTGTGAATGATAAAAAAAAAAAAAAAAAAATGAAAGAAAAGAAACCGTATCAATGGAAACTCGTTCTTGCTCGTTTGCCCCTTTTTTTTTGTCGGTTACCTGTGCAGTAAGCCACTTTATGTATCGGCGGAAGACGAGCTATGAGACCTATGATGGTAATCTACACAGGGAGGAAGAAGAAAACGATAGGGTGAATGAAGAATCGTTTTAGTTTGCAGCGAGAGTCAAAAGACTGAATGGGTTTGTAGTTGCTGCTACGAAGACGGAGTGCTTGTTGCTACTGATGCCATGGTTAATAAAAATTTAATTCTCATGGTGGCTTCCACCGGCTGGCTGGTTCCATCTTCCTTCTATCGCGTATAGTCTAGGAATTTTTTTTTCTTTGACGACTGTAGTCGGTGTTCGAGATCTTTAAATGCAATCTACCAAGTGTTCCTCTGTAAATTGTTTGTTATAATATATACAGGGTGTCCATAAAGTTCGTGTGCACTTTAAAAAAATTATAACTTTATTTGTATTTGCGATAGAAATAATCTATAAAAATGTTATAAAGTTTAATGTACCTAGTTTTAAGTTTAGCTAAAATAACTAATGTGATTTCAGGCATTACTGTAAATCAGTTGGCAAATGTTTTCCGTGAACTGCAAAATCGTATTACCCTTTGTATTGCTAATGATGGAGGACATGTGGAAACTTAAATAAAATTTCAATAAAACCTTAAAAAATATAGATTTACTTCTTTCTAATCCTTTACAAATTATTTTTATCGAAAATACAAATAAAGTTATAAATTTTTTAAAAGTGCACACGAACTTTATGGACACCCTGTATAATACTTGAACGTATAATAAAGTGTATTGGAATCTTCTTACTCCGATACATACGATTTAGTTAGTAGTAGTACATTCGTGTTGTAAAATCTGCAATATACATGTATTCTTTCTCTGTCAGTTTGGTGACAGATTGTTTGTCTTCTGTGTCTGAAGTTGGTGTCCAAACCCAACATAAGCTAGAATTTCAAATGCTAGTTGTCAATGCCTGGAAATTCATAAGCAATAAAGAAGACTAGTGTAGCACAATGTCCCTGTTCCATTTCAGACATTGCATTCATGTACTTCTAAAATCTGCAAGACCTACAGAGTACGTTGTTTTAAACTACCGGTTCTTTTCAACATGTTTGTTTTTATAACTTCAAAAATAATAAAAAGATGTTTAAATTTGTATATATCCTTTTGTGAATATCAATGTTCTAGGTGATAAAAAAGTATTTTTTAAATCTTTTTTATTAGCTTACACGCACGCACGTGCACACACACACACACACACACACACACACACACACACACATCATTTAAATAGTAATAATCTGTAAGCATTTGAAGCAATAAAAGTAAAACCTATACATATTTACAACCATTTGACCTTCACGTGAGTATATACCTATATTAGTAATAATATGAAATTGACATTCTGTTTGAATTTAAACTTGGAACAAAAACAGCAGATGTAATGTGTGTAGAATATGTACAAAAGTTAGCAACACTATTGCTCAGGTGTAATTCGGGAGGTTTTCAACCCAAAAGGAATTAATAATACATGTACTTTCTAATATAAATATTAATGACAACTGAAAATTTTGTGTTGAATCTAATATTTCAGATTTATTTGCATTAAAGTATAGATACAAGAGCAATGAGTAATATATCCATGCTACCCTGCATAAAATGATATACATTCAGGAAATTAGTAAACAATCAATAGACTCCATGAATAAAACAAAACTCACACACACACACATACACACACACCCAAATATGTAGCCCAACGTAGAAAGCATTTATTTTTATACAACAAATATTTATTTTTATACAACAAATATTTATTTTTCAAAACAATCTCCTCCTGTGTAAATGCACCCAGTGCTTCTGTTACTCACATATATTACACATGATACAGTGAAAATTTCAGCTAATAACTCTGTGTCAGATTACTGACTTACTGATCTACCCTTGTGTGTATATAGGTTGCTTCTTTTGTATAAGAATAATTTCAAGTATTTTGAGCTTTCTTTATAATTAGAGCTACGTAATGGTTTAGCATTATCAACTCTTAATTATCTCATATTAAGAATCATATTGTAATCTTGTGTGATATGTTGACTGGGGTGAATATGTATTGCACTAAGTTTCAATAAGTGCCAAGTTAATCTTCGAGAAAGTGTATTAGATGTGACCAACATTCAACATTTTTTTATTAGTATTACTTTTTGTAATAATTATTCTTAGCTACTTAATATAATCATTAAGTGATATGTATTGGCAATTTATATTTTAATGACTTTCACATTTTTATTGTTAGTTATTTGGATGCAATAAAATAATGTTTTTATTTTTGTTTCTATCAGGATTATTTTTGTGCAAAATTTTTTTTAAAGCTATTTTATTTTGTTCATCAACAAAATGGTTGGGAAACTATTTGTTTTAAGTTACTCCCTTCTTCCTAAAATAATGTGTGTACAGAAGAAATAGCTTCAGTACAGAATTTTTGCTTGTGGAGTAGTAAAATTATGATGGTTCTTATTCTTCTATGTGCTGTATCACCCAGGATGTAGATAATCATGGCCCTCCACGACTTCCTGTCTCTTGTAGCTCTTTTTGCTATTTCTCCTAAACCCTGTTCCGCAATCCATTTACACAAGCCCATCAAGTATATTATATGCTGTTTTGCGCTGTCACTCTTTCCTTCAATCTGTCCTGTGAGTATCAGATTTTCCAAGCCCTCCTTCCTCATTACATGCTCCAGAAATTTCAACTGTCTCTTCCTGATGTTAAGTATGACATGCCTTTTTGTTTCTATTTTCTCTAAAACCTTGTCATTTCTCACATGTTCGGTCCATGGTATCCTCGGCATCCTTCTGTAGAACCACATTTTTGTTGCTTCAAGTCTCTTCTTCATCTTTGAGGAGAATCTCCTAAAGCAGTGAGGAAAAAAAGATTCTAATGTGAATACATTAATTTACAGTTTAGCACCCACAGTTTGCATTAAAATTTCCAGAATACTTACATTTATGTGTAATTGTACATGCTTCATTCAAATCTGGCTTGATAGATTTGTTAAAATCTACCATTTTGGAGTTATCGACAGTAAAAGTTTGGATTCATTCACGATGTTGGTGGCAGCCATTACTGGCATTGTTTGAAGACATTCACAGAGGAAAGCTAAACGTGGAAGAATGTAGTTAACAGGCTTTTAAAAAATTTTTTTTTTACTGATCTTACTTGTCTCAATTACTGTGCAAGAGAACTATTTACGTACACATGTTCAATTGTGTGCTGCATGCGTAATAATCATGACAAGGGAATATTACTCATAGCTATTCTGCAGCAAATGTATGTAAACAACGCCACTAATGGTGGCTGTCAACAATGCGAAAGAATCCAAACTTTTACTGTCAATAACTCCAAAACAGTAGATTTTATCAAATTTATCAAGCCAGATTCGAATGAAGCATGTATAATTACGCATAAATGTAAGTATTCTGGAAATTTTTAATGCAAACTGAGCATGGGTGCTAAAATGCAAATTAACCTGTGAATAAATCGTCAGTATAATTGTAAATTTTGAAAATTTGTTGATTATATTTTCTAAGTGAGTCAAATAGAAATTAAAGTAGGGTAAAGGGACACCATAGCTATACTGTTTGTATGTAAATGTTACCTTAATGAATAAAAAAGTACTTGTGTCATGCAGAATAAAAGTAGTCTACATAGAATTGTCCATTTAATACCGTCCTGGGTATGATAGTAAACTGCATCCGCGTCCATGGGTATGACGGTAAACTGCATATGCATACTGGGTACGGTGATAAACTATGTCCAACAGAAAGGCTGTTTTTGTCAAAATAAGGTTGTCGGCGATGCGTTTTTGGAAAAATAGTATTACCAGCTATACATTTTCGAAGGAATAATGTTGCCAGCAGTGAGTTTTTGAAAAACGATATTGTCAGCTATACGTCTTTGAAAAAATATTATTACCAGCTATACATTTTTTGAAAAATATTACCAGCTATACATTTGAATGTTTCCAGCAATACATTTTTGAAAACCAAATGTTGCCAGACTCAAAATCATTTTCGGCATAAAATGACCACTAAGGTTGGAATGTCGTCAAACAAAACGACCAAACCAAACCATTTAATATTAGGAGATGGGAGTTTAGAATGTTCGTATGCATTTTACATTATTATATCTGTTGTATCCTTAAAGAGGTTACAAATAGACAAAGGTGGCACTCGAGTTAAGGAACAGCAACATGCGTGTAGATGAAAGAAGGGAGGTTTATTGTAAAAAAGAATACACTACTGAAAGACATGGAATCAGGTGGCCGGCTAGTAATTCCCAAAGCAAGGATATTTACATTACACCCCCCCCCCATGGCAGGATGTGGCACAAGGCCATTTTTAATGTGAGGTCAAAACTGAGCCCATATGCTTGTCAAAAATTCCCTGTAGACCCCGTATACATGAGGTCAGGTAGCTGTCTATCACCCCAGACGAGACTCTGCCCTTCAGCATAGCCTTGTCTGGGTTCCTCTCTGCCCAAAGACAGTTCGCCTAGAACAGATGGAGACGAATCTTGAACTAATTCCCAAAAGCAAGGATATCTACCAACTGCCCCACGTGGTCAGATGTGGCACAAGGCTGAATTTAATGTGGAGTATCCAAGTCCGTAGGCTCGGCCAAAAACTCCCCTGGTATAAAATGTGGTTAGGTAGCTGTTTCTCGAGAAGAGACTCTGCCCTTCGACATAGGGCAGAGAGGATCTCCAGATGAGGCTAAGACAGAGAGTTTGACCAACACAGCTGGAGACAAATCTTCAGCTAATTCCCAAAGCATGGATATTTACCTCCCACCCTCCCCCAACACATGGCAGGATGTGGTACAAGTCTGTTTTTAATGCGGGGTTAAAACCGAGCATGTAGACTCAGCCAAAAATTCCTCCTGTATAAAACTTAGTCGGGTAGCTGTTTCCCCGAAATGAGACTCTGCCCTTCGACATAGCCTTGTCTGGGTTCCTCTCTGCCAACTAATTGCCAAAGCAAGGTTATTTACCTCACCACCCTGCGAGGCAGGATGTGGCACAAAGCCATTATTTAATGCAGGGTAAAACTGAGCCCATAGGCTCGGGTAAAAATTCCCTGTAGACGCCGTAAAAAAAACTGGGTTGGGTAGCTGTCTATCACTCCAGACAAGACTCTGCCCTTCTGCATAGCCTCATCTGGGTTCCTATCCGCCTGAAGGTAGAGAGTTCAACTAGCTTAGCTGGTGACAAATTACCAACTAATTGTCAAAGCAAGGATATTTTCCAACTGCCCCACATGGTCAGATGTGGCACAAGGCTGAATTTAACGTGGGGTATCTGAGCCCATAGGCTCAGGCAAAAATTCCCTGTAGACCCCATAAAAAAATGGAATTGGGTAGCTGTCTACTACCCCAGACGAGACTCTGCCCTTTGGCATAGCCTCGTCTGGGTTCCTCTCCACCCGAAGGCAGAGAGTTCGACCAACTAGTTGCTGAAGCAAGACCCCAGGTATATCCTGTGCTCACCATATTTAGCTACTGATATAGTCAGTCCACATAGGCAATAAAGACTGTGGGACATTCCATTACAACAATATCTGTATTTTTTTCTGACAGGGATGTGATTGTCCTGAGCAAGACAGGCGACATCACGCCCGAAAACACCCACGCATTGCATGCGAATGGTGTCGCAGAGCAGTTGGAGGAAGGAAGAATTGACAGAGTGCGCCTACGCATATGTAAAACTCTCCCACTCAACCAATCGGCTGCTTTGTCATGGTCTATAAATTGAGTGTGTCTGAAGGCGTTGGCAGTTGGGGCTGAGGGAGCCGACGAGAGACGACTACCCTGTTCCAGCGGGTCCTTTTTGGCATGACGGCTACAAGGAACACAACTAAAGTGACCTTCAATATCTAATAAAACAAAAATGCTGTTGAGTTTATTTGGATGCAAGATTTGAAGTTAACTCATACAATTAACATTATGTATTTGGTCAGTATGGCAAGATCAGTTGGTTTATAGATTTTGATAATTAATCCATTATAGTCTGGGTAATAATCATCTTCAAATGTTTTTGAGTTTAATGGATCTGATTATTAAATGAAACAAGTTTAAGCTATTATTGAGGAGGCCAGCCATGTTTTGATTTATTTTTTTGGCAATTTAAAATTGTTATCAAGAATAGGATCTTGTTTTGAATTATAATCAGTCCTGTTTAAATTGCAAAAATGTTAGTTTTATAATCTTTCTGAATGATAATACCCTTTTTATTTCTGAGATCTTCTGAGAGTTTGTCCTAAGGCTTCAGTTAAGAGTGAAGTTCATTTCATGTAATTATGTTTTGTTTTTTATGCTTCCAGCCTTAAGCAAGGCTTATAATTCAGGGAGAATTGTAATGTTTATCACCGTACAGCTTTAGAATTCTTGACTTTTTTTTAAACGAGTTTTCTACATTATTTTCATACTTCCAGTGTACGATTTTGAAATTATACTGTAATGTCTTGATATTGTTATCACGAGAAAAGTTTTTAATGCTTTTGAACTGTTTCAGTGTTTTACACAAGGTGACACATTGAATCAAAATAAATCTAGTAAAATATTTTAATCTCTTCAGTTTCTGTAGTCATCTGAGATTTAGCAGATGCTCCTAAAAATCATTTTCACCCCCCCTCCTTTTTTTTTAAGCTTATCATCCCAAGCAAGGCTGGAAGCCACTAGCACGCAAGGGGTTACAGAAGGTTTGGAGGAAGAGCAGATAGGAGTGGTAAAGGAGAGGATGTGGAGAAAGATAGTGGATCGATCAAGGCAAGGGGGTTACAGAAGATTTGGAGCGAGAGCAGATAGGAATGAAAGGTGAAAGGATGTGGAGAAGGGAAGTGGATAGATCAAGGCAACTGGAGATGTCAATTGATGTTACACTTAAATAGTTGGAGATTGTATTTGTCAGGGAAACAGGAATAAGGAAGGGAGTTCCACAGGCGAGATGTGCGAGACATGAAGCTATTGGAGTAGAAGAGACGTCTACATCTAACAGTTTCAACGGTGAAGGGGTGGGGAAGAAAACAACTTCTAAATCACTTAGATTAAAAGTAAAATGAAACCAGAAATTACTTATTTGGATGGAGAACTACAGGACTACTAAATTTCAGCTTGATATCTTTTAAATATAAAGTGTCAAATTTGGCAAAATCATGTTTGCAGCATGAGCTCATTTTAATGCAAATTTTTTTTCATCTCATATTCTGATATATCTAAAAATGATATGACAAAATAAAATGTGTAGTAAAAATATGATTTAAAAAAAAAAACTACCCACATTATCAAATGTGGGCATGAAAATAGGCAATTTTGAGGCCATTAAAAATTCAAGCAGTTTTCAAACAATTATTCTGGCACAACTGTTACCATAATAAATACATACATATAAGCTATTATAAATAACAGGAAAAATCTTTTGAGTGCTTTGTCTAATATACTATTTGAGTGAGAAGTATTCAAACAGGGCCTTGTTTTTTATCTTTTGACTTTTTTTTAGGAAGAAAAATATCTGTCTATATCTCTGAGATGAGGTATTATGATTACTTACATTATTTGGACTGTTACCCTCATCTTCATTGACATATTCACAACATTTCGGCCATTGTATGCTCCGGCCTTCTTTGGGTGATTGGAATTTCAAACCAAACTCTTCATTTCGTCCACCTGGTGGTGGTGGTGGTGTTTTTTTTTTTTTTTTTTTTTTTTCCTAGTTCCACATGCCATACCTCTTCTGGGTGTCTCAGTTATTTCCCTTTAACTCATCTCTCCAAGTTTTTGATTCACCACTGCTACAGCCTGGTATTGAACTCCCCACTCTTTGGGTCTAGTCACTGGGTCTAACCAACATCTTTATCCAGTGGGTCGTCCTATAAAGATGTTGGTTAGATCTAGGCCCAGTGGATAAAAGTGTTGGTTAGATCCAATGACTAGACCCAAAGAGTTGGAAGTTCAATATCAGGCTGTAGCAGTGGTGAATCAAAAACTTGGAGAGATGAGTTAAAGGGAAATGACTGAGACATCTGGAAGAAGCATGGCACGTGGAACTAGAACAATCTACCCCGGTTGACGAAATAAAGGGTTTGGTTTGAAATTCCAATCACCTGAAGAAGGCCGGAGTGTACAATGGCCGAAACGTGAATATGGCAATGAAGATGAGGATAAGAGTCCAAATAATCTAAGTGAAAAAAAATATGACAAATGCATCTGATCTGATCGTATTTTTTGAAATCAATAGAAAATGTATATCCCTATGCGATATCAAAGATATGAATATTAGCATTCTGAGGACAGGATCTTTTGATAGAATTTATTTTTAATGTCAAAACTGATACAGTGGGTTCCCCGTATTGGCGGGGGTTGGTGACCAGAACTGGCTGCGAATAGTTAGAATCTGCGAATACTTGTAGCCTCCCCCCGTAAAAGTGTTTATAAGTACCAATTTTGATTGTTAAAACCCCATATTCCTTAAACTTTCATCCTAAACACTTCAGTAACATTTCAGTACCTTTTTAAAATATTTTAGAAAAATAGTATTGGTGACCATACACTTAGCGTAAATATTCTTTCATACGTACAATAACTGTTTTTAATTATGCATAGATCGATACAACCATTTAAAATACTGTATAAAATATGTATAATAAGATATAAAATTATAAAGTTTAAAACATTTTCTAAAAACAGAACTGTGATGATGCCCCCCAGACTTAGCATAAGCCACTTTTAAGACCCCAGCCACAGCCCCTAACAAAGAATAAAGCCCAAGCACTATGCATATTTTTGTGTTTGTTTTTTACAATGAAGATGTACAATTTTGCCAATTTTTACCATAAAAATGGATTGTTATATGTTTTAAGTCACTTAAATAACAGGAAAATAATACAATATTTTAAATATGTTTTATTGAAAAAATACGTGAATTGAGGGAGTTCTCGACAAATAATTTGTACATATGTTCTTCAGAAAAACACATGAATATTCAGGGTTTCCGCGAATAACAAGTACGTATGTTCTAAAGAAAAATCCGTGACTGTGAAGCCGCGAATGCTGAAATGTGAATAGGCGGGGACTCACTGTATACTGATACAGACTTAATGTTTGAGATTTTTTCGTCACACATGGGACATTTTTTGAGAATTTGAGAGGGTGACATGGGAAAATTTCTTAAAATTGGATGATTTGATATCAAATGGCATATATAATTCTGTTGTATAGTTACAGCATAAAAAAAAAAATAAAAAAGTATGCATATACTTATCAAAAATTACACTTCATTTTCAATTATCTATATTGATGTGGCTGTCTTTGTTATCTAATCTTTTGTTGGTTTTGTGTTCATAAACAACGATCTAAGAAGTTATTTACAGTATTTACATTATTCGGACTATTGTCCTCATCTTTGTCGCCATATTTGTCACAACGTTTCGGCCGTTGTACGCTCCGGCCTTCTTCAGGTGGTTGGAATTTCGAACCGAACCCTTTATTTCGATCGCTGGGGTAGACTGTTCTAGTTCCACGAGCCATGTTTGATGGGTGTCAGTTATCAGTTATCTCCTGGTAATTTTCCCTCTGAAAGTTCTCCACTGCCTGAACCGGGTATTGAACTCACACTCTTTGGGTCTGTTACTGGATCTAACCAACGCCTTTATCCACCGTACCATGTGTCCTTGAGGACACATGGTATGGTGGAAAATTACCAGGAGATAACTGATAACTGACACCCATCAAACATGGCTCGTGGAACTAGAACAGTCTACCCCAGCGATCGAAATAAAGGGTTCGGTTCGAAATTCCAACCACCTGAAGAAGGCCGGAGCGTACAACGGCCGAAACGTTGTGACAAATATGGCGACAAAGATGAGGACAATAGTCCGGATAATGTAAATACTGTACATAATACCTCATCTCAGAAATATAGACAGACTAAGAAGTTATTGTTGTACTTTTTATGCAGGCTCACTGATCGCTGATGAGGCCAGTATAGTAGTTCATCTTGTAACAAAAACACCTCAGGAAATGTGAAGAGTAAAATAAAGATTTTGGCTTAATCTTAGATTTTATTGCTTTCTTACTTCTCTGCAGAATTGGTTTTGTAACTTTCTTAGAAAGTTCATGACACCCCTTGGAGTGAAATTTTTAATCTTCTCATTGAAAATCGTGGTGTCTCCTTAGGTGAAAGCCGGCATCGAATGTTTTATGCCAGCATGGAAATACCAAGTGAAAACTGCAGTTTACTTCTTGGTTCACTCCTGTCTATTTGGTCACTATAACCTATGGGAATCACTTCTTCTGGCTATGCCAATGTAACAGTTTGGATCAGAACAGACACCTCTTCATATCTGCTCTTAATGAATGTAAGCATGTCCTCAACGAGGCTGTTGTTGTTCACTGATAGAATGAGACACTATATAGCCTCTCACAAGTTTGGTTCTGGAGATTAATTTAAAAGTGTCTTATTGGCAGTTAGGTATCATCATTTTACTGTTGAAATAGCTAGATATAATTGTAAGTTCTAAATAGTTACTTTACGTGCACTTATTGCCCGTGAAACTTTCTTCAGGCATCTTGTTTCCGTATCACTTACGATTTTTAAAAAAAATAAATACAATGTCATCACCATCTTCTGTCTTATTGTCCTCACTAAAGTCTTCTCATTGTATTTCACTCCCAGTAACCCATGACATCTTAGTGGCATTATTGCCTTGCTTGAGCTTAAATAATTAAAAAAAATGCAATTTGTACTGCCCACTAGTCTTAGTTAAATCTCTTCTTTAAGCAGTTCTTATAGTTCTTCTTTGGTACTTTTCTGTCTCACTGACCTATGGACAGTTCCCTAAAGAGCAAAAAACTTTATATCCTTTAAGAAATCACTTGCTTGTAATGGCCCATTTATTAAAATGCTTATTTAGTAAGTTGCTTGTTTAGTATTCATGTACATTAATGCTTTTGTGTTGTTTTATTTTTTGAGAAAAATGAGTGAAACTTATTTGATACAAATAATTTTCAATTTTTTTCTTTTTTGTACACATTGGCAGTTTATTTTTTTGAATAGCTTAAAATATAATCTGCTATAGTTAAAATATTATATCTTCTATAAAATATATAATTTTTGGCTGATTACTGTAGCCTAAAAAAAATGAATATATCTTTAATTTATCATTCCCATAAACTTCACTAATTCATTACCTCGGTTCCGTTGCACATGTTCTCATATTAAGCAGGAAGTGTAAACAATATTAAATATGTATTCTATATTCAGCATGATTTTCATCACGATAAAATTATCACTTTTTTGTAAACAATTCTTAAACAGTATGCATAAGCAATAAAGAGTTGAGTAAAAATTTGACACACGCTTACCTTAGCATAATAGGATACAAATTTATTAAAACAAACTCTGTTTCTTCAAAAACTCGTATGTAAATATGGATGAATCCTCAGTTGAATATTAACTTTTCTTGACTATGCTTTGCTAGATTATAGATACACGTTATGCATTTCTTCAGAAATTGGTGATAGAAAAATGGTCAGTTACATACAGTACAATGTGAATTAATTGGGACAGTGAGTGATTTCAATAAAATAGAGAAATGACATATCAAATTGTTTATTTTTTCAAAAAAACTTTACATAACTGTTCTAAAATGTCACAAATCAGTATTTTATATGTCTGCCTCTACTTTTAATGAGTATTTCGACACATTTTGGCATAGATTTGGTCAGTTTCAGACACATATTGCCTAATTCTACATTGTGATGACATATCTGAATAACCACACAGATTATCTTTTCCACGTTGGTGTAGTTGCCTTTTTTCAGTCATTGCTTCACAATACTCCGCAAGTTTTCAATGGGGTTCAGGTCGGGAATTTCTTGGCCAGTCTAACACTTTTACACTCTCATTTTGAAAATTTCTGCATTTTTTTTTTTTTTTTTTTCAATGTGTGACAGGTGGCATTATCTTGCTGAAACACATCATCTCCATCTGGGTAAAATTCTTCCTATGTTGGGAGCATACAGACTTTCAAAAGATCTTCATATTTTGTGCTATTCATCATCCCTTCAATTATTCTCAATCTATCTAACCTATTTGCACTAAAACTGCCCCAGAACATTCTCTTGGGAATGTGTTTTGGCTTTTTTTGCTTAATATGGCCGTCTCTTATGGGTTCACCTTTGCTTCTCCATACAAAACAGGATTGATGACCTTTCACTTCAAAGTGTGTTTCATTCGCGAACAATATTTTTTCTAATTTTCCACAGTCCAATCTTTGAGATTTTGACTATTGGAGTTATTCATATTCATTCTTCCTGTTTTTTTTTCATGTGGTTTTCTGGTGGGTCGCTCCATTTCAAGTTGCTGTCTCCTGAGAGCTGAGTCAGATATGGAGACACTGGATTCCACTAAATCTGCTGCTAGGTCTCTGCTACTTTTCCTTGGGTTTTTAATGCTGTTTCTGAGCAGCATTGCTTCGTCTCTTTTGTTTGTTTTCTCTTTTCTTCCACGACTTCCTTTAAAACCTTATTGCGACCTAATAGAGCCTGCCTTTTCACAATGTGTCCAACGACGGACTTTCTTATCTTGAGGCTTTGGGTTATTTGTTGGGCAGATTTGTTTGAATGTTCATGGAGTGCAATTAACCTGTGCCCACTTTCTAGGTTTTTATCCAATTTATTTTACCTGTTGAAAGAAAATAAGTTTAGTCTTGAAATCAAAAGCAGTAACCAAAACAACATAGAAAAATCAAAAGCAAAACAAGATAAATCGCACAAGTCTTAACCAAATATAAAGCTTAATCACAAATAAATTCTGAAATATTCAAAATTGTTTCATTGTAACAGGAGTGTTCACTGTAATGACTTCATTGTGATTAGGAGTCATTAAAGTTTTGTGATGTTGTTCAAAGACTATAAAAGAAAAATATATTAAACTGAAGTTACTATCCCAGTTAATTTGCACAGGACTGTACTAACTGGACCAGGGATGTTCAGCAAAGAAATAAAAGAAATAATTAATCTAATTTTTTTTTCTTTTCCTTATTGTTTATATGCCTAAAAAATGGCAGATGAATGGATTGTGAAATGTAACAGCATTAAGAACATGAAGCTTGAGTTGTCTGAAAAAGTTTGGAATGTTAATGCCTCTTGTTAAAGTTGGAGTTAAGTGTCATCTGAATTTTTCAGATACAGAATTATTATTATATATGATGATATACTCTGACATGTGCCCTCATTTTCTTTATTATAGTAATACGATTCTGGACCCTCAAACATAGAAGATCAAATTAATGAGGTAATTGATACAAGATAGCATGGATAATAGACTGAGAACAGACTACTCTTGTGGATTGAATAAAGGGTTCACTTTCAAAGACAAAATACTCTTGAAGGAGGCCAGATGGTACAGTAGTCAAATATGGCTATAAAGATGACTATACTATTCAAAGTATATCAGTATGTGAAACTAATTTTTACCTGTGATGATTTATTTTGTTATATACCTGTTTGTGTATCTGTTTTTGTGAAACATGCCACACCCTGTGTATTCTTTGAAAAGTAGGTTGTCAAGAAAATGTTTGAAGAAGAGTGAAGACTTGACAAATACAATTTAATTTGGGTTAATATTGACCTGGTCAGAGAGTGTTCTGTATCTAAATTTTGTGCAATTTTATGTAGTTGGCTGTCTTAGTTGTCCAACCAGTTTTAAAGTCTAAAGTCATCTTCCTCTCACTTCAGTGACTTCAACCATAAGTAGAAAATTTTCTGTCACTGTCATGTACATATGCAAGCATTTCAGTTATACTTTGTCTAATAATGAAAAAAAAAAAAAGAAAAATTTATTTGCTTGCATAATTTTCATCCATGTCAATGCACTTAATTCAGTAGTGAAATTAATCATACAGGTTAAATATATACAGAAGATATTTTGGATAAAAATTCAATTCATAGATATATGCATATGTTTTGGTTATGTTCTATGTGCCGTGTCTCTTCAAGACACAGCTCTCCACAATTTCCTGTCCTTTGTAACTCTTACTAAATTTTGTCTTTTTATTATTTCCCCATAACCTAGTTTTGCCATTGTCTTCCTCTGTTCCTCGTGCTTTCAACTTTCCTGTGAGTATCAGATTTTCCAAGCCCTCTTTTCTCCTTTATGTGCATGAGAAATTTCAGCTGATTCTTTCTAGTATGTATCTTTTCTGTTTCCATTTTCTCTAAAACCTTTTCATTTCTCACATGTTCAGTCCATGGTATCCTCAGTATCCTTCTGGAGAACCACATTTCTGTTGCATAAAGCCTCTTCTTCATCTTTGAGGAGATTGTCTGGCGTATTACATAACAATTCAGTACTTTTTTCTTTGTTTCTAATGAATTGTTTCTGTTTCTTAATACTTTGCTTAGCTTTTGTAAGGCCTCTTTTGCTATCCTAATGTACCTTTCATATTTCAATGTCACACTTTCCATCTTCTGTTAAAAACTTTGCAGATATTTAGCATTTTGCACTTGTTTGATTTTGATATCTCCAATTTGTAATTTGCATGTTGGGCTCTCCCTTTTGCTAACAACTGTGCATTCCCCTTTTGGTATGTTCAATTAAGGACAAAAGCAAAGTGAGAAATAAGTGACTTAAGACTTATACAAAAAAAGGGGGAAGGATATTAAAAAAAATCATCTTAGGCATTAAATTACCTTATTGATAAACAAAATTAACAAAATGAAATTTAAATATCTATAATTTCAGTTTGTATTGCTATTTCTAAGATATTTACTAAATTTAGCATAGTATGACACTAAGTTTGTTGGGAGGAAATGGAGTACGATTACACCAACCCTTCCTAGTGGAGGGGGACCATCGTATTCTAGAAAATCAATATTTATCAATATGAAGAACTAATTTGAAAGAATCAATGTATAATAGTGACAAGATATAGTTTTAGGAATTCATACACAATGAAGGTCAAAGAGTATAGGGGTGGAAATATTGGGATAAAGACAACAAAAATCAGGGCCTTTATTTGAAAGAATCTGCGTATAATATTACCACATAATTCATGGAAATGATTGTTGCATTTAACACTAATTTTTTAATTTTATATTTCCAGAAATGAATTGGTATGTAATTATTTGTATAATAAAAGAATAAAATATTTGCAAGTTTTTTTTTTCATTTTAAATATTGAATACTATTTTCATTCTTTTTCTTAGGTATTTAACTTGTATTATTTTGCAAAATTCTGTATTGTACAAACTTTTATTGTCACATAATTCACAAAGCAATAATTACTTACATTCTAAAGGCTTACAATGATTTCTTGTTTGAATACTGTCATTTGTTTTTAACTTTATCAATAATATCAAAAATATTTATCTTATACAAGGTATACTGGCAGTTTTTATGTGCCAAAGAGAATCTGTAAAGTGCTTCCTTTCAGTGAAAATTGAACATATTCACAGAAAGAAAAATATCTATATGCTAAGATTCCTAAGATCTATGGGAAGAAAATTTATTCTTTCTATTATATAACTTTTATTATAATTTTGTAAGTGTTCCATTTTAGTGTTGTTAATCTCCTTTTGGATTTTTCTTCTTGAATCCTGTTCCTTTATTGACCTTTTTCCTCACTTCTTCTCACTAAAGTCTTCCCATTCTCTTTCACTTTCTGTAACCCCTTGCATCCTAGTGGCATTATTGCTTTGCTTGGGGTGAAATGATTAAAAAAAAAAAAGAAAATGCTGTTGTTCATGTTGGTGATCTTCTTGACATTGTAGACAGTTGGTGTGTCCTTGCCCACTATGTTGTAGATGCCTTAAAGTTTAATTGTGGAACTCTCTTTTAGTTTCTGGCTTTCCAGTCACCTTTTGATCATCAAGAATTTAAATGCAATATCAATTGTTATCTACTGTCTTCTTAATTTCTTGTCTTTTATTGTTCTCACTCCTTAATAATGTTTTTCTTTTTCTTATATTCTTTCACACTCATTAACCCCCTGTGTCTTAGAGACTTTGCTACCTTGTTTGGGGTGAAATGATTACCCCCCCCCCCAAAAAAAACAAATGAGCATGAAGCAAATCTGACACTATTTGCTGTTTTTCTATCTGTGATAGTATTCTCCATGATATTCCTGCAAAACAGGTGTCTCTTATTAGCATTTGGTATACTCTTCGCTTTGCATTTGATGTAGTGGTTGGCGAGAAATTTTAGTTTAAATCTTACTGCAAGTTTTTCTTCCCTATCCTACATGTGCAAGAAAAATCAGAGTGAATAGTGGATTCAGTACTATTTTCAGTTCCAGGCACCAAGTGGGCATCCTCGAATATATCCCCATCGGCATAACTATTTTGCTTGAACAGCTAATATTGTTATATTGATTGCCGATGTATTCATGCACATACTTTTTCTGTCATTACGACATGCCACTGACAAGATCATAATGAAATGAGAGCATTTATTTTAAGTAGGAAAGAAATATTTCCGTTTTTTTTTTTTCCCCACCACCCAGATTTTGAATAATTTACTTGTTTATTTTTTTTAGCTATACTGATATTATTTTCTTTTAAAAAATTCCTGTTCATGCTGTCAAAAAATTTAAAAGTCTGGAACAGATTGATTATGTGAACAATAAAGAAGAAAAACTGAAATATACGAGGATCATTCAATAAATAAGGTGAATTTTTCGGTATAAGGACTTCTAATACAGATAGAAGCTTACTTTTTTTTATTTTTCAACGTAGTCTCCCAGCACTGTCACACACTTTTCCCATCTGTGCACAAGCTTCCGTGTATTCCCTCAGCGTAAAAATCTTTGGACTGATGTCTCAGCCAGTCGCTCACAACACTTTTGACTTCATCGTCACTTTTAAACTTTGTGCCTCTCGTGAACGCTTTCAAGGGACCAAACAGGTGAAAGTCTGAAGGGGCAAGGTCTGGGCTGTAAGGGGGATGAGGGAGCAGTTCCCAGCCCAGCTCGTTGATGGTCTGTACCGTTTGGGCTGCTGTGTGAGGCCTTGCATTGTCATGATGCAAGATGACTCCTTCTGACTGATGACCCCTGCGTTTGTCCCAACAGATAAGCTCAAAGTCCTTGCAATGTCATCCACTGTCACCCTTCTGTCAGACTGAATGAGGTCATTGACTGATTCGATCACCTCAGGAGACCTCACTTCTGTAGGCCTCCCAAGCCTGTCTTCATCCTCAACACTGCTCCGTCCTTCTTTAAACAATTTAGCCCACTTGTAGACATTTTTTTTGGCTGAAACATGTAGCACCATACACAGTTGACATTCTCCTATGAATTTCAACTGGTTTGCACCCTTCAGCAACCAAAAACTTGATAACTGACCGCTGTTCAATCCTGGAGCATGCTTCTTGCTCGGCCATCTTTGTTAATCGCCAAAACTCTCAAAGTTTTTTTTTAATCTGCAAAAGAAATTATAAATCCATGTGAAAAAGAAGTAAAACAAAAAAAAAATTTAAAAAAGTAAGCTTCTATCTGTATTAGAAGTCCTTATACCGAAAAATTCACCTTATTTATTGAATTACCCTAGTATCTCCAATGTCCTTGCCTATGTACTTTCAGAAATCTGAAATAATGTATGCTTTAAATATAAAACATTATAAGGCTTTTAATATACAATATATATAATAGTTCTTATTTATTAATTCAAATCATTAGTTCACCACCATATACTTGGAGGTAAACATAATATTTATTCTTAATCATCAAATTACTTAAAGGATGTCTATTAACTAATAAGCAAGGTTCTCTCTCAGATCAATTTGTGAATGTCCTACTGTAACAACCTTGTGCCACACTATACTAAGCTTTGTAAATAACTTTTGGATGTCTTAGAGTGGTGGTTGATAAGCTTGTCTCTCAGACTCATTTATTAGTATGTAGGTTTATATACAGCTTATGGCCACATCAAGTTGAAACACAAGTTCCTGTACGATCACCAAAGTTA